>OY992540.1:20100261-20700261 GCA_963921195.1 Pegoplata infirma
GTCTGTCTGTCTGTCTGTCTGTCTGTCTGTCTGTCTGTCTGTCTGTCTGTCTGTCTGTCTGTCTGTCTGTCTGTCTGTCTGTCTGTCTGTCTGTCTGTCTGTCTGTCTGTCTGTCTGTCTGTCTGTCTGTCTGTCTGTCTGTCTGTCTGTCTGTCTGTCTGTCTGTCTGTCTGTCTGTCTGTCTGTCTGTCTGTCTGTCTGTCTGTCTGTCTGTCTGTCTGTCTGTCTGTCTGTCTGTCTGTCTGTCTGTCTGTCTGTCTGTCTGTCTGTCTGTCTGTCTGTCTGTCTGTCTGTCTGTCTGTCTGTCTGTCTGTCTGTCTGTCTGTCTGTCTGTCTGTCTGTCTGTCTGTCTGTCTGTCTGTCTGTCTGTCTGTCTGTCTGTCTGTCTGTCTGTCTGTCTGTCTGTCTGTCTGTCTGTCTGTCTGTCTGTCTGTCTGTCTGTCTGTCTGTCTGTCTGTCTGTCTGTCTGTCTGTCTGTCTGTCTGTCTGTCTGTCTGTCTGTCTGTCTGTCTGTCTGTCTGTCTGTCTGTCTGTCTGTCTGTCTGTCTGTCTGTCTGTCTGTCTGTCTGTCTGTCTGTCTGTCTGTCTGTCTGTCTGTCTGTCTGTCTGTCTGTCTGTCTGTCTGTCTGTCTGTCTGTCTGTCTGTCTGTCTGTCTGTCTGTCTGTCTGTCTGTCTGTCTGTCTGTCTGTCTGTCTGTCTGTCTGTCTGTCTGTCTGTCTGTCTGTCTGTCTGTCTGTCTGTCTGTCTGTCTGTCTGTCTGTCTGTCTGTCTGTCTGTCTGTCTGTCTGTCTGTCTGTCTGTCTGTCTGTCTGTCTGTCTGTCTGTCTGTCTGTCTGTCTGTCTGTCTGTCTGTCTGTCTGTCTGTCTGTCTGTCTGTCTGTCTGTCTGTCTGTCTGTCTGTCTGTCTGTCTGTCTGTCTGTCTGTCTGTCTGTCTGTCTGTCTGTCTGTCTGTCTGTCTGTCTGTCTGTCTGTCTGTCTGTCTGTCTGTCTGTCTGTCTGTCTGTCTGTCTGTCTGTCTGTCTGTCTGTCTGTCTGTCTGTCTGTCTGTCTGTCTGTCTGTCTGTCTGTCTGTCTGTCTGTCTGTCTGTCTGTCTGTCTGTCTGTCTGTCTGTCTGTCTGTCTGTCTGTCTGTCTGTCTGTCTGTCTGTCTGTCTGTCTGTCTGTCTGTCTGTCTGTCTGTCTGTCTGTCTGTCTGTCTGTCTGTCTGTCTGTCTGTCTGTCTGTCTGTCTGTCTGTCTGTCTGTCTGTCTGTCTGTCTGTCTGTCTGTCTGTCTGTCTGTCTGTCTGTCTGTCTGTCTGTCTGTCTGTCTGTCTGTCTGTCTGTCTGTCTGTCTGTCTGTCTGTCTGTCTGTCTGTCTGTCTGTCTGTCTGTCTGTCTGTCTGTCTGTCTGTCTGTCTGTCTGTCTGTCTGTCTGTCTGTCTGTCTGTCTGTCTGTCTGTCTGTCTGTCTGTCTGTCTGTCTGTCTGTCTGTCTGTCTGTCTGTCTGTCTGTCTGTCTGTCTGTCTGTCTGTCTGTCTGTCTGTCTGTCTGTCTGTCTGTCTGTCTGTCTGTCTGTCTGTCTGTCTGTCTGTCTGTCTGTCTGTCTGTCTGTCTGTCTGTCTGTCTGTCTGTCTGTCTGTCTGTCTGTCTGTCTGTCTGTCTGTCTGTCTGTCTGTCTGTCTGTCTGTCTGTCTGTCTGTCTGTCTGTCTGTCTGTCTGTCTGTCTGTCTGTCTGTCTGTCTGTCTGTCTGTCTGTCTGTCTGTCTGTCTGTCTGTCTGTCTGTCTGTCTGTCTGTCTGTCTGTCTGTCTGTCTGTCTGTCTGTCTGTCTGTCTGTCTGTCTGTCTGTCTGTCTGTCTGTCTGTCTGTCTGTCTGTCTGTCTGTCTGTCTGTCTGTCTGTCTGTCTGTCTGTCTGTCTGTCTGTCTGTCTGTCTGTCTGTCTGTCTGTCTGTCTGTCTGTCTGTCTGTCTGTCTGTCTGTCTGTCTGTCTGTCTGTCTGTCTGTCTGTCTGTCTGTCTGTCTGTCTGTCTGTCTGTCTGTCTGTCTGTCTGTCTGTCTGTCTGTCTGTCTGTCTGTCTGTCTGTCTGTCTGTCTGTCTGTCTGTCTGTCTGTCTGTCTGTCTGTCTGTCTGTCTGTCTGTCTGTCTGTCTGTCTGTCTGTCTGTCTGTCTGTCTGTCTGTCTGTCTGTCTGTCTGTCTGTCTGTCTGTCTGTCTGTCTGTCTGTCTGTCTGTCTGTCTGTCTGTCTGTCTGTCTGTCTGTCTGTCTGTCTGTCTGTCTGTCTGTCTGTCTGTCTGTCTGTCTGTCTGTCTGTCTGTCTGTCTGTCTGTCTGTCTGTCTGTCTGTCTGTCTGTCTGTCTGTCTGTCTGTCTGTCTGTCTGTCTGTCTGTCTGTCTGTCTGTCTGTCTGTCTGTCTGTCTGTCTGTCTGTCTGTCTGTCTGTCTGTCTGTCTGTCTGTCTGTCTGTCTGTCTGTCTGTCTGTCTGTCTGTCTGTCTGTCTGTCTGTCTGTCTGTCTGTCTGTCTGTCTGTCTGTCTGTCTGTCTGTCTGTCTGTCTGTCTGTCTGTCTGTCTGTCTGTCTGTCTGTCTGTCTGTCTGTCTGTCTGTCTGTCTGTACTGTCTGTCTGTCTGTCTGTCTGTCTGTCTGTCTGTCTGTCTGTCTGTCTGTCTGTCTGTCTGTCTGTCTGTCTGTCTGTCTGTCTGTCTGTCTGTCTGTCTGTCTGTCTGTCTGTCTGTCTGTCTGTCTGTCTGTCTGTCTGTCTGTCTGTCTGTCTGTCTGTCTGTCTGTCTGTCTGTCTGTCTGTCTGTCTGTCTGTCTGTCTGTCTGTCTGTCTGTCTGTCTGTCTGTCTGTCTGTCTGTCTGTCTGTCTGTCTGTCTGTCTGTCTGTCTGTCTGTCTGTCTGTCTGTCTGTCTGTCTGTCTGTCTGTCTGTCTGTCTGTCTGTCTGTCTGTCTGTCTGTCTGTCTGTCTGTCTGTCTGTCTGTCTGTCTGTCTGTCTGTCTGTCTGTCTGTCTGTCTGTCTGTCTGTCTGTCTGTCTGTCTGTCTGTCTGTCTGTCTGTCTGTCTGTCTGTCTGTCTGTCTGTCTGTCTGTCTGTCTGTCTGTCTGTCTGTCTGTCTGTCTGTCTGTCTGTCTGTCTGTCTGTCTGTCTGTCTGTCTGTCTGTCTGTCTGTCTGTCTGTCTGTCTGTCTGTCTGTCTGTCTGTCTGTCTGTCTGTCTGTCTGTCTGTCTGTCTGTCTGTCTGTCTGTCTGTCTGTCTGTCTGTCTGTCTGTCTGTCTGTCTGTCTGTCTGTCTGTCTGTCTGTCTGTCTGTCTGTCTGTCTGTCTGTCTGTCTGTCTGTCTGTCTGTCTGTCTGTCTGTCTGTCTGTCTGTCTGTCTGTCTGTCTGTCTGTCTGTCTGTCTGTCTGTCTGTCTGTCTGTCTGTCTGTCTGTCTGTCTGTCTGTCTGTCTGTCTGTCTGTCTGTCTGTCTGTCTGTCTGTCTGTCTGTCTGTCTGTCTGTCTGTCTGTCTGTCTGTCTGTCTGTCTGTCTGTCTGTCTGTCTGTCTGTCTGTCTGTCTGTCTGTCTGTCTGTCTGTCTGTCTGTCTGTCTGTCTGTCTGTCTGTCTGTCTGTCTGTCTGTCTGTCTGTCTGTCTGTCTGTCTGTCTGTCTGTCTGTCTGTCTGTCTGTCTGTCTGTCTGTCTGTCTGTCTGTCTGTCTGTCTGTCTGTCTGTCTGTCTGTCTGTCTGTCTGTCTGTCTGTCTGTCTGTCTGTCTGTCTGTCTGTCTGTCTGTCTGTCTGTCTGTCTGTCTGTCTGTCTGTCTGTCTGTCTGTCTGTCTGTCTGTCTGTCTGTCTGTCTGTCTGTCTGTCTGTCTGTCTGTCTGTCTGTCTGTCTGTCTGTCTGTCTGTCTGTCTGTCTGTCTGTCTGTCTGTCTGTCTGTCTGTCTGTCTGTCTGTCTGTCTGTCTGTCTGTCTGTCTGTCTGTCTGTCTGTCTGTCTGTCTGTCTGTCTGTCTGTCTGTCTGTCTGTCTGTCTGTCTGTCTGTCTGTCTGTCTGTCTGTCTGTCTGTCTGTCTGTCTGTCTGTCTGTCTGTCTGTCTGTCTGTCTGTCTGTCTGTCTGTCTGTCTGTCTGTCTGTCTGTCTGTCTGTCTGTCTGTCTGTCTGTCTGTCTGTCTGTCTGTCTGTCTGTCTGTCTGTCTGTCTGTCTGTCTGTCTGTCTGTCTGTCTGTCTGTCTGTCTGTCTGTCTGTCTGTCTGTCTGTCTGTCTGTCTGTCTGTCTGTCTGTCTGTCTGTCTGTCTGTCTGTCTGTCTGTCTGTCTGTCTGTCTGTCTGTCTGTCTGTCTGTCTGTCTGTCTGTCTGTCTGTCTGTCTGTCTGTCTGTCTGTCTGTCTGTCTGTCTGTCTGTCTGTCTGTCTGTCTGTCTGTCTGTCTGTCTGTCTGTCTGTCTGTCTGTCTGTCTGTCTGTCTGTCTGTCTGTCTGTCTGTCTGTCTGTCTGTCTGTCTGTCTGTCTGTCTGTCTGTCTGTCTGTCTGTCTGTCTGTCTGTCTGTCTGTCTGTCTGTCTGTCTGTCTGTCTGTCTGTCTGTCTGTCTGTCTGTCTGTCTGTCTGTCTGTCTGTCTGTCTGTCTGTCTGTCTGTCTGTCTGTCTGTCTGTCTGTCTGTCTGTCTGTCTGTCTGTCTGTCTGTCTGTCTGTCTGTCTGTCTGTCTGTCTGTCTGTCTGTCTGTCTGTCTGTCTGTCTGTCTGTCTGTCTGTCTGTCTGTCTGTCTGTCTGTCTGTCTGTCTGTCTGTCTGTCTGTCTGTCTGTCTGTCTGTCTGTCTGTCTGTCTGTCTGTCTGTCTGTCTGTCTGTCTGTCTGTCTGTCTGTCTGTCTGTCTGTCTGTCTGTCTGTCTGTCTGTCTGTCTGTCTGTCTGTCTGTCTGTCTGTCTGTCTGTCTGTCTGTCTGTCTGTCTGTCTGTCTGTCTGTCTGTCTGTCTGTCTGTCTGTCTGTCTGTCTGTCTGTCTGTCTGTCTGTCTGTCTGTCTGTCTGTCTGTCTGTCTGTCTGTCTGTCTGTCTGTCTGTCTGTCTGTCTGTCTGTCTGTCTGTCTGTCTGTCTGTCTGTCTGTCTGTCTGTCTGTCTGTCTGTCTGTCTGTCTGTCTGTCTGTCTGTCTGTCTGTCTGTCTGTCTGTCTGTCTGTCTGTCTGTCTGTCTGTCTGTCTGTCTGTCTGTCTGTCTGTCTGTCTGTCTGTCTGTCTGTCTGTCTGTCTGTCTGTCTGTCTGTCTGTCTGTCTGTCTGTCTGTCTGTCTGTCTGTCTGTCTGTCTGTCTGTCTGTCTGTCTGTCTGTCTGTCTGTCTGTCTGTCTGTCTGTCTGTCTGTCTGTCTGTCTGTCTGTCTGTCTGTCTGTCTGTCTGTCTGTCTGTCTGTCTGTCTGTCTGTCTGTCTGTCTGTCTGTCTGTCTGTCTGTCTGTCTGTCTGTCTGTCTGTCTGTCTGTCTGTCTGTCTGTCTGTCTGTCTGTCTGTCTGTCTGTCTGTCTGTCTGTCTGTCTGTCTGTCTGTCTGTCTGTCTGTCTGTCTGTCTGTCTGTCTGTCTGTCTGTCTGTCTGTCTGTCTGTCTGTCTGTCTGTCTGTCTGTCTGTCTGTCTGTCTGTCTGTCTGTCTGTCTGTCTGTCTGTCTGTCTGTCTGTCTGTCTGTCTGTCTGTCTGTCTGTCTGTCTGTCTGTCTGTCTGTCTGTCTGTCTGTCTGTCTGTCTGTCTGTCTGTCTGTCTGTCTGTCTGTCTGTCTGTCTGTCTGTCTGTCTGTCTGTCTGTCTGTCTGTCTGTCTGTCTGTCTGTCTGTCTGTCTGTCTGTCTGTCTGTCTGTCTGTCTGTCTGTCTGTCTGTCTGTCTGTCTGTCTGTCTGTCTGTCTGTCTGTCTGTCTGTCTGTCTGTCTGTCTGTCTGTCTGTCTGTCTGTCTGTCTGTCTGTCTGTCTGTCTGTCTGTCTGTCTGTCTGTCTGTCTGTCTGTCTGTCTGTCTGTCTGTCTGTCTGTCTGTCTGTCTGTCTGTCTGTCTGTCTGTCTGTCTGTCTGTCTGTCTGTCTGTCTGTCTGTCTGTCTGTCTGTCTGTCTGTCTGTCTGTCTGTCTGTCTGTCTGTCTGTCTGTCTGTCTGTCTGTCTGTCTGTCTGTCTGTCTGTCTGTCTGTCTGTCTGTCTGTCTGTCTGTCTGTCTGTCTGTCTGTCTGTCTGTCTGTCTGTCTGTCTGTCTGTCTGTCTGTCTGTCTGTCTGTCTGTCTGTCTGTCTGTCTGTCTGTCTGTCTGTCTGTCTGTCTGTCTGTCTGTCTGTCTGTCTGTCTGTCTGTCTGTCTGTCTGTCTGTCTGTCTGTCTGTCTGTCTGTCTGTCTGTCTGTCTGTCTGTCTGTCTGTCTGTCTGTCTGTCTGTCTGTCTGTCTGTCTGTCTGTCTGTCTGTCTGTCTGTCTGTCTGTCCGTCCGTCCGTAGAAAACACGCTAACTTTTGAAAGACTTTACAGAGGCTACTGAAGTTTGGCATATATGTTTGTCATTTACCTGGTCAGGTTGGTATTGCAATCCAGCCAAATCGGTCCAGTGGTTCAAAAGTTATGAGCAAAAGAGTAAACTTCGGCAAGGGTGTTTCGCGAATTTACGAGATAAAAAACACGATAACTTTCGAAAGACAATAATGAGACTACTGAAGCTTGGCATGTATCTTTGCCGTTCCCCGGGTCTGTTTGGTTTTATATTTCAGCTCAATCGGTCCAGTGGTTCAAAAGTTATAAGCAAAACCCTGAATTTCAAATTAGTTTCATCTAAAATGCCACGTGTTTTAACAAGTTTTAAAAGCATTGGTGGTAACTAAACAATGCTTTTCAAACTTGTTTAAATTTTAAGCAATGCTTTTTAAACTTGTTTAGTTTTAAAAGCATTGGTAACTTAAAAACCACACTCGAAAAAAATTTTACACTCAAAAAAAATTTTACACTCAAAAAAAAAATTTTACACTCAAAAAAAATGTACACAAAAAAAATTTATTTTTTTTTTTTACAAAAATTACAATATTTTGTGTACATATGTACGTGCATTCACTCAGAAATAATTTTACAGTAAAAAAAACATTACACTCGAAAAAAATTTTACACTCAAAAAAAAAATAGTAATTTTTCTATATATGGTTTTGAATTGAGAAAAGTGTGAAAGAAAAATTTTAATTTTTCTAAAAATTTAGACATCCTGGTTTGTTTCTTACTAGTTTCATATTATCCAGTTATAATAATCTTCAGAAAAACTTTTAATGTCAAATTTATTTAGTTAATAGTCAATAAAACTCTATATGTGAAAATTATTTACAGATCGCAGCCGACAAGGATTGAACTCATCATCATCTGTAATACTTTGCTATTAACTGCTTGTAACGTACAATCACTCTAGACCGATACGCCAAGTAGGCTGTTAAGCAAGTATCAACTAAATCTGATTTTTTCAATTCGAGTGTGGTTGTTGCTGTTGGTTTTTTTCTAACAGAAGAGTTTGTTATTGTAATTTGTGTAAACAAACTTATTTTTAGTAATCATTCTTCTTCCTCTCCTTCATCAATTCTGATTTTTCTTTTCTTTTTTTTTTAAATGACAAAAAGAGTTTTTTACTCAAAATAAAATATTTCTAATCAAAATTGTTAATTTTTTCATGTTAAAAAATGTACTACCCTTTATGCATTGTGGAGGGTATTCATAGATTCGGCAAAGTCGAATTAAACTTTTCTACTTGTTTTAGTTAAGTTCAATTTACGAAAATACTAGTTTTGAACAAATTTTGAATTAATTTTTTTTGTTGTCTTTAAAACTGAGTTTATGAGTTTTTATTAATTAATTTGCTGATTTCTAGTAACATATTTGTCAAGTGAAAAAATGTTAGATATTTCTTGTGTAGCCAAATATGCAAATCTTATAAGTTCTACTTAATGCCTTTATGATACTTGCTTGTTTCAAGTTACTTGATGCTGCATTTATTAGGGTTTTTCTATGGGAATTTCGATAAATTCAAAATTTTTGGTTTAAGTTATCGAAATTTTTATAGAAAAACCCTAATAAATGCAGCAACAAGTAACTTGAAACAAGCAAGTATCATACGCACTTAAGCTGAACTTAATGCTGTGAAAAAAAGGAAAAACATAAGTGAAGTGTTAGTGTATTAAATCAATATTTAACAAACTTACAATACTTTTACAAAAAGTTTAGCTGAATTTAACTAATTTTTTTGTTAATACGTACATAAAAATGTTACGAAATTTTCAGCTGAATTTTTAGTTAAAGTTACGGTTTTTTTTTTGCTACATTCATTCTACGAAAAGTTAACTAAATATTTTTAGTTTAATTAACTAGAAATTTAGTAGGTTCAAAATCAGGTGTTTTTTTAGTTAAATTTAACTAAATTTTTTGCTAATTTTACAGTTTTTTTTAGTGTATAAAAGGACAAATTCAAAATTTAATCAGTTCTCGGTTTTGACCAAAGATGGGACCGATTAAATAATATATCAGATTTTGACACGAGTAAAATAAAATTGGAAAAACTCAAAACAGATTTACACTTTCTTAAAGTTGACTGTTTTATATTTCGATATCTATATTTAAACGCCCCCAGAGTCGTCGGTCGGTTAGTAAAAAAAAACATGAATAATTTTAAATTGAACAAATTAAATTAAGAATAACAAATATAAAAAACATTGTATACAGGTAAATATATATATTTATATTAGATCAGGCCCAGGTACAACTAAATATGTATTATTGTGCTAATGATAAAAAACAGATCTGAATTTTAAAAACGATTGCACTAAATTTAACCAGCAGACATTATGCCGCATTTAAACAAAAAAGAATACAAATTAAAACAACCAGTAAACAATTAATAATGTACAAAACAGACTCCATTTTGTTTATCGTCCATCCATCGTAAACATTCCGAGAATACACCCTATGGCTAGCGCTATTATTTGTTCTCAATTATATTCAATAGCATTTTGCCCCGTTAATATTTATGATAATTAAAAATACGTTCTATCTACCATCAGAATGCAATGAACCAAATAAAATTTAAAAATGAAAAAGATTTTTTGTTGATATTAAACTAAATGTTCATATATATGAGACATTCCATAAGAAATGTCCGGTTTCGATTTTTAAGCCAAATCTAAATTTAGAATAAGGGTTCAAGTTGAAAAAATGCAGAAGAAAAATTGAATTTCTAAAAATTATAGACATTTCTGGTATTTCCCATACCGGTTTCAAACACCCCAGTTAGTGTCATCATCAGTAGGATTTTAAATGTCGGTTTGTCTTGTTAATGAAAACTGTTTTTTATATATGTGAATATTTATAGATTCTACAGAATAAATTTTGACAGTTTCCAACACTACAATTCTATTTCTAGCAATCTCAACCTCACTTCATACTTTCTTTCAACTTTTTTGTCTCTTACATTATTTCGCAAGGGATACCAACATGATCTGGAATTGCAGACACAAATGAAGGAATTTGCATTTTCTGTTTCGGAGATTTAATTATAATTAAAGTTCACCAACTTCAAATGCGTGTAAAAAAAATCTAGCTCTGAACTAAAAAAAGCGTTGAGGGTTTTGTTATGGAATATGTCAATTTTCATTTGCTTTTGGTTTCAAAATAATTGAAAGTAGCAAATTTTTCAACCACAAATACTCCAAATTATCGAATTTAAATTTTTTTGTGAGAAATATCAGAATCTGTTCATTTTTGCTTGTGGAAAAACTCACATTTTCCACAAAAAACTTGTTTTTTCAAAAAAAATATTTTCCAAAATTTGTTTAAAGAGGTGCCATATATTCCATTTCAAACCTATTGATTCCAATAAAAAATGTCAGTTTCAGTTTAAACGACTCAAAATATTTCTACCCGTAACGAGACATTTATTGTTGAAAGTCTCACATGCTAGTAGGATGAAACACATTGCTCATAATAAAAACAAATACGATCAATTGATCGTATTTACACAAACAATAGTATTCATGTAGGTTTTCTTATTGGAATAATTTAATAATGAATGTACATTGTACAATTTGTACAATATGGCTATTCGAAATTCTTATTGCTTTGAAAATAACAAAATTGGGGGTGGTGTTTTTAAAATTCATTGAGTTTTGAGTGGAATTTTGAGTGGTTTTAAATATGTATGTGTGTAATGTATTGCTTCTGTGTGTGCCTTTAAAAAAAAACTATCTAATTTTTGTTCAGCATCTGTATTTACGAATTTAAACAGAATTGAGATAATTAATTTTAGTTTTTTGAGGTGTTAGTATTGGAAAAAAAATATTTTATTTAAAGAAAGCTAAATGTCGGAAAAATTATAATTTGTAAAACAACCTTTACCGATTTTTTTTAAATGTGTGCTAGACTAAAGTGGGCTATATTTTGCTTTATTTCAATCTTATAGAACTGGAGCCCAGTTTTGTGTGGGGTTAGGTGGTGAAGGGGGGAGGGGGAATGACGAAAATATGAGCTCGGTCGTTTGAATATTGCCGTGTCGCGTGCAATTGAGCGCTCATTTTCGTTCATTTTAGATAAAAGACCTAGTTCGTTCTTCTAGTTCAATCGGTCATTTATTGTTTTCGTTCAACAGTTCGTGAACAAATCATTTTGATCCTGTATGTAGTTTTGATTACTTACTTTCTCCCGATCTCCTTAATATTTATACCACCTATATCCGGCCGAAGATGGAATACAACTCCCATATATGGGCAGGGGCTTCAGAGTCTATTTTGAAGTTTCTGGATCGTGTTCAATGGAGGGCGTCGAAGTTAATCAATGACAGTCGGAATGTGGGTTGTGTAACACTGTTCTATCGATATTACCACGGTAAGTGTTCTGTTGAGATAAGCGAATTGATTCCGCGAGCACGGGTTTTTGTTCGGAGTACTCGCTTGTCTAGTAGGGCTCATCCATTTTTTGTCGATTGCCCAGTGTACCGCACAACGCATTACAGAGAAAATTCATTTATAGATCGAATAAGCCGTATGTGGAATATACTTCCTGCAGAGGTCTTCCCTGTTAACTACAATCTAGAAAAATTCAAATCAAATATCCACAAACACTACTCCCTCTTTCCTCCTTCCCATAACCTATTTTCCTAATTACCAACACAATGCACTGCATTTATAGGGGACATCCCCTGAGTGTTGGTTAAGTAAAAAAAAAATTTAAAGATCGAACTGAAAGATCAAAATAAAGGTATGATCAATTTAGCTGAATGAACGAAGAGACCTAAAAAAACTGAAATGAATGAACTAGATAAATCGCTCAGTTAAGTGAATAGTTCAATTGAACTAGTTCGTTCGTGAACGACACAACGCTACATTGAAGTTTGTGAGAATGTCCAATCCTGAAATGTACGAAGTGAAAACACTTCCACCTTTTGGTAATTCGGATCACTTTTTCTGCGTTTTTTTCATATTATACTCTTGTAACGTTTCTAATTTAGCGCCGAAATGCTATAATTTTCTAGTGTGCCAAAGTACGTAAACCTTCCTTCAGTTCCTCAGGGTAGTAAGATCTTTTGGTAGTTCATTAAAAGAGTAAAGGATAATGCTAGTTTTTCTGTTCCAACTCTTTTAAAGGATGATCAATCATTCACCGACCCGGTTTATAAGGGCAACCTCTTTGCAAGAAATTCTTTATTGTCGATCAACAACTGCCTATTTTCGAAAGAGTGTAATATAACTTCGATTTTCTTTCGGGCCCGAGTAGTCAAAAGGGTTCTTACGGATCTCAACGTAAACAAGTCACCTGAAAGTGCTCATAAACATACTCATCAGGGGTAACGCAAGGTTCTGTTATTTTTCCTACTTTTTTCCTCATTTTTATTTATGACCTTAGTCAGACCTTCAATCCAATCTACTATTTTGCAGATGACAGCAACACTTGTCATTAATTTTCATTTGATCATGCGGTAGAACATAAATGATACACTCAACCGGGGCCTTTCTACAATCTCTGAGTGGGGTCGAGCCAATAACGTCGATTTTAATGCACGCAAAACCCATTTTTTTATGTTAACCCACAGACGAGCTGTCATCTGTAG
This sequence comes from Pegoplata infirma, assembly GCA_963921195.1. Lineage (NCBI taxonomy): Eukaryota > Metazoa > Arthropoda > Insecta > Diptera > Anthomyiidae > Pegoplata > Pegoplata infirma. Next base: position 20,112,299 of record OY992540.1, read on the forward strand.
CTTTGGGTGGTACAGGTCAATAGTTCCCAACCTTTCTTGCGTCATGCCCCACTTTAAGTTAAAAAAACTACAATGTCCCCACTAAACTAAAGAAAAATTTGTAAATTTTGAAAATTTGTTTTAAAATTCAAAATTTACTTGTGGTTTAACAAACTTTTTGTTTAAATCATCGTTTAAAGAAAGTTTTAAGAAAAAGTTTTCAACAATCAACTAAATAATTTAACTAAAATAAGATTTTTTTAGTTTATTTGGCAAAAAAAATCTTAAAAGTTTGCTCGTTTCCCCCACTGAAGTATTCAAATCGCCTCCCAGTGGAGAATCAAAGGTTGGGAACCATTGGTATAGGTATTGAGGAATCGGATACTCTTGATGTTTCCGCCATGAGAATACAGAGTAATGTCCGCTGGAATAAACACGCATGTTTTTTCACTCACGTTCGAGCGTAATTAAAAATTGTCCATGAATTTTGCGTGATTTCCAAAACTGATTTAAGTCACAGTTAAAATCTGATAAAAATTTAAATTAAACTAACTTGATTAAATTAAATGCTTGATTTTTTGTTCCTGATCGTGCACGATGAAATGTTTTCTTTCGTGAGCATGCGTCATCAACTCACTCCGAGATACGTATGTAAAATTTTAGAATTTTATTTTTTCAACAAAGTTTTATAACACACCGGTTCCGGTTCGAACCGGTTTTTTACTAAGCAACCCGAAAATCTATTTTCCAAAAAAGGCGGGTTTTATTACTATTCGAAACCGATTTTTAAAATATGTCGAATGGTTGACAACTGTATATGAACAAACTTGGGGGGGGCTGGAACCAAAGATTACTTATTGGATTTATACTTCAGTAGAAAGAGAAGTCATAATGTATGGTGTTTTGGTCTGGAGCAAAGATTTTTCGATGACCTGGATTGCCTAAGCGGTGTCTCATTGGTGTCTCTAGCAGAATACCTTAGGGAATCGGGGTGGTTTAAGAAGTAGAAGTTTGTATCAGAGGGGAAGTAAAGAAATAATATTAAGGGAATCACAATGGTCCTTATGGTGTCCGAGTGAATTTATCAAATGGCGAACGCCCATCCAGGTGCTCTGAGAACAACATCAGTTGAATCTATTGACATACTACAGCACCTGATACCAATTGACATCTTTGCAATGAGAGAGGCCTACAAGCAGAGCTTCGAAGAATGAAATCCTTTTCGAAGAATGAAATCCTTCCAAAAAAATCCATTCAACTTTCATAGTCAGTGAATGCATTCGATTTCATAAATCAACATTGAATGCAGTCCTTGGAATTCATTCGATTGAATGGAAAATAATGAATGCATTCGATTTCTTGTTCATTCGATTTAGAAAAATCGAATGCATTGATTTTTTATCACTGCGAATGCAATCGATTTCTTGAATAGATAGACCAAAACGGAGCCAAATTTTGGTCCATAGTATCGCCTACTCCCTTTACATACGATGGCCCTAATGGGCTTTAATTTTGAATCCAAAAAAATTGGTGTTTCCGAAAATTTAAAAAATGCACAAATTAACTGCTTTCACGACAAAAAGTGTGAAGAGTGTTGGCGATACTATGGACAAAAAATTGGTTCCGTTTTGCTCTATCTTGGTTAGTTTTTTTTTAAGTTTTTTATGCAATGAATAAATAAGCCATTCGATTTTTCAAATTGAATGAAAATAAAATCGATTGCATTCGCAAGTGAATGCATTAAAAGTCGAATGAAAAAAAATCGAATGTATTCGATTTTTGAAAGTCGAATGAAAAATAAATCGAATGCATTCGATATTTATAAATCGAATGAGTCTAAAGTGAATTCATTCAATTCGCCAAAATGTGATTGGGGAATGCAATCATTAAATTTTCATTCAGAATGCCAAATCGAATTAAGGAATGAAATCCTTCGAAGCTCTGCCTACAAGTCCTGCTTTCGTCTTAAAGAGACAAATTTATTCAGGCAACGCAATTTTGGACATAGTAACACGAAAAATTAAAGTGAAATTCTCACCGATTGGGTGCCCAAACTTATTTTCGACCGGAAATACGACGTAGAATTTCCGTCTCGAGAATTTTGATCAAACTGGCAAAACCCCCAATTCACGCTATTCGGTGCAGAATTTTAAAAGAGTTTTCGCGATATTAATAAGACTTTTATCATTCTTCCAGGCCGAAATAGTTGTCATAAGCAAGGCAGCTTTTTCAGTTCGGTGATAAGAGAAACACAAAATTTAACTTTTATGTTGACAGCCAAGCTGCTCTAAAAGCTCTTAAGGTTGGTTACTCATCACAATATAATCTGCGATTAAGTCTTATCAATGTTTGCAAAATTCATATTTATATGAAGTTAATCAATGATTAGTATTAATAATTTACTAGATCTTAGAAGATTTTGTATCAAATCGAAAGTAGTTTTCGAATATTTCGAGAACTTACAAAATTAAGGGAGTATGAACAAGGTGAAGCTAGTATGGGTACCATAAGTAGCACGTAGTTATTCAAAGGAACGAAAGAGCGGATGAGCTCGCGAAACAAGGTGCTGATGGTATTGGTATTTCGGTACATATCGATCCACCAATCCAACACTTTAGATCGCTACATGATGATCTAAACACCGCAATGGCCAACAGAAAGTGAAGAGAGCTAACAACAAGTACGATCAGTAGAAGATTGTGGTCATGCTACAATATGAAGAACATTAACTATTTACTCCAACTTTCCGGGTGCAACTGGCGTACACTTACGGGAGTAATCACAGGGCACTGAGTTACAGGTTATCATAGAAAAATGGGACTTATTTCCGATGCCAGCTGTAGGAGGTGAGATGAGGAAACGGTCGAACATATTATTTTCCACTGTCCTGCTTTGGCCAGAACCCGCCAGCACATATTGGGCAGACATGTCTTCGAGATCTGGGACACGGTTTCGAAGGTCACCTAAGGCAAATATTACAATTCGCTACGAGGACTGACATGTTCTTTAAGCGTCGCTAAGGAATTATTGTGGTTTCGCTATGGACCAACCGATCTATGTGAGGAGTCTTTGACTCCGCCAGCCCCTAACCTTAAATGTTGGCAAAAACGGTTTTTATTAAAGTAAAACCCAGTACTGAATTTTATTAAATTTGGAGGGGTGAGGTCAACCCGTCGGTTGTTTTAAGGTATTTCAATGTGGCACTTTATAGCGTCTTATCCGTAATTTACTTTTCACAATTGAAGTTCGTTTTCGAATGATAACGACTTAGAATAAAAATATTTTCAGACTCTTAAAATATCAGAAATGTTGTAAAAACCCATAGGAAATCTGGTATCTCTAACTCAAAACGGAATTTGTAATTGGTTCACTTGCAACAACCAATCAGAGATGCTGTATTCAAATAAATAATGTTGCCACTCAAAAGAATAATATTAAAATACAAATGTAAACAAACAAACCCACTAGTCTCTCAAGTGTTTTATTATATTTAGAGAAATCATCCTCTGGGTTGCTCTCCAACACAATCATTAATGTATTCTTTAATGCAACAATATGTGGTGCTATTGGTCTAAAAACAGATCAGACAGTTTTGAGCAAATGCAAACACACAGATCTATAGACACTTGAATGGTGTTGATGATATCGTCAAGAGATAGATACTATAGATAGATATTATTGTCTGAAATGAAAGATTTCTGTTTACTTTAGTCTAACCCGTTATTAAGACAGGCAGCATATGTGTCTACCATAGAGTATCTTTCTATCTAATCGGGAAAAACTTTCATCAAAATTTTCATTTGTAGTGATTTGTGCGTGTATAAAACAGAAGAAGAAAAAAGCCTTCACGCTTTATGTCATTTTAAAAAAGATAATATTCATTGATTGGTGCCACGCTTTCGCGGATCACTTCACACTTAACTCGCGGAAAAACAAAAAAAACCAAAAGTAATGCAAAATAGAGTGTCAATTTAACGGATCAAAAAACACCAACAATAATAACGGATCACAATAACAAAAAAAAACAACAACAATACTACTAGAGAATCCGCCGCGCTGTCGTTTCATCGTTCACTACAACAATTTGAATTTGAAGTGATGAGTTGATATCAATGCGCACACCGCCTATCGGTCATGTTGTTGAAAGTTTAATTAATTCGAATCAAATTCGTTTGTGTGAAAAAGTGAAAAGTGTCAAAAAATAGCTAAATCGAATATCGGTGATGATTTTTGTGAATAATTTAAGTAAACCGCAAAAAAAAAAAAGTTCAAATACAATTTCAAACATAATCATCAGGTGTTTTGTTTAATTGATTGATAACCTGAGATTTTTAAATAAATAATTAAATTAAAATAAATTAAAAACAAATTACCAAATACAATTAAAGTGCAAATATCTGACACTAATATTAGCTAATGATTGAAAAACGTTTTATTACGAATTCAAATAAATTGCTAATAAAAAAGAAATAAAAGTTTAAATATAAATAAAATTAAATTGAAAAAAATTTAGAATATAAAGTGCTAAAAATCTAAATTGTGTTATGCATCAAGCTGTCTATATGAGACCCTCACCAAATATCATGGGCCCTACGGAGTGCACCAGTGCAATAATGTCATCCATGTCATTTATTGACAACAATGGAATAGCTGCTAATATTTCGGATTATGGTTGTTATACCACAGATCCTTGGTCAACACCCTATATGGGTAGTTTAAGTCCAATGAAACAAATAGAAGGTATATGAGAACTAAAAAAATTGTTTAAAACTAATTTCTTACAGGATTAGGATTACTTTAAATCACTTATTTTTTTGTAAATAATTTACTAAAGATTTATTTTTTTGGATACCCGTGTAAAGAATTATAAGATATGCCCACTTTTTCACAGAATAAAATTCTCAAATAATTTCCTTTTCACCTTCTTTTTTCCCTCTCCTGTCCTCTTCTTTTCTTTCCTTTGCTTTTCTTTTTTTCTTTCAAATTTGGTTTGGGGGGAACTGCTTTTTTCGCCCGCCCCGTGTATCGGCGCCTGCCGTAGAAAAAATTATTTGGGTATAAAAGTATTTGTCACAAAGTTTTAGGATAATCCAATGTGGTTATCACATCGGCCCTGAAGTTTGAGAAACGAATTACAAAGGGAGAATATGACTTATTATTAATTTTCTAAATTTGTTCGATATTTTGAGTTAAGTGTGTATTCAAATCATTACTAAATTTTGATTGGCAGTAAATTGTCTTTCTAATAAGGCAATAAAAACTAAAATCGGTTGAAAATCAGTTATAACAACTTCCCCCGATAACTAACGTGTAGCAGACCACTTTTTAAAGTTTATTGAAATTACGCAGAAAAAAATTTGAGTAATCAGTTGTTTAAATGTAAAAAAATAATAAATACAATTTTTTTTTTTAAAAACTTGAGTAAATAGTTTAATAAAAACTTATTTTTTTTTAATTACTTATATACCGTTTAAACTAGAGTTGTCAAAACCGGTTTCCGAATTATTCGATAAACCGTTTTTTTAGTTTTTTTTAAAAGCTATTTTCGAGTTATTCGAAAAACCGGGTTTTTGTGTCGAATTATTCGATATTTTCGAATACTTGATTTTTTATGGAATAGTTGAGAAGTCACTTTCTTTCGTCATTTCCTTACTGTTTTATCTTGAGATGCGCGTATGTCACGTAATTGTCGTGTATAACGCGTGATCGTGAGTACTTTTTTTTATTCGCGTTAGCTCGGGTACCAAAAAAATTCAATCGTTATAAAAATTCTTCCATGAATTCATCGTGATTTCCAAAACTGATTTGAATCCTCCATTAATTTTACACGGATGGATCGAGGCTGCACGAACAAGCGGGCTTTAGAGTCTATGCGGAGGAGCTTGAATTAAGTCTGGCTCGAAGAAGCCGGGGTCAAGTCCATGTAGTCAATGTTTCTGAAAACAAGATATGCCCTTAACTGCTGCACGTCTTTAAATTAGATGTCCAAGCAGCTTGACATATAAGTCATATGGGTCCCAGAGACATTCCAGGGAATTGCAACGCCGATAAACGTCCAAGACTGGGAATAACCTAACAGGTTCCAACAGAAATGGAGTGTGTTGGTATGCCTCTATAAACTTGCAAGCAAAATCTACGGCTTTGTTCCGCGACAAAGACTTATCAGAGATGGGCAAATGGATGAACGTGTGAGAAAACACTACAGATTTGGCTTTCTCTTAATCAGAAGCGCACAAGTGAGTTGATATCGCTTCCAAGAGGAGAGATTTCGACGGTGGTTGCTGTAATTACCGGACACAGTTTTATAGGGAAGAATGCAGAGTAGGGTGGTTTTTTATTTTATTTTTTTTGGAATTTCGAGGAGCGCGCAGCGGATTTTTGTGACATTTGATGTTAAAATAATTGTGTAAAAATTTGAGCTAAATCGGATAAAATTAACCCGAGGCGCAAGAAGGTCAAAGTTTCGAGAAAAAGCCAAAATGGCCAAATTTTGAAAAAACTTAAAAAAATGTAAATTTTGTTGAAATAAAAAAAACAAAATATTTTTTATTTAACTTTCTTGCAATAATACTCAAAAAAATTATCTTTACTTTTTATGACGGCAGTAACACTTTCAAACATGAAATACAAAAATTACCATGCATTTTGGGGGGTACCTGAAATGAGTGTTTTCGATTTTTTGAAAATTTTATTAAACAAAAAAATTAAATCTTACTATTCTATAGCAATGGATTATTAAATACATCCTAAGGCTTAAATATTTAAAAAATTGGGGATATCCATCGACTCAATTTTTTTTTGGAGTCATTTGAGTTTTGCGGATTTCAAGGAGTCAAATGACTCCAAAAAAAAATTGAGTCGATGGATATCCCCAATTTTTTAAATATTTAAGCCTTAGGATGTATTTAATAATCCATTGCTATAGAATACTAAGATTTAATTTTTTTGTTTAATAAAATTTTCAAAAAATCGAACACACTCATATCAGGTACCCCCCAAAATGCATGGTAATTTTTGTATTTCATGTTTGGAAGTGTTACTGCCGTCATAAAAAGTTAAGATAATTTTTTCTGAGTATTATTGCAAGAAAGTTAAATAAAAAATATTTTATTTTTTTTATTTCTACAAAATTTACATTTTTTTAAGTTTTTTCAAAATTTGGCCATTTTGGCTTTTTCTCGAAACTTTGACCTCCTTGCGCCTCGGGTTAATTTTATCCGATTTAGCTCAAATTTTTACACAATTATTTTAACATCAAATGGCACAAAAATCCGCTGCGCGCTCCTCGAAATTCCAAAAAAAATAAAATAAAAAACCACCCTAATGCAGAGTGGTTAAATGTGCCGTCAAATGACTTTTGCCGGAGTTGCATGGATGGAAGGAGTTGGAAACTATTGAACACTTCATCTGCCATTGCTTGCCACTTTCTGGTCAGAGACTTACTTCACTGGGATCAAGGGTTCAAGCGATCTGCACGATCTTTCTAATTTGTCGGATGTCAAAATTCAATATCTTAGGAGTCATAAGAAGCTCAAATTGGTTTAACGGCGTGGACTAAAAGGGAAACCTATTACAGCCCAGTGGTGTAACAACGGACATCAGAGTCTTACAACCTAACATAGTCCAAAATGAAAAACTATCCTCCTGAAGTTTGCCACGAATATGTCTTGTGTTCCTAGAAAAAAGTTTTCCCTTAAAAAACTAAACCAATCTCTAAAAAAAACGTAATTTTTTAAAGTGTTGTTTATAATTTCTTGTTAAGAAAATTAAACAATGTTATGTCGTAGGAAGTTGAAAGAGGTGTACTTAGACCAAGGGGGTGAGAAAACGACTGTTTTTCGGCGTGCCTTTTTTTGTCGGGGCCCGTCGGATGTGCCGGCGATTTAGTTGTTATATTAACTGGTAAACTCGACAATATCATCTTGTATAATATTCGTAACGCTATTTGTTTGATCATGCGTGCACTAAACGGGGACTTTCTATTAAACCTAACAAAACTATTGTTCCGTTTGCTAGGAGAAGAAATCTCAATTTAGGTGCAATTTCTGTAGGAAATACTGCTATCCAAACCTCCAAGGAGGTTTAAAATCTGGATACAAAACTTACTTGGAATACGCATTTAAACGGCACTCAGAAAGGCTATTGCGGCTTTATGGGCAGCGAATAGACTTGTTGGTAGGACCTGGGAAATAAGTCCCAAAATGGTCATGTGGATCTACAAGAGGATTGTTAGACCGATCATTACGTTAGCTGCCATAGTCTGGTTTCCAAAAACTAGGCAGATGTAACGGCATGCAAGGGACTTGAATTCTAATCACGGGTGCTTTAAACACCTGTCTAACATTGGCCTAAGAAGGCATTTTTATTAGATTCACCGCAACTTTGGCTCCGCGTTGGATCTTATACCTAAAATGGTATACTGACAAATCAAAAATGTCCTCCGGAGTGGGGGCTGCTGTTTACGCTTCGAACACGCGGATCGGGTGGCCTACAGTTTTTCAGGTTGAAATTCCGGCTACAATATGAGCTAGAGTCAATATTGCAAATGATATGAATGGTACTCATAATTCAATCTTCTCTGATAGCCAGGCATCACTGTCTTCTTGGGAATTTAAAAAAATTTACTCAAAATAAAATATTTTTGATAACAATTAAAAAACCAAAAATCACGTTAGAAAATTCACTATCGCTTAAAATAGTGAAAGTGTTCATGGATTCGTCCGATTCGAATTTAACTTTACTACTTGTTAAATTTTAATTTTGATTAAATATAGTCAATATTAGAAGATACTGTATTTATTTTTTCAGGCAACGCTTCAATATGGGTTAAAACATAAATATATCACCATGAAAATTTTAATTTATTCTGAAGCACTTAATTAGCAATTTATAGTAATATTTATAGTAATATGCTGTTTCAAGTGTTGAGTGACAATATGCTACCGACGACGCCACACCGTACATAATTCTTTTCGATGGAAATAACAAGTTGCATTTTATCTAAATTTAGATACGGCAGCAATTCTACAGAACATCTTGGAAAAAATGTTAAACTGAAGAAATGTATCACTACATTATTAAATACGCAAAATTACAAAGCGCAATGTTGATAAAAAATTTAATAAGAAACATTTTTTTTTAGAAAACTAAAGATGCTCATTAAATTTTTACAAAAATTATTAGGTGTATAATAAAATTTTTGTCTTAAATTGCGGTTTTAAAATGCATTAAAACCATTTATTTTAAATTTATGGAATTCAAAGATGTTTTATCTTTAAAATTTTCAATTGTTTAGAAGACAAAAATTGCTATACAAAGTTTATTTTATTACTGTGCCGTTATAGGCTGAGAAACAATTGTGGACTGAGAAACATATTTTTAAGTAACCAGCCAATCAAGTTCAATCGCCGTGACTAGCGGAAACTTCACTGAAATGTCTTAAATGACAGGTGAAAGTAGTTCATAGATTTTGCAAGTTTTCTAGCTTTCAAACAAAATTTTGAAAATTTTCTAAGTCCCGGACACAAACATTTTTTTAGCTTATGGCGAATATTCGGTTTCGGTTTGGCCTCAAAAACTGGATTCGGTCAAACTCTAAAAATTTTCCAAAAAAAAAACAACTTTGATCGGATTTGGCTCAAATAAATTTTTAATGAAAGTTTGTCTCAAGTCAAGGGTTCAAGGAAAAAAATTTTGAATTTTTTTCTTTTTTAATTTTTTGGCCGTGGGCAAAACCATAATTTTTTGCAAATTTCAAATAGTAATATCTCGAAAACCGTTTGACAGATTTAATTTTTTTTTTTTAATTTTCGTGCTCCGCGCATCAAAATGAATGAATGTATATATTTTTTTTTTTTAGTTTTCAAAAATCCATTGCCGGGCGCCACGGGTTTATTTAATCCGATTGGCCTTAAATTTTTACCACAAAATTCTTAGGTCTAGCAGAATAAAAATGTTGGTAGACATTTGGGAAAATCAGAAGTTGAAGAAAAACCGCGACTCTGAATTGAACTATCAACGTCCGGTTACTTTTAGTGCAGGAACTAGAGATGGGCACATGAGCAGATTAGAGCGTGATTCACGCGTGATCACGCATGAGTGTGACTGAATTCCATTTTATTCACGTGATTGTGAGTGAGTGTGAGTGGAGAAAAAAATTGCGTGAGTGAGTGTGCGTGAGTAAGATTTTTACGTAAGTGAGTGTGCGTAAGTCGATTTTTTTGCGTGAGTTTGCGTGATTTATTTTCTCTTCATATTTCCTTTTGTACCAAAAAAGCAAAAAAAAAATTGTAAAATTAAAATTTCGTTCCGAAAAAAACAAAAAAAAAAAAATTAAAAATTTCGCTGAACATATATTCGATTAGAGTTTTATTCTAGTTCGAGGCCCAAAAATATTTCTATTTATGATATTGTCATAACAGAGTATTTTTAAAGCAATAAATTAAAAATACTCTATTATGACAATATCATAAATAGAAATATTTTTGGGCCTCGAACTAGAATAAAACTCTAATCGAATATATATACATATATAAAGGCCGAATAAATACATTTTATTTTTATGTACCTTTTGGCACTAATAATAAAAAAACAACAATTTCGCTGAACTTTAAATTTTGCTGAATATTTTGAAAGATTTTTGAAATTTAAGCTTTTAATTTTTTTTATATAAATCAGAGTTTTGTGAGTGTGAGTCAACGTGAGTGAGTGAAGCTTGCGTGAGTGCTCGTGAGTGTGAATTCTATATAATTAACTCACGTGATTGTGAGTGAGTGTGAGTAGAAAAATTATGCTCGTGAGTGAGTGTGAGTGATTCAAAAATTCCTGTCGTGAGCGTGAGTGAGTGTGAGTCAAAAATCACTCACGCACCCATCTCTAGCAGGAACACATTTGTTCGTTGTTGATATGTTTATACTACACCATTTTCAGATGTTATTCGTAAAAGATTCTACTTGTAATACGGAGATTCCATTTGTTGTTCGAAGATTTCATTCGAAGATTCTTATTGTAATTCGAATAATCCATTTTTAATTCGAAGATCCCAATTCTAATTGGAAGATTTCAATTGTAATTCGTAAAGGAACAATTGGAATTCGTAAAATATCAATTGTAATTCGTAAAAGATCAATTGTAATTCGAAAAAGATTAATTGGAATTCGTAAAAGACCAATTGTAATTAGAAAATGATCAGTTGTAATTAGAAAAAGATCACTTGTTATTCGAAGATTCCAATTGTAATTCGTAAAAGATCAATTGTAATTCGAAAAAGATCAATTCGAAAAAGATCAATTGTTATTCGTATAAGATCAATTGTAAAGGGTTTTCAATAAGAGCGCTACAAAAGTTTTTTTAAATAAAACAAAAACGCTTTTGGATATCAATGAAATTCTTTATTCCTGTGAAAGTACGTTCGATGCCATTATGTATGGAAATCGATCTCTTTTGCATGGCCACCACGGGCACGCTTGCAGAAGTCCAGACGCTAAACCCAATTTTCGACGGTTTTCAAGAATAAATCGGCCGATACTGCTGCAATTTCACGTTCGATATTCGTACGAAGTTCATCAATCGTCGCTGGCTTGTTGGCATAGACCATAGACTTGACGTAGCCCCACAGAAAATAGTCCAACGGCGTCAAATCGCACGACCGAGGCGGCCAATCGACTGGACCATCTCGTGAGATAACAAGTTCTCCAAACTTGGTTTCCAATAAATTGATTGTGACATTCGCTGTGTGGGTTGTGGCGCCGTCCTGTTGGAACCACGTGTCCTCCAAGTCCATATCGTCCAATTGGGGCCAAAAATATTTGGTTATCATTGAACGGTAGCGATTCCCATTCACAGTAACGTGCCGGTCTTGATTATCACGGAAGAAGTACGGCCCAATGACGCCGCCGGCCCAAAAACCGTATTTTTTTCGGGATGCGATGATGACTCATGGAGTACATGTGGATTGCTGTCTGACCAATAACGCATATTTTGTTTATTGACGAACCCATTCAGCCAGAAATGAGCCTCATCGCTGAAGATGGTTTTTCGATGAAAATCCGAATAATTTTTAGGTTGCTGCTCAGCCAATTGCGGTAGTAAATTTTAATAATTTCGACTCGTTGTTGGCTCGTATATCTTTCCATCATAAAATGGCAAACCTTACTGAAAAGAAATGTCAAAAGAGCGGCAAGAAATATGGCGTTGTTTGCTGTCCCTGTCTTTCTACTTTTGTAGCGTCCCTGTTGAAAAACCCTTTAATTCGAAAAAGATGAATTGTAATTCGTAAAAGATGAATTGTAATTCAAAGATTCCAATTGTAATTCGTATAAGATCAATTGTAATTCGAAAAATATCAATTGTAATTCGTAAAATATCAATTGTAATTCGTAAAAGATCAATTGTTATTCGAAAAAGATCAATTCTAATTCGAAAAAGATCAATTGTAATTCGGAAGAAATCAATTTTAATTCGTAAAATATCAATTGTAATTCGTAAAATATCAATTGTAATTCGAAAAAAATCAATTATATTTCGAAAAAGATCAATTGTAATTCGTAAAAGATCAATTGTAACTCGAAAAAGATCATTGAAATTCGTAAAAGATCAATTGTAGCTCGAAAAAGATCAAATGTAGTTCGTTAAAGAACAATTGTAATTCGTAAAATATCAATTGTAATTCGAAGATTCCAATTGTAATTCGTAAAAGATCAATTGTAATTCGAAAAAGATCAATTGTAATTCGTAAAATATCAATTGTAATTCGTAAAAGATCAATTGTAACTCGAAAAATATCATTGTAATTCGTAAAAGATCAATTGTAGCTCGAAAAATATCAAATTTAATTTGTTAAAGATCAATTGTAATTCGTAAAATATCAATTGTAATTCGAAGATTCCAATTGTAATTCGTAAAATATCAATTGTAATTCGAAAAAGATCAATTGTAATTTGTAAAATATCAATTGTAATTCGTAAAATATCAATTGAGGGGCTCAAAGCACAAGGGGTTCAAGTGACTTTTTTAAAAAAATTGAGTTAACATATGGAATTAGTGGTGAAGTTCACAGAAGTTTAGAGCACAAGAGCTCAATGTAAAATTCTTATTCGTTAGCGAGATATGGCGACAATTTTTAGCTCTTGTTACTAAAATACCTGTTTTGCTTGGAGCACAAGGGGTATGTGAGCACTTAAACCCCTTGTGCTCCAAGCAATTATTAAAATGAAATTTTTTACGTGAGCAAAGTGGTTGAAGTCCTAGAAGTTCGTGTATTAATAGTAATAAAATTTAGCAAGAACATGTCCAAATTTTTTCACCAAATCCGGCTCAAAAATTAGGAATTGTTGCGTACTTTATAGGAAAAATATAAAAAAAATACAAAAAAAGATGTTGGTCCACAGATGATGATTTTTGAACATAAAAATTATTTTTTTTATCCAAATTGGTCTCAAAACTTTGAAAATGTAAATATAAAAAACACGATTTTAGTTCAAAAATGCTGATCAGAGATTTTATTCCACAGATGCTAGTCACCATTTTTGGACCAAAATCTAGTTTTTATATTTTATATATTTTTTACATAAACTACTCAACATTTTTCGACTTTTAAGACAAATTTGGTTAAAAAATATTTTTTATGTTTGAAAATCAGCATCTGTGGACCAAAATCGCTATTTTGGAATTTTTTAAATATTTTTCTAATAAAGTACCCAAAAGTTCCTTATTGGTTAAATAATTTTGATATGAATTTTGGTCCAAAAACGTAATTTTTTTAAACTTTGACCGCTGGTTGCCGACTAAACTAAAGATGACCTCGCAAACATTTCTTATAAATTTTTCCACAATTAGCTACTCCGCGGCCATCGTTCGCCAGGTATTATGGTACGAAATTCAAAAGTTTAGATTTGACAGGACGCCCTAATGAAGAAGAGCCCGATGAAATTTAAAATTTGATTATGACGACTAAAAAATGAAACAAAGAAGGTTTTTCTTTTACGTACCTAAGACAAATAATTATATGTGCATTTTTTTATATTGAGTTATAGGAAAGAAAAGAAATTATTTTTTTATGTTTGGTTAATATTTTATTATGTTTATATATAAGCATTAAAATCATAAACATTTTAATTTTATACCTTATTTTTTAAAACTGAAAATAACGAAAAAGGAAATACTTCATATATTTTCTATAGAAAATAATTATATGTGCATAGAAGAAAATTCCTATATATTCGTTTTGATTTGCAATGTAATTAAGTATTTTGTGAAAATTTGTATTCGCCTTGTGTATTTAAACTTTTTTAAGCCTAGGAGGCATAACACCCGCCAAGGTTTTTAATGTACCAATACCCCTTGTCCCCCGTTTTGTCAGTATTTAAAGTTAAAGTCTTTTAATGGCCTTATACGGCTTTGACTTTGAAATGACCTTGGCACAAAACGTCCTAAAGAGGAATTTAATTGGATGAAGGTCGGGACTAATGGCTGACCTCTTCAATACTGGTATGTTGTGCGCATATAGGAAGTTTTTTGTCAAACGAGTGATATGGATTTGAGCGTTATCTTGTGAGAATGTCCAATTATCTCCATACAGTTCGGTAGCAAAGTCTATTAAATGGTCCCCAACAAGTAAAAATATATTTTTGCACTATTTTTATTGGAAACATATCATATGCAAACCCTTCTTCATGATCCAAATGCATCTTATTCCATGATGGATTCAAAACTGTGCTTTCAAAAATTGCACGTTTGGCGGAAATGTGTTAAATCTCAACAAGAGAAGTGGTGACCATCAGCGCCGTCTTAATTTAACTTTTTTTCGTCTTATTTAGTGATAAAAAAAGTTTAATTTGGATGGCAATGATCGTCAACACCAATATTGGAGAGATTTAAGACAGCCACGCCAAACGTGCTATTTGCAAAATCACGGTTGCGAATCCGTTATGGTATGGGGTGCATTTGGATGAAGAGGAGGAGGTTCCGAATATGATTTGCCCATACTAAAAATAATGTAACAATATAATTTTACTTGTTCGGGAACATTTAATAGACTTTTCTACCGAACCGTGTGGAGATAATTGGACATTCCACCAAGACAACGCTCCAATCCATGTAACTGGTTTGACAAAAAACTTGTTTAATGCGCCCAGCATACCAGTATTGAAGTGGCCAGGCATTATTCCTGACATAAACCTAACTAAATTCCTCCTTAGGACCCTTTCTACCAAGGTCGTTTCAAGGTCAAAGCGGTACACTACGCACTAAGGACTTAAATTTGCGATATTGACGAAACGAGGGAAAAATGGTATTGGCACATTAAAAAACTTGATTGGTTTTATGCCTCGTAGTCTTAAACAAGTATAAATATTCATTAAATATTCATATAACCTAATTATATTGTATATTAAAAAGAAAATATATGAATTATCCTTTATGCACATATAATTATTTTCTATGAAGTATATTTTCATTCCTTATTTTCTGTATTAAAAAATAAAGTTTAAAATTAATGTTTTTATGATTTTAAAGCTTACTTAAAAACATAACAAAATATCAACCAAACTTGAAAAAATATTTTGTTTTCTTTCCTATAACTCAATATAATACAGTGCACATATAATTATTTGTCTTAGGTATAACTAACATTTTTTTCATAAATTTAGAAATTTATAAAAAAAGTTAGAGCACAAGGGGTATAAGTGCGACTTACTTACTTCAAAGGCAATTTTTGGGTTCTTGCATTTGCAAAAGATTGTATTTTTTTGACTTGTTAGATTAAAATATATCTCAGGATCTCTATGAACTAAAAAATAATATTCTAGATATCATCTAACATTTTTTATTGCAATTTAACTTTAACCTCTTTTTTCTCATTATTAAATATAAGGCACTTGAACCCCTTGTGCTCTAACCCCCTCAATTGTAATTCGAAAAAGATCAATTCTAATTCGAAAAAGATCAATTGTAATTCGTAAAAGATCAATTGTAATTCGAAAAAGATCATTTTAATTCGTAAAAGATCAATTGTATACTATAGTTCGAAAAAGATCAAATGTATTTCGTAAAAGATCAATTGTAATTCGTAAAATATCAATTCTAATTCGAAGATTCCATTTGTAATTCGAAGTTTCCAATTCTAATTCGAAGATTCCATTTGTAATTCGAAGTTTCCAATTCTAATTCGAAAACGATCGAGTAAATCAATTGTAATTCGTACAAGATCAATTGTAATTCGAAGATTCCAATTGTAATTCGTAAAAGATCAATTTTAATTTGAAAAATTTCAATTTTAATTCTTAAAAGATCAATTGTAATTCGTAAAAGATCAATTGTAATTCAAAGATTCCATTTGTAGTTAAAAGATTTAATTTGTAATTCGAAGATTCCAATTGTAATTCGAAAACGAACGAGTAAATAAACAAACTCATGTTTTTGACTCGTTAGTTTTCTAATTATAATTGGAATCTTTGAATTACAAATGGAATCTTTAAATTACAAATGAAGTCTTCGAATTAGAATTGATTTTTTACGAATTACAATTGATCTTTTACGAATTACAATTGATCTTTTTCGAATTACAATTGATCTTTTTCGATTTCGTAAAATTACAATTGATCTTTTTCGAATTACAATTGACCTTTTTCGAATTACAATCGATCTTTTTCGAATTACATTTGTAAATGGTGTAGATTAACTAAGCAAGGTTGGTTAATCTTGTATTAAAAGATAAGTTACATATTTTTACACCCAATAAAACTAAAAAATGTGTGTTGCTCAGTATTTAAAAACGGTTTTGTTGCACGTAATTAATCGAATAATA
Source organism: Pegoplata infirma (assembly GCA_963921195.1). Taxonomy (NCBI): domain Eukaryota; kingdom Metazoa; phylum Arthropoda; class Insecta; order Diptera; family Anthomyiidae; genus Pegoplata; species Pegoplata infirma. Next base: position 20,129,082 of record OY992540.1, read on the forward strand.
AATAATAATATCATTTTGCCTGACATGTCGACGTCGAGGGTACAACTAAAATTGAAGTTGCTTTACGTTTTGTTTATAAACACTTGTTTTTATGTTATTTTTGAAATTGTAAAATTGTAATTCCTAAGAAAAACAAAAAAAAAATATTCCAATAAAATTTGAATTCTCGTGTATGCAACAGATATTATCACTTTAGCATGTCAATGTCATTGTTTATGACCCATGACATGTTTTGTTGTCCCATCAAAAGAATGCCAAGTAGAAAAGAAACGGAATTTTATTGTCTTCGCCAAATCACACAAGAAAAAAAATAAAAGAATTAAATAAACCACTACATGAGATATAGAGTAAACATTTTCAATTTGGGGGGATCTTCGAAAGAAAATTTGTATGTACACACTTTGTTGTTGTAATTAATGAATTCGAAAATCAATTAGTATTTGGCACAAATAATTGTTTTTCTGTCAAGCCTGACGAAAATCCCCAACAACAAATTAGTTTATTGGGAAGAAAATAGAACTTGATTTATTTTAAATATTCATAGGAATAGATATTTAAGAATGTTTTTTATGTTTTATATAAATTCTACATTAAATTATTCCAAATTAAATTTGAATTTAAAAAAAAAATCATTAAAAAAATTTCATAGCAACTATGGAAATTTGCAAAAATATATATTTTTTTTTAAATTTGCAAAAAATTATTATTTTTCAATGATATACTCCTAAAGACATAATTAATATTTTAGAAAAACAAGTAATAAGAGTGTTCCTGAAATTTAGCAACATTTTAATAAAATATGGGAAATTTCCCTAACTGTGAGGAAAAAACTACAGTTCATTTTCTTATAAATAGTTCATAGTTTTCTTAAAATGGAATTCCCTAATATATGAAAGAGATTCTTACCTAGGCTGACCATACGTACTGATTTGATCAGTACATGTACTGATTTTTGATTACGTGTACTGATCAAAAAACATTGTACTGATTTGTACTGATTTTTAGAAATATGTACTGATTGTACTGATTTTTGAACATTTTAACATAAAAAATAATTTTATTCGAAAATTCGATACAAAAATATGAATTTCCATAAAATAACTTAAGTCTGACAATGAGATAATTTGAATTATATCCAAGGAGATAAAAGTTCCTGAATCAAGAGGAAAATGTATCTGAACATGAAATTATTTAGATCTTCATAAATTTATATGGAAAGGCGCACAGAATTTTTGAGGTTTTCGATAACGAAAACTTTAAGATATGATGGATTTTTTGCATGAATCCAAGGTTCGGTGAGAAAATGATATCAGAATTTATTGGAAAAAGCGCTCAGTATATCAGTGCTAATTAAACATGTGCTCATTAGCTGGGAAGTTTTCTGAAAGAAAAATTTATCAAAACTTAAGGAAAAATGTCCTCAGAGTCTGAGGAATTTTCTTTTTCTCAAAACATGTGGGTTTTTGTTTTATTTTCTGCGCTGAAGTTATTTAAAGTCAACTAAATTTTCTGCAAAATAACGAAAACAGTTTATGGCAGTAGTTTTTAATAGTTGTTTTTAAGTGAAATACTACTAATTGAACTCAAGTTTGTTAATTTAACCGAAATTTTGTGAGTGCTGATCAGTGTTTTTCTATAAAAAAAGAGTCTTCTGAGAGTTATTTCTAAAAGAAAAAAAATAAAGTTTGTACTGATTTGAGTTTAAAAAAAAATAGTCACCCTATTCTTACCGCCAAAAAATCTTATACACATGAAAAAAAAAATCATTCTAGTCAGTCAAGGCCGATTATATAATAGGGTGGCTCGTTTTAGGGCTTTTCTCTCTGATCAAATTCTAAGACCCGCCAAAAGTGTCGGTTCCCTAAGGGTAAATCACATGCAAAATATCACTCCGATCGGAGTTTATCTTCTGTCTCCACTTTGAGCCTCAAAATTGGGGTTTTTGCAAAAAAGGGCTTTTTAAAAAAAAAATAAAAAAATTTAAAGTTTTTTTATTAAAATAATAAAAAAATTATTTTTGTATAATATTCGATCGTAAATACTTAAATGTGAAATCTTAAGATTTTACGGTATCATTAACCCGTTCAAACTTGATACCATAAAAATGGCATGATTTTGGGGCGTTCTCAAAACCCCTTTTTTCAAAATTATATAATAAAATGCATAATTTTTTCTTTCTGAATTCATTTTTATACCCTCCAACTACAGTATGGGGGTATACTCACATTGTCATTCCGTGTGTAACGCATCGAAATATCGGTCGGGGACCCCATAAAGTATATATATTATTGATCAGTGATCGATTTTAAGACATTCTAGCGATGTCCGTCCGTCCGTCGGTCTGTCCGTCCGTCCGTCTGTAGTTAACACGATGCAGTCCAAAATAAAAGAGCTAGACCCCTCAAGTTTGGCATAAATATGTCTTATGGTCCTAGGCAGGTTAAGTTCGGAAATGGGCCAAATCGGATCAGGGTGAAAAAAGTTCCCCCTTGAAGAACTAAACCAACCTCTTAAAAATGCTAATTTTTTTGACGTTTTTTTGTATTTTTGTGAACCAAATGAGACATTTCTATGTTCGTAGAAGTTTATAGTCCTGAGCTTGGACCCAGGGGATTAAAAAATGTATCTTTTTTTGCCCCGCCCCTCTTTTAAGGGCGTGGATAAAAAAATAACTTAAATAATTATAAAACTATAATACTTAAGTGCACAAAACAGACAAAAATGAACTTGTTAACATATACCGTGAGGGCCAAGGAGTCACCCCAGCTCACCGACCCCTCCCCCTACCTTGCCGCCCCTTAAAATAACGCCCCTGTCAAATTTTATTTTTTATTTTTTACATGTTGGAGGGTATAATAGATTCGGCACAGCCGAATTTAACACTCTCACTTGTTTCTTTCTGAATTCATTCAAGAACACCTTGGAGAAGAAAAATGTGAAATATGGCGGATATCCGTCGGGCCACTTTTATGGAATCGCGGGGGGAAGTTAGCGGATTTCAAGGAAATGTTGGTTTTATCAATAATTTGGATTAATAAAATCTTATAAATTTCATTTTTGGGAAAATAAACGGTTTTTTGATGTCATGGCATCCTTTTAAATAACTGTAAGTCTTTCATGAAATCTTACGGATCTAGAATGTTAAAGACGTCCTAGATCGGTAAAATTTCATGACAGACTTAAAGCTATTTAATAGAATGCCACGACACCAAAAAATCGTTAATTTTACCAAAAATGAACTTTATAAGATTTTATTAAACCAAATTATTGATAAAACCAAAATTTCCTTGAAATCCGCTAACTTCCCCCCGCGATTCCCGAAAAGTGGCCCGACGGATATCCGCCATATTTCACATTTTTCTTCTCTAATGTGTTCTTAATGAACTCAGAAAGAAAAACTTATATATTTAAAATTTTTTAAATAAAATTTTCAAATTTTGAAAAAGGTGTTTTGAGGCGGGTATTAGAGTTTGATCAGAGAGAAAAGTCCAAAAACGAGCCACCCTATTATATAATACCCTACACCAGTGATTACCGTAAAATTGGTCTTTTGTTAAATTTTTAATGGGTGTAGAAAACACACACAAACCAAATTTGAATGAAATAGGCTTCTTTCTGTTTGCTGTCAATAGACCGATTTAACCAGGACCGCTTTAAGGTATGGCGGGGCCCTGGGCACACAAGAATTTGGGGCCCCGCGAGAAAGTAAAAGTCTTATTTGTTTTAAGACAAAGATACTAAAAAAAAAATATTTTGAGTAGGGATATTCTAGCTCGAGGTCAATTTGCTTTACTAATTAAAAGCGTGATATTTGTGTAGAACAATTTGGTTTTAATGAGACCATTTCTATCTCAGAATCTGAGACTTTTACTATACGAAAAATATCTCAAAATCTGAAACTTTTTCTTTAAAAAAAATGTCTCAGAATCTGATACCTTTTTCCATAAGAAAAATGTCTCGGAATCTCAGACTTTTTCTATACGGAAAATGCCTCAGAATCTGAGACTTTTTTTATACGGAAAATGTCTCAGAATCTGAGACTTCTTCTATACAAAAAATGTTTCAGAATCTGAGACTTTTTCTATACGAAAAATGTCTCAGAGTCTTAGACTTTTTCTATACGAAAAATGTCTCAGAGTCTGGGACTTTTCCTATACGCTCAGAAAAAAAAATTAACTAAAAAATGGGAAAACTAACTAAATTCAAGGAATATTGATAATGATTTAGCTCCATTGCCATGTTTTCCTTCTTATAAGTTCATATTTTTCTTAAAAATAAGGAAAGAAAATAAATTTTAATATTATGCCAATTTGAAGTAAAAAATGGGAAAAATTTTATTTCAATTTAGTTCATACACATTTGAGGACCCGATTGGGTGAATGCCCCATTGGTTTCGGACCGATAGGTTCAGACCCCGATGAACCCAGACCCAGTTGGGTTCCTTAAGAATCTTCATATTTTTTGATCCAAAATTTTTGTCCGTTTCGCTCTACCTTGCTTAGTTTTTGAGATACGTGAATTTAGGGGACCACTTTGGTCTTGAGAATTTTGAAAACTCGATAACTTTAAAACTATTACTCGAAGAGCTTTTTGGTATTTGGCGGCCTTGTTCTCCGTGTTAAAGGCTACAAAAATGCTTTTGAACTTTTTGTTGTGTTGGCATTATTTACCGAGATATGAGTATTTTAAAAATTTCGGGATTGCCAACTTTTTTAAATCCATTGGGGTCCACACATGTGAAGAGGACCGGCGATACTAAAGAGATTCAAAGAACCAAAAATGGCCTCCATTTTGCTCTATCTGGCTTAGTTTTCGAGATATCGCCATTTTTAGCTTTGGAAAAAAAATTTGCCCCAGTTATTAAAATTTTACTAAAATAGTGGAAAAAACTTCCTCAAATCTAAGAAAATGAACTAATTGGTAGAAAATTACGTCTTAAAACTAAAGAAGAGGAATATGTCTAAAAAATAAAGATTTTTGTCATATCGCTCCTTTACTTGTATAGTGTCACAACTCAAAATATTTGATTTTACAGAAAACACGTTTAAAGTTTACTATTGAAACTGGTTTTTAATTGAAAAAGGCCGGTACATAGAAAATGTAATAATGGCGTGTACTCTTCTCAAACGGTGAGTTTAAAAGATATTAATACGAATTTTTGACACAATATAAAGCACGATATAACGAATAATTCTGCATCATTAACTCAAAAAAGGCATTTTTTGAGTTATGACACTATACAAGTAATGGAGCGATATATTTAGGGAAAATTTCTTTGGCGATAAGAATTTCTTTCATGTATTTGGGAATTCCACTTAAGGAAAATAATGGACTATTTAACAGTACATGAACTTAAATTTTTTCCGAACACTTACGAAAATTTCCCAACTTTTAGTTTAATTTAACTAAATTGTGGGAAAATTTATAAACTATTTTGAAGAAAATTTTTCCAAAGTTTAAGTTAAGTCTTTTTTTGAGTGTACGAAAAGTGTCTCAAAACCTGAGACTTTTTTTCTATGAAGAATGTCTCAGAATGTAATATTTTTTCTATACGAAAAATGTCTCAGAATCAGAGACTTTGCATACGATAAATGTCTCAGAATCTAAAACTTTTTATTTTTAAAAAACTTCTATGAACTTAAGACTTTTAAAATCTCAGAATCTGAAACTTTTTCTGTGCGGAAAATATTTTACAATCTGAAACCTTTATGTAGGAAAAATTTCAATGATTTTGAGAATGTTGATACAGGACAAATTTTTACTTTAGAAAAAGTCTCAGATGTATACGAAAAATCTGTTAGATTCTGAGAATTTTTCTGTAAGAATATGTGAAATTTTCTTTAAAAACAAATTAAAAAAAAAAATTGCTCCATTTTTTTATGAGCGAATTTATTGACATTCCGGGGCCCCCTTAGGTCGGGGGCTCTAGATACTTGCCCAGTGTGCCCTAATGGTTAAAACGGTAATGGATTTAACAGAATATCTAAACTTTTTATATGGGGACTAAGTCCTTTTTTATATGGGGACTAAGTCCTTTTTTATATGGGGACTAACAATAAGTCCAAAAAGTTAACTAACAAATAGGAAAATTAACACAAGCTCTGTTTTCGGATAAGCGTATATACGTTAACTCAAAAAATTAATGTTATAATATATTATCGACGCTTAACTTACCGTCGATAATTTTGCCTTTGTCAAACTGCTTAGCTATCTTATTTAAAGATGTGCGGCAAGTAAGGGCAGATCTTGTTTTCAGAAACATTGACTCCAGGGACTTGACCGCGCTTGACTGTCAGAATAGATGTTGACTGCAGTTGTAGACAATACATTGCAGCTCAACCAGTCAGCAACCTCCTTTATTGCCAGCATCTCTGCCTGGTAAACACTGCAATGATCCAGCAATCTTATTTGTAGTAAATTTGAACAAAACTTGAACTAAATTATGTGTGAAAAAATATTTAAGAAATGTGTCTTAAAATTAAAGATATGTTTCTTAGATTCGGGGAAAATTTCTTTGGCAGTAAGAATTTTTTCCATATATTAAAGAATTTTGTTTTAAGATAATTATGAAAAAGAATTTGGTTAATAATTTTACCCCGACGCCATCTGCCAGGTCGAAATTTTTTCAGGAAACTTATTTTTGCCTAATAAAATTATCTAGTGAATTTAGTTAAATTAGGTCAGTTTTTTTTCAGTGAATATAAATTATAAAGAAAAATCGGGCGAAAAGTTGTAATTTTCCATAGCGAAATAAAAATGGAAACATTTTTTAAAAATTTTCAATGAAAATATTAACCATTTTTTTTCAACTTACCAAATATGTATATTCGGTTTACTTTTAGCCTGTATACAAACAGCCGGAAAAGATCGTACAACATATAAACCACTTGAGCGTACGGATACAAAAAATACGGATGCCGATTCAAATAGTACGTGCAGCGGAAAAGAAGAATCTGTCAACAGCAACGCTGCTTCAACAAATTACAACAGTGACAATAATAACAATAACAATAAAAAGTCAAATAGAAATAATAACAACAACAAAACAAAAGAATCGACGACAAATAATAGCAATAAAACAGAAGAACCCGTACATCCTTCATTGGCCCAAGCTGTGGTAGTGCTGGAAACTAAAACACTGTGGGATAAATTTCATGAACAGGGTACAGAAATGATTGTAACAAAATCTGGTCGTCGTATGTTTCCGACATTTCAAGTGCGTATTGGGGGATTGGATCCACAGGCAACCTATATAATGATGATGGATTTTGTACCGGTCGATGATAAAAGATATCGTTATGCTTTTCATAAGTAAGTTCAGTTTTTTTTTTATGAACTTTTTGTATTGAAAATTTCCAGGTGTAGTTGAAATAGTAAATTGTAGTAAGGTGATCGAACGGACCAATTATATTTTTTATATGCCACAATTCTCATCACCTGATGTCAACAATTTTGATTAAATATTATGATGAAAATGTGACCAGAATTTATGAAACGTGTTTTAAACTTTTTAAATTTTTGATGAAAATTTTATTATTGATGAAAAGTTTAATCAATATGATGCAATAGTTCATAATTTTTCAGTTTTATGAAATTTAATGACATATAAACGTATAAACAAAATGAATTTTTATTAGAATGACCTTCTTAAACCTTTGAGTGAATATTGAGTAATATAATTTTTTTTTCTTACAGTTCCAGTTGGGTTGTAGCTGGTAAGGCAGATCCTATTTCACCACCACGTATTCATGTGCATCCTGATTCACCAGCGCCTGGAGCCAATTGGATGAAACAAATTATATCATTTGATAAACTTAAATTAACCAACAATCAACTGGACGAAAATGGGCATGTAAGTTTGACGAGCAACAATATACAGTTAACTGTTGCTTAAATCCTCTCTCCTTAAAACCCTCTTGATTATCATTTTTTTGTCGACCAACGTATCTTAAAAAAAATCTTGTTAGTCAAAGTTTCCAGTTAGCTGCTAACTGTCGATTTAACGGAGTCTTATGTCAAAATTTCTATAAAAAAAAGTTAATTTCTACGGATAGTTATTTTATAACGGAGTATTAAGTAATTCATAAACATGCACTAGATTTAGGTAGATTTCGTATTGACTTCTGTAACATACGCGGACTGAGAGCGAACTTATGTGAATGCTCACATTTGCTTCCATTGGCCAGATGTTTTCGCTTTGTGGTAGACCTAAGAGCGTGGGGATGATGATTCACATGATTTCCATATACCTTCGTATCACATGATATCCCTTTTTGTCTTTCAAAGGGGCCTTGCGGTATACGTACGAAATGATGTTGTGTACCAGTGCATGCCCCATTTAGTCATGATCCCGAATTTAATTCTTTGTGGGTTAAATTCGAAAATCACCCAAACCCCTTGGCTAGGGTCTTGACACGAACCCATAGACACTCAAAACTGCGTCGTGCAGCCGTCCTTGTAATTATGAGGTTCATATAACAGAATGGCTCCTTTGGAGTGTCTATTATTTTAAGTTAGAGTTTTAAGATTTAAATACTTATTGTTAGGCCTAAGAAAGGCGATTCAATAATAACCAACATAAAGTTTATATTAAAAAAAATCGGAATCAGGGTACACACATACTCAATTCCGTTCGGATGTGGAATAAGTGGTTTACTCGTAAAACGCAAAGCAAATATTTTTTTTCGGAATGAAACCACTTTTATGCAATTCAATTCCACTTTCATTTTTGAAAGTGATTTCATTCCGAAGAAAATAATATTTATTTTGCGTTTACGAGTAAACCACTTTTTTCAAATCCGAACGGAATTGAGTCTGTGACATGCCCGTACATTTCGGGTTTCAATACAGGAGTCCTACTGCAGGAAGGGTGTCATAATTGGGTGATTTTGATTCTTTATTGAGGATACTGTAGAGTTACCCGAGCAGTGAAATTGTCGTGACAGGAATTTTAATGTTCACAACTCTTCCTGGATCCTACATTATAACCATTCGACTCCCGTCGAGTTATTTGCCGCGCATAACAACCTGTCGCAATTAGTGAATGAACCAACGCGCTTTAAGGGCGTTGGGAATGAACACCAAAATACACACAGAAAACAAATTTGCTAATTTCCAACTTAAATTCAGTTGTTGCAACAAAAAATCGGTGGATGCATTTGAATTAAGGTTGACACAACTAAATATCGGTAGTTACAACATAATTTTGTTATTACAACTGTCTTTTAATTTAAACAACTATAAAATTCGTTAGCCACATCAAAACGTAGTAGCAGCAACCGAATTTTGAACTGAACTGAAAAATTCAGTTGGAAATTTATTTTTCTCTGTGTACTCTCGACCTTTTTCTTATTTCACATCCTAATAAATATCAAGTAAGAACATTTGGACCTCTTGGTAATTCGGATCACTGCACCATTTCTGCATCCTTCTCGTTCTCCCAACTGCGTTACGTTTCAACAACAGCTACAAAGCGCTCAGTTTTCATATATTAGAAGGCTCGTTGGGCTGAGCTTAATGACTTTTTCCGGCATTTCAATTGGAAACTTTGTTTTCTCGTAGAATATATAGTGCTTGAAATGAAGTAATTCATTCTATCGAAGCGTATTTCGGCTAAACCAAGGGATAAATGTTGGTTTAACCAGACTTGCAGGAATTTACCCAAATCCAGGGAGGAAGCGTTCAGAAATTGACTTGTTACAAAAATGCAAATACTGATCTGCTACGCAAAAAGGTGAGATCTGAGTGTGCAAAAGTACTTAGTAGCGAAAACCTTTTACGAACGGCGTCTTCGTGCTAGTAAGAGCTTTTGGTCGTTCGTTAAAAGAGTCAGGGAAAATGCTATTTCTTCTATACCGACTCTTTTAAAATACGAGTGTTTACTGAACCGATTGATACAGCTAAGCTGTTAGCTGCCCTCTTTGCAAGAAATTCATTCTTGCCGGAAAGCAATCAACCACTGCCGGAACTCGAGAGGGTATCCCATACTATGGCCAACATATTTTTTCCAGCTCGGGCAGTTAAAAGGGTATTCGCGGATCTTAACATAAATAAGTCACCGGTGCCGGATGGTATACCAGCACTGGTGCTAGAACAGGGCTGTTGGACGTTAGCACTGATAATCCTGATAATCGCAATATGCTCAGCGCTCTTAAAGGTAAATTGCAATATTGTGAAGTATTTGGAGGCTTACTTTCTTTTAAGCGATCTTTCCTTTCGGAATGTTGGAGTCGTTCGATTAAACCTTTTGGAGAAAGTAAGGTGCACCTTACCATGGTTGTTCTAGATAGAGTTGTGTGTGGCACGCTGCACTCATATCTAAGCTTAATGAGTTTAGTGTAGTGTTTATAAAAAACCCACATTTTGGAAAACCGGTTTCCCGGTTAACCGAAAATCAGCTTTTTCGGTTAACCGGTTTTCTCGGTTAAACCGGAATAAAAAAACCGGTTAATCGGTTTTTTTCTTTAACTAAAAAAACCAAAAAATACTTGAAAATATCTGATTTTTATTAAAAAATAAAGCGAATATAGCTTAAGTTAGCATATTTGTTTCTTTCAGCAAGGTTTGCAACTATTACGCTATAAAAACGCGATATTTAAATAATGTTCTTTAATTGACCATATTCACTAGAACTTCAATTTAATTTGTATTGGTTTTATTTAGAAAAATACATTTATTCGTTATTAGTAAATTGCAGTTCCGAATTTTATTTTTATTTTCTTTTATTGACATTTTCGCCATTAACAGGGATTAAGACAAAAAATATTTTAGACGTTCTTTCTCGCGGATTTTTAATGTGTTTTCAACGAAATTTTGAAAATATCATAAAAAAAATAAGTGTAAACGAGTTAAAACACCTCAATTCAACCGAAAAAAGTAGAATTTTTGACCTTACCCCTTTCGAATTTGATGAAACTTGGAATATTGTTGGGTCCTTACAAAAAAATCATAGTGCCAAAATTTTGGACTTCTGGTACTTTTTCTTCCCGAGATATGGGGTCTAGAAAATTGGCAAAATCGTATATATTTGAGAAAAGTGTTCTGAGATAAATAAAGATAACTCGAAAAGTAATTACAATATACGTCTCAGTCAGGTCGCAAATAATAGGTAATAAGACAGCCTTTAAAATGGCATTCCCCAAGATTTTTTTTGAAAAAGGTCAAAGGTCATTGGTTTTAACCTTAATTTTTGGAGAGCTATATCTCAAAAAACGATATTTTTAAAATTTTGGAAAAAATATAAGTCATTAAGAATCATCTATACTACTTAAGTTTAAATTCTCAGGATGGAGACTTCATTGGAACTTTTTATATTAATAGAAACGTTGTGACAGGAAAGAAAAAGCGGTGTAATTTCCCTTAGAAAAAAAATATTTTTTTTTTGTCTTTGAAATTCTGGTACCAAAATTTATTTTTCTGAATCTTTTTGACGTGCTGAGTCCAAATATGACCTTTGAACTGGCCTCTCGCTATTAGTTTTCGAGATATCTGCACATAAATATGTGAAAATTGCTAAAATGCTATTGCTGTGTTATTTTTGAAAATTTAGGTGCATATATCTTGAAAAGCAATAGCGATAGGCCAGTTCAAAGGTCATATTTGGACTCAGCACGTCAAAAACATTCAGAAAAATGAACTTTGGTACCAGAATTTCAAAGACAAAAAAAAAAATATTTTTTTTTAAGGGAAATTACACCGCTTTTTCTTTCCTGTCACAACGTTTCTATTAATATAAAAAGTTCCAATGAAGTCTCCATCCTGAAAATTTAAACTTAAGTAGTATAGATGATTCTTAATCACATATATTTTTTCCAAAATTTTAAAAATATCGTTTTTTGAGATATAGCTCTCCAAAAATTAAGGTTAAAACCAATGACCTTTGACCTTTTTCAAAAAAAAATCTTGGGGAATGCCATTTTAAAGGCTGTCTTATTATCTATTATTAGCGACCTGACTGAGACGTGTATTGTAATTACTTTTCGAGTTATCTTTATTTATCTCAGAAAACTTTTGTCAAATATATACGATTTTGCCAATTTTCAAGACCCCATATCTCGAATACTGGAATGACCTTACTTTTACTTTACTTTACTTTATTTGGCCATGTATAACAACCTATAATAGGTCTTTGGCCTGTTTCAAAAGAAGTTTCCAGTCATCTCTATTCTTAGCACGAGTTCCCCAGTTTCGCACACGAAGTCTCAACATGTCTTCGTCAACTTGTTTACCCCACTGGAGCTTGGGGCGACCTCTTCCAAGAATGCCGTGGGGGTTTTCCAAAAGGGCTTTTCTTGCCGGTGCAGTGTCATCCATGCGCTGGACGTGACCACCCCATTTTAGTCTTTGTATTTTAATACGCTTAACTATGTTGGTATCTGCGTATAGTCTATATAGATCGTCGTTTGTTCTTCGACGAAAGTCATCACCATTACGAGCGGGTCCAAAAATTCTTCGTAGAATCTTCCTCTCAAAGACTCCAAGCATGGCTGCATCTGCAGCAGATAACACCCATGTTTCCGCGCCGTACAACAACACAGGCAGGATGAGCGTGTTGTATAGAGTAATTTTCGTCTGCCTTGAGAGGCTTCGTGAGCGCATCTGCTTGCCAAGGCCAAAATAGCATCTATTTGCCAAGGTGATTCTTCGCTTGATCTCCAGACTGACATCATTTTTATTATTTATGAGAGATCCGAGGTATACGAATTCGTCCACTACTTCAAAATTGTAATTTTGGACAGCTACGGATCGCCCAGTACGCTGCGATTCCTTAAACACTGACTGCATCAATTTGGTTTTGCCTTCATTTACCATCAGACCCATTTTTTTCGCTTCTTCTTCAATTTTCATAAAAGCTGCAGTAACGTCTTCTAGAGTGCGTCCTATAATATCAATATCATCGGCATATGCCAGCAGCATGATACTTTTACTATAAATTGTGCCCCTTGGCACCCTATCATCGAATGCATTACGCATAACTTTATCCAAAAGTATGTTAAATAAAACGCAGGAGAGTGGGTCACCCTGTCTAAAGCCACGCTCAGTATTAAACGGCTCAGATAGATCTCTCCCAACCTTTACCGATGATCTAGTGTGCCTTAGCGTCATTTCACAAAGTCTTATTAGTTTCGATGGTATATTGAAATAAGACATTGCAGTAAAAAGTGAGTGTCGTGTTGGGCTGTCAAAAGCGGATTTGAAATCGACAAAAAGATGGTGAGTGCCGATGCCTTTCTCACGGGTCTTCTCTAAAATTTGTCGAAGTGTAAATATTTGGTCCATGGTAGATTTTCCAGGTCTAAAGCCACACTGGTATGCACCAATTTTTCCTTCAACTATGGGCTTTAGTCTCTCACATAGTATGCAAGACAGAATTTTGTATGCGATGGGTATTAGACTAATTCCACGGTAGTTGGAGCAGTTCGTGGGATCCCCTTTTTTTAAAATCGGGCAGAGTACACTCATCTGGCATGCATTCTTCAGTCCAGATCCTGCATATGAGGTGGTGCATGCGCTCCAATAAAACATCGCCGCCGCACAGTGGTTCCAAGTCCAAATCTAGCTGGACAAAATTATTTTATCACCGTTTTATATGTTTTTGGGGTCGCTGAGTTAAAAAAACATGTTTAAATTTTTCTAAGTCGATTACACTAATCGACAACTTTTTATTTTTTTTCTAATTTCAGTAATTCATTAATGACAAAAATGGTTTATATGCAGAACAGAAATATGAAATGCAAAAACTTATTTTTTTAAAGTTTTGTAATCACTAAAAAAATTTTTTTTTTTTTTTGTCGAGAAGTGTAATTGAAAAAAACAAGTGAGAGCGTAAAATTCGGCTATGCCGAATCTTTTATACCCTCCAAAATGTAAAAAAAAATAAAAAACCTGTGAGAGTGTTACATTCGGCTGTGCCGAATCTTTTATAACCTCCAAAATGTAAAAAAAAACAATATAAAAAAAATCCAGGGGCGTTTTTTTTTGGGGGGGGGGGTTGGTGGGAGACGTTAGGGAGCACCTTCCCCTTGCGATTTCGAACTTCATCTGAGAGAAGAATGTTGCATTTGCTTAGCAAAAGTACAAAAAACACTGCAAAAAATGCGATTTTTATTAGGTTGGTTTAGTTCTCCAAGGGGGAACTTTTTTCCCCTTGGTCCGATTTTATCCATTTCCGAACTTAACCTGCCTAGGAATATAAGACATATTCGTGCCAAACTTCGGAAGTCTAGCTCTTTTATTTTGGACTGTATCGTGTCCTCTACAGACGGACAGGCGGACAGACGGACGGACATTTTTGAATTTAGTAGAAGTGTGTAATTAGCCGCGGTTTAATAGGAAACATCACATTTAATGCTTTATTTAAGCTAAGCATAATTATAATACTTAAAATTTATCAAAAACTTACAAAAATTCGATACTTTATTTAGAAAAAAAAAATTAGGCGAAAATCTATTTTCATATAAACTGTGATTAATTTTAAACCTGCAAAAACCTGCAAGAAATGTCTGCATGACAACGTTCAGTAATAAATTACCTATAAGTTGTATGTAGTAATTCGACATGATATGCCTGGATTCGGTTTTGGCAAGCTGCGGAATTTTCATAAGTCCTCAAAAATATTGTTATTATTGACCATACTTCAAAGTACAAAAACTGTAAGAAGAAGATCGTTAATAAATTTCTTATTAATGTCCAGAATAAGTATAAATCTGTAGCTTTCTTGTACATAAACCGTTTTGAAACCATTGATGTGACATGGATAATATGATGTTATTAGTTGAACACTTATATATACATATATTATTTTTTTAAATATTGGATACCAAAAATGTTATTTCATTCGCATATTTAACAAAGTTAAAGACCTAATTCCAAAAAATGGTTATAAGTTTGATCAGAACACACCCTTAGCTTGCCCCTAGCACTATTAATTCCCAATTTTAAGGACACTAATTTTTGGACTTTTGTCCAGCTAGATTTTGATTTGGAACCAATGTGCGCCGTTCTTAAACAGTTCAGCTGGCAAGCTGTCGGCGCCCACAGCCTTGTTATCCTTAAGGCTTGACATAATTGTTCTAAAATCCTGCAGGTCAGGTGGTGGTATTACGATATTATCATCAATACATGGTGGTCTCGAGTCATTACAGCAGTCTGCACCATTGTCGTCATTTAGCAGCCGGGAGAAATGATCTCGCCATAGTTTTAGTGACTCTTCCTTATCTGTTACTAAATTTCCGCCATCATCCTTGCAGCACGCGGCCACAGTGTTTAATCCTCCAGACATCTGTTTGATTCTTTTATAGAATTTTCGTGCATCGTTTCTATTGCGGCTCATTTCGATTTCTTCGCACTCACGTCTTTCCAGTTCGCGTTTTTTTCGCTTAAACAGGCGCTTTTCCTCCCTCCTCTTCTATATATATAAAAATGGATGTGTGTATGTATGTATGTATGTATGTTCCGTATGGACTCGAAAACGGCTGGACCGATCTTGATGAAATTTTCAAGGGGTATTCAGAATAGCCTGGCGAGTAACACTGTCAGGTTGGATTTTTGATTTTCCGTCTGTGGGCGGAGGGGCGTGGCAAAATCCAATTTTTACATTCCACCACTAATGACATCTATATATAAAAAACGGATGGACCGATTTTGATGAAATTCATATCAAAGATAGTACTAACCGAGTACTAACTATGTGCCAAATTTGAGCGTTATCGGACAAAGTATCGCAAAATGCCATGCAACTTTGTATTGAATTGAAAGTTATTTCAATAATGCAAAAAAAGGGCGATATGTATGTTCCTTATGGACACGAAAGTGACTGGACCGATCTTGATGAAATTTTCAGGGAATATTCAAAATAGTCCAGGGAGTAACACTGTACAGTCAGATTTTTAATTTTTTGCGTGTGGGCGGAGGGGCGTGGCAAAATCGAATTTTTACATTGCACGACTAATGACATCTGTATATTAAAAACGGGTTGCCCGATTTTGATGAAATTTAAACCAAAGATAGTTCTAACCAAGTACTAACTATATGCCAAATTAGAGCATGGTCGGACAAATGGGCGTAAGATGCCATGCTTTTTTGCCACTGGGCGGAGGGGTGGTCAAAATCGAATTTTTACATTGCACCACTAATGACAACTATATATAAAAAACGGCTGAACCGATTTTGATGAAATTTAAACCAACGATAGTGCTAACCAAGTACTAACTGTCTGCCAAATCAGAGCGTGATCGGACAAATGGGCGTAAAATGCCATGCCCCTTTGTATTGAATTGAATTTTATTTCTGCATGCTCCGCAATAACGCAAAAACTGTTGATTTGATTTTAATTAAATTTTCAGCACTGATAGTATTAACCGAGTGCGGAACTATAGGCCATGTTATACTACGATTGGAAAAAGGGGCGTAAAATGCCACGCCCCTTTGTACTATACTGGACATTGTCTGCCTGTTTCGCAATCACACAAAAACAGCTGAACCGTTTCTCTTGACATTTTCACTACATACAGTGCTAACCAAGTGCATATGTTGGCCATATAAGATCGTTATTGGAAAAAGGGATCAAAATTGCAACGCCCTTAGTACTATACTGACCACGATTGAACAAAGAGGTGTAGATTGACAAGCCCCTTTGTTTTATACTGAACGTTATATCTGCCTGTTGTGAAATCACGCAAAAACGGATAAGCCGAATCTGTCACTACTGATAGAACTTATCGAGCGGGAACTGTAGGTCATATGTATAGCGCAATTCGTCAAAAGGGTTTACAATATCACTCCCGTTTTTCATAAATAAAAAGTTATTTCCTCCTCTTTCGCAATCACACAAAAACGACAAAACTGCCCAGTCAGAAATTGCCAACCGTACCAAAAATTTTGTGTTGGTACAATATCGGGCTAGCCAAAAATACAACATTGTATAATGTAAAACAGTTTTACTAAAAATATTGTGTTGGCACAACTTTGTGTTTACATAAAACACTACACTATAGATTATAATTTAAAAGTTTAACATTTTTATTTTTTTTTAAAAGTTTTCGATTTACATAGACCTCAACTCTTTAATCTAAGTGAACACTTAAGTAGTTGCTTTTTCAACCAATTTGTACAAAATGGTAACTAAAAAGCACTACATCGAGATTTTCAATACATCCCTAAGCAAAAGTTAAATCCAATGTCGTAAATTTGTAAAATCAATGTTATCCCAACGTTAAAAAAAAAGTCGAGCGATCGTTGGCCACTGTTATCATTTCAACCTCGGAATGACGTCGTAGACTTAGAAACGGGTATGATTCGCCAACGTTGGTACCGTCGCCGCCAACTTCATTCCAACGTTGGCCCGTTTGTATTTTTCTGCCTGGGTGATGTCAATGAAATTTGCAGCACAGATACTAATCGAGGATACAGCATGGAACTTTAGACTATCACGATTGGATAAAAATGCGTTAAATTACATGCCCCTTTGTACTATACTTAAGGTTATGTCTGTATGTTTCGAAATCACGGCTGAACCGATTTTGTTGAGATTTCTCTATAGATAGTGCTAACTGAGGGTGGAACCAAAGGGTACTTGCTGGGCCCGGACCCGTGCTTTAATTTTGTCCGACACTATATTTAAATTAAGATGCAATATAAAATAGTTTTTTTCTTAGGGCCAGCAACGCGGACCGGGTATAGCTAGTTTCTCTATAAAGGTTTCTTGCCGCAGAATCTAGTTGGTCATTACCAGTTTTTTGCAACGATGCAATGTAGGCTGCGCGTTTTTCGTCAGAGACTCGTACACAGTCGTCGTCATACCATGGGTTCCTCGGTGCACGACGTTGGAAACCAAGCACTTTTTCGGCAGCTTCAGCCATTGAATTGGATATATGCATCCACTGTGTGCCTACGTCATCGAGTTGAGGTGCTGTTTGCAGAATATGGGAAAGTTGGGTTGAAAAATCAGTAGCTATCTGTTGCGAATGAAGTTTGTTGACGTCATATTTCCTTTGTGTATTAGGTCGCTCATTATATGCAGCGCAAATTCTTGTACGCACCTTGGCAGATACCAAATAGTGGTCAGAGCCCACATAGGCATGGCGAATTGATTTCACATCTAAAACACTAGATGCGTGTCTGCCATCGATCAGCACATGATCAATCTGATTTTCAACTTTCGTGTTATTTGAACACTTCCAAGTGGCCTTGTGGATATCAAGATGTTGAAATCTGGTACTACACTCATAGAAATCCTACAGTATTCCTTACTAAAAAGTTGGTAGTTATTACTAATTGTTAGTATTAAAGGGCCCTACAACGCGTTAGTCAATTTTTACTAACACAGTTATAAAAAAACGGTAAACAAATTTAAAACCGAGAACCTATCCAAAATCGATTTTGAAAAATTTTTTAACAAAAAAAATTGTTTCAAAAATATATAATTATTGAGCTTGATAGCCGGCAATGATCTATTTCGGAATTTTTTAAAAAAATATAGATTTATTTTTTTTCAACGAAAATTTGCTATGTGCGTTTGAAAAAAAAAAATTTTCAAAAATGTAAATTTTACCATATTAGGTGTCAAAAATAATTTTCCAAATTTTTTAAAATTACTAACAAAAATTATTAAAAAATCGGTTAAAAAATCAGTATTCACACAGTGGACGGTTTGTATGGAAAACGCGCGCATCGAAGTTTTTTGACTATATCTTCTAAACGGTTAGGAGTTGTAAAACAAAATTAGGCATTCTAAAAACTAGGGACCTTAAGCAATTAAAGCTGTGATCAAAGTTTGTTGTCCTCCTTGCACCCTACATATAAATTGAATGCAAAGTTGGTTAATTTATTTATATGAACAAATGCTAAAAAATGTTAAGATCATTGACATTTTTGATATATTATTACTGAATGTCGTTTGGATAGAGTAAATATACATCATTAAACATTATTAGTTAAAATACATATAAAAATTGAGTTAAATTATGACCAAATGTATCGACTTATTTAGTTAACAAATCTGACAATATAAATATATAAGTGGAATTGCTTGTATCAAACCTATTTAAAATTGCACAAAAAAGATAAATTTAATATTTGCAAACATTACCTTTCACCCTACACTAAAATATCCGGCACTTATGACTTTTTTATCAATTTTATTTTATTGATTTATAATAAAAAAATAGTAGTAATAAACCAAAAATGAATAATAACAGGATTAAAACATTAAAAAACAAATTAACACCCAGCAAAAATTGGCATTACTAGTAATGGGTTTTGTAATCCGAAACAGATGTTAATAAGTAGTTACTTATTGAATGAAACACTAATTATTTTAAAAAGGGCGTGAGACAAAAATAAGTAGTGAATTCAATTAACTCCAAAATTACTTAACTCAATAAAAATTTTACAATTTTTAACTTTTTTTATTTTTAACACTTAAATGTGTTTATTACTCCCATTTGGTAAATAGATATTTTACTTTTTATTGGTAATGATTTTTTACTCCTTTTTTGTAAAACGAGAGTAACTAATTGTAAGTACTTATTTATCTTAATTCTCGTCACTATTT
This sequence comes from Pegoplata infirma, assembly GCA_963921195.1. NCBI lineage: Eukaryota > Metazoa > Arthropoda > Insecta > Diptera > Anthomyiidae > Pegoplata > Pegoplata infirma. The sequence goes on from OY992540.1 coordinate 20,148,634, forward strand.
ATTTTTGTCTCACGCCCTTGTTAAAATAATTATTGTTTCAACAAGTAACTACTTATTAACATTTGTTCCGGAGTACAAATCCCATTACTAGTAATGCCAAATTTTGCTGGGTATTTTGTTAGTTTCTCAAGCCTATGCAGCATCACCATTTTTTTTTTTGTAAATATCTAAATAGGTTGAAGCTGATATTTAATAATTTCGAAAAATAAAAATTTAAAGAAATAAATATATATGTTTTTTTTTTTTTTTTCTTTTTATGGACCCTACTTTGGAGCCTTATCCTGAATTTAATTGCAAGTAACTGCAGACGAAATAAAGTTCCTCGTTTATATAAATACCTCTAGTTTCACCCCATATTGAATTTGTATGTATCCACAAGGTTCCACAAAAGATGCAGTCTATAATTAAGAGTCTTTTTTACACATTTCTAAAAAAATGACAACATTTGGCAGTCAATTAACGAATAACGCGGTTTAAAATTTTAGCTTATAAGGGCAGCTTTAATTAGTTACATATATTGTCAAAGCTGTGTTAAAATTTCAGGATGTTAGCTTACTTAGAAATAGTTTTACTCAATCATTTAAAAAAGGTTTCCAAAAAATTTTAATTTTTTAAAAAAACCTGAAAATGTTTGGACTTTGGAGAGACGCCCTGGTCAAAGTAAATGACATATAAATATTTTATGAACGGTTTTCTATCCCCTAGGATGTCTTTTATCAAACCCATGTTCAACCGATCAAATCGCTGACAATTTTGATTTTGTTACGATGCGCGTCCACCTTCCACTGTGATTCAGTAAAGTTCAAAGTATCCCAATTTCAAAAAAATAACTAAATTTATACTGTAAAGCTAAATTTATACTGTAAATTACTAGAAATGTAGTATAGTTAGAGTTATAACACTTTTACTGTATTTTTTACTGTAGGATTATTTTGAGTGTACTTATTACTAAGTTTCTCGATGCAGCAAAGTCGATTAACCTCATTGCGTTGTTGGTGATGGTATGTTTATGAAGGCTAAATTTACCAATCGTGGCACCAAACACGTTTTCCCTTCCGATTTTTGCATTAAAATCCCCTAATACAATTTTAATGTCGTGACCTGGGCAGCGGTCATATGTTTCTTCTAGGCGTTCATAAAAATCTTCCTTTGTGTCATCGTCTTTTTCTTCTGTAGGGGCATGGGCACATATCAGAGTAATGTTAAAAAATTTTGCCTTTATTCTGATTGTGGCTATACGTTTACTCACAGGTGTGAAACTTGAGACAAGGCGACGGAGCCTTCCGCCAACTGCAAAGCCACAGCCAAATTCGCGTTTTTTCTCATGTCCACTGTAATATATATCACAGTTGTTGTGGCTTTCACAGCCATGTCCCAACAAACGCATTTCCTGAAGTGCAATGATGTCAGTTTTATATTTTTGCATCGCTACTTTTAGTTCTTCTTTTGCACCATCTCTGTACAAGGATCGTACATTCCAAGTGCATATTCTTAAATCGTGTTCCTTTTTTCGTTTGCGGGGTTCGTCATCATTATAGGGGGTCGTTTTTTTTTCCTTTGTTACTTTTCATTGGATAAGCTTTTTTGCGTCGATGGGTCCCAAGCCCGATGCGACAACCATCTTTTTAACGTTCAATAGGCGAACGGTTTAATAATACAGTAGAGTTTCAGTGATTTATCAGAATTCTAGTTTTCACCTACTTTCCTGAGACGCACCGGTGTTAGCATGCCATTCAGGATACTCATTTACTGTACGCCTTCTCACTTTAGCTGCCGACAAACGGGTGTTTGCACGACATTACCAGGGAATACTTGGTAAATTACCGGAAGTTGTGAGATGCTTGGGAAATTCAACAATGGAATCGCTTCTTGCTATTCCCAAGTGAATAGCAGACAGAGAGCTTTCAGCCACTGCGAAAGACCCCATTAAGCCTGAAAAATTGGCAAAATCTCTTTTTTGTTAAAGTAAAGTGTGCGGTCAACTCCTCGGTTGAATTGAGGTGTTTTAGCTCAAACCCTTAATATTTGCGAAAATATTCCGTTTTGAATGTATTTAAAAAACCGGTTAACCGACAGAAAAAAACCGGTTTTCGGTGCACCGGAAATCTTCAATTCCGGTTAACCGGTTTGCAAAAAAAACAAAATTTTAGGAAAAAACCGGTTTTTCGGTTAACCGGTTAACCGGTTTATAAAAACTAGTTTAGTGTTAGTAATGACTTCTCTCTATTTATTTCAAGCTTCCTCAGAGTTCGTTCTATACGTATTGTTATAGATGGCTTCTCATCAAACGAGTTTCAGCTTCATTCAGGGTTACCGCAAGGTTCTGTTCTTTCTCCTACCATTTTTTTTCTTAACGACCTTCTTTGTCAAACTACAAATCTTATCTACACCATTTACAGATGTAAATATTTAAAATATTAATTGTAATTCGAAGATTCTACTTGTAATTCGAAGATTCTATTTGTAATTCGAAGATTCTATTTGTAATTCGAAGATTCAATTTGTAATTCGAAGATTCTATTTGTAATTCGAAGATTCCATTCGTAATTAAAATATTCCAATTGCAATTCGTAAAAGATCAATTGTAATTCGAAAAGATCAATTGTAATTTGAAAAAGATCAAATGTAATTCGTAAAATGTTAACCGCTGTCTACGAAGGATCCTTAAGATATTCTGGCCAAGCACCATATCAAACATTCAACTATGGTCACAAACAAATCAAAGTCCAATCAACATCGAGATCCTTAAGCGAAAATGGCGCTGGATTGGTCACACGCTCCGTAGACCACAAGGCGACCCTACTAAAACTGCTATTGACTGGAATCCCCATGGAAATACACGAAGAGTTGGACGCCCGTCGCACTCCTGGAGACGTCAACTCGAAGCTGAAGTAATCCAAAGTGGGCTAAGCTGGAGGGAAATCAAACACCTAGCATCAAACAGAACCGAATGGAAAGAGTTCGTTGTGGCCCTTTGTTCCTTATAGGAACCACAGGACATAATATATAATTCGTAAAATATCAATTGTAATTCGTAAAAAAATCAATTGTAATTCGAAAAAAATCTATAGTAATTCGTAAAAGATCAACTGTAATCCGAAAAAGATCAATTGTAATTCGAAAAAGACCAATTGTAATTATACCCTCCAACACGTTAAAAAAAAACCAGGGGCGTTTTCTTTTGGGGGGGGGGTTACGTCGGTGGGAGACAACCTTCCTGGATCAAACTGCAAGACTTTGAACTTCTTTTGACATAAAATAATTCGTTTGCTAAGCAAAAGTACAAAAAACCTTCAAAAAATGACTTTTTTTAGAGGATTGTTTAGTTCTTAAGAGGGGAACTATTTTCCCTCCGATCCGATTTTGCCCATGTTCGAACTTAACCAGCCCAATACCATTAGACATATTCGTGTCAAATTTCAAGCTCTTTTACTATGGACTGTATCGTGTCTTCCACAGACGGACGGACATCGCTAGAATATCTTAGAATGGGTCACTGATCAATAATATATATACTTTATGGGGTCCTAGACCGATATTTGACCGGAATGACAACCGCATACTGTGTGTGGTTGGAGGGTATAAAAAGATCAATTGTGATTCGTAAAAGATCAATTGTAATTCGTAAAAGATCAATTGATCATCGAATTACAAATAGAATCTTCGAATTACAAATATAATCTTCGAATTACAAATATAATCTTTGAATTACAAATGGAAACTTCGAATTACAAATGGAATCTTCAAATTACAAGTAGAATCTTCGAATTACAATTGATCTTTTACGAATTACATCTGTAAATGGTGTAGACTTTTAAAGATGACAGCAAACGCCAAAAAAATCCAAAAATATTTTTTGGCGGTGGGACCTAGATTTTTTTAAATCTGTCAAATGCTTTTTCCTAAAAGTATTTTTAATGAATTTTTTTATTCAGAAAAAAATTGTCAACAAATTTTTTTGACTTAGGATTTAAAAAAAAATAGTTTTTTCCTAAAAGCATTTTTATGAAAGTTTTTACTCCAAATGCAAAAAAAAATTAAAATTTTTTTCAGAAATCATTTTTAATGAAACTATTTGCTAAAAAAACGCAAAAAAAAATATGTTGGAACTTTTTGAAAATTACTTTTGGGACTTGGGAAATTTTTATATGTCCTATTGTCACAGGATAAGCATTTTTGAGACAGTTTAGTGATAAGTCCATTTTTCAACTATCACGTTATAAGAATTTAAAGACATTGTAGTGTTCCGTTTTCACCAGTCACGGGATAGGTGATTTCGGGTCGACCCGACTGACACCCTTTTTCCTGTAGGGTTTGATAAAAAAATTTTAAAATCATTTTTTTAATTGTTTTTTTCTATTTCCCCTTTCAAATTTTCTTTACAGATTATTTTAAATTCTATGCATCGTTATCAGCCGCGTTTTCACATTGTATATTTGCCACCCAAAAACGCATCAATGGATGAAAGTGAACACACAAGTAACTTTCGTACATTTATCTTTCCGGAGACATCATTTACTGCGGTGACCGCATATCAAAATCAACGTGTAAGTTACTTTATTTATATAAAAAATACCATGTACGACTTATAAATCGGATAATCCTAAAATTGCACAGTGGGAGATTTCAACAATTTTGGACATATTTCAGACATTTGTGGCCAAATTGCGGCCACCTGGGTGCAGCTCTCATGTGAAATTCCTAGCAATTCGTCCAACCACAACAAATAGCGAAATTGTTTTTCAAATTTTGTCAAATTTCAAAAATTTTAAAAGTTTATTATATTTTGACTTACAATTTGTTAATTCTATGAAAATGTTAAAAGTTATATTCCTTTTTTTAATTACAGGTAACCCAGTTAAAAATAGTCAGCAATCCTTTTGCTAAGGGCTTTAGGGATGATGGCACAGGTGATGCGTAAGTATTTAAATTTTTAATCAATGATAATGTATTTTTTTCGGTCCGCCCCTTTTAGGGGCGTGTATAAAACTGTATTAAGAGTAAATATCATAATAAATTATCGTCATGACGATAGATTTCTTTATCAAAATTAATGACAGTTTTCCTAAAGTTTTTCAAAATAATAAAAAAAAAATTAAGATCTAAAAACGCAAACATATGATTTTTGAAATTTAGCAAGTGCATATAAAATAAAAAAAATTATTAGATTATAAATTAGCATGTTTTTCATCAAAATTTGAAAGAATTATTACCTTCGCAAAGTGATGATAAATATTTTTCAGAAAAAATTACCTCTCAATCAAACAAATTCTTAATACACTTTGAGAACAATTTCTTTTCCTTTCAACTCCTAAAGTTGTATGTATTCTTCCCTTTGAAAATTTAATAGTTTTATGCGTAAAAATCCATAATTGGTTAACCACATCATGGCATTCCAAATATTTTTTTTGTGTATAAAAATCATATCACTGGGAAATTTAAAACTAAACAAATCATTAAACACAATACAAATTCCATAAGAAAAAAACAAAAAAATTATATGGAAAAATGTTTCTATGAATTATGACCGCGTGTTAACGATATGCGCGCCCACTTTCTGCTTTGACGAAGCTATAACTTAGAAATATTTCTCAGTCCGTCTGTCTGTCTAGCTGTTTGTAGAATAAAAATATTATAAATAATTTTTGGGGGCAAAAAATAAACAATTTCTATTAAATATTTTTTTTTTTTATTTGTTACAAATAAAAAGGGCTATTTTGGAAGCTAACACTTTACAGATTTTTAATAATTTGAGAACTTTTTTTGATGTGTGTTAAAAAAACACTGTGCAACAAATTTTGGTCAACGAGTATATATTGAATGGGACTAAAAAGTGAAAGTAGATTAGCAGACTTAAAATAAGAGTTACCTGTTTTTTAGCTGTCCAATCCCAAATTTAAAAAAGGGCCACCTTATCAAAAAATGTGGTATTTTGGGAAAATCCGAATAAAATATGGGTCAGCTTATTTTAATAGAGATTATTATATATGATTTTAGCAGTTTTACAAATATATCTCTCCATATATGTAAACTACCCCAAAGTTCTTAAAGTTTTAATAATAAGGACATAACGAAGCCGAATTTGGACACGCTGATACACCATTGGATAGGACTTCAAAGAACCTTTCGATCTTTTGAAGAAATGTGAAAAATCCTCAAAATTAAAAAAAAAAAATCCGTTTTCTCCCTCCCCTTTGAACCGCTAAATGTGAGATTAGGCAACTAAGAAAAAACAGTTAACTTTTATTTTCCTCCCCTCTATCCCATGTCCAGGTTTCAGGACAATCGGTTGGTGCCGTTTGAAAGACCTCCCTAGTTAGTGGAGGGTATCTGGGCGATAAAAAGCTTCAGACCCTATAAATCCCCGGGACCTGATGGTATAATCCCGGCTGAGTTGCAGAAAGTGTCGGACTATATAGCCCCGTTGCTGTATAATATATACACAGCATGCATCAACTGGTCGTATATTCCTTTAAAATGGAAGGATACCATAGTCGTATTTATCCCGAAGGCTGGGAAAAGTTCCCACACAGCTCCGAAGGATTTCAGACCAATTAGTCTGCCTTCTTTTTTGTTAAAGACAATGGAACGAATGATAGACTCATATTTGTGTAGAGTGATTGACCCGAGGTTTCTTTCGACAAAGCAACATGCATACAGCAAGGGTAGATCAACGGAAACAGCTCTGCATGAGCTCGTTGGTACCATCGAGAGATCGCTTTCGGTAAAGGAGTACACTATGGTGGCCTTTTTTTGATATAGAGGGGGATTTTAATAATGTCATCCAAGACTCGATAATTTTGGCATTGTCTGGTCTAGGTGTAAAGCGTGGAATCGTTTTAATGGTGGAAAACCTACTTGCCAATAGACGTATAACGTCTGAATTGGGAGCGTCCGTCATATCTTGATTTGTTAATAGGGGCACACTACAAGGAGGTGTTCTTTCGCCGCTTCTTTGGAACCTAGCACTGAATTCAATGCTGCTATCTCTAGAAGCACGTGGTTGTCATGTTGTCGCATATGCTGACGATGTCGCAATAGCGGTAAAGGGGAAGCATCTGCCAACATTGCGGGACATTCTTCAGGGTTCTCTGAAAGATCTGTCTAAATGGGCAACAGACTGTGGTCTAGGAGTTAATCCAAGTAAAACAGAGCTTGTTTTGTTTACAAGGAAAAATAAGATTCCTGCTGTTGATCCTATTTCTCTGGACGGCACTGAAATCACCTTCTCAGATGGAGCCAAGTATCTTGGAGTATTTCTAGATAGGAAGTTGAATTTCAGGCGTAACATTGAGGAACGGGTGAGAAAGGCAACGATTGCTTTATATTCCTGTAAAAGGGCCATTGGAAAACGATGGGGTTTTAGCCCTCAAGTCGTTCATTGGATCTATACAGCAGTGGTGCGTCCAATTTTGCTGTATGGAATTATTGTCTGGTGGCCTGCTTTAGAAACAAAAGCGAACTGTGTCTTTATTACGAATGTACAGAGAATGGCGTCGATGTGCATCACTGGTGCTCTTCGTATCCTCCTTCACCTAATACCATTGGACATATTGGGTAGGCCGTATGCGGCTGCGTCGGCAATTCGACTTAATAGCACGCTGCAATGGAGGAAAAGCGATTGTGGCCATAGCGCGATCTTGAAGAAGATAACAATACCACAAAATGTGGACTGTGCTCCCTCTTTGAGCCTCTTTGAGCGCCACTTTACCACTATGATACCATCCAGGGTATCTTGGATGGGGGATACTCCGGGTAGTGGAGCTACCATAAATTTTTACACAGATGAATCGAGGCTGCACGAACAAGTGGGCTTTGGAGTCTATTCGGAAGAGCATGGGTTGAGCCTGGCTCGTAGATTGCCAGATCATTGCGTGGTCAAGTCCCTGGATTCAATGTTTCTGAAAACAAGATCTGCCCTTAACTGCCGCACGTCTTTAAATGAGATGGCCAAGCAGTTTAACATACGACTCATATGGGTCCCTGGGCACAGAGACATTCCAGGGAATTGCAAAGCCGATGAGCTTGCAAGACTAGGAACTACCTTACAGGTTCCAACAGAATTGGAATGTGTTGGTATGCCTCTAGAAACTTGCAAGCAAAACCTACGGCTTTGTTCTGCGACGGAGACTAATCAAAGATGGGCAAATGGATGGACGTGTAAGACAACACGACTGATTTGGCCTTCTCTTAATCAGGGGCGCACAAGTGAGCTGATATCGCTTCCAAGAGGAGAGATTTCGACGGTGGTTTCTATAATTACCGGACACTGTCTTATAGGGAAGCACGCAGAGCGGTTAAACGTGCCGTCGAATGACTTTTGCCGAAGTTGCATGGATGCAGAGAAGTTGGAAACTATCGAACACTTTATTTGCCATTGCTCGGCACTTTCTGGTCAGAGACTTGCTTCACTGGGATCTAGGGAGCTGTACGATCTTTCCGATTTGTCGGATGTCAAAATTCAACATCTAAGGAGTTTCATAAGAAGCTCAAACTGGTTTAACGACAGGGACTAGTAGGGAAACCTATTACGGTCCCGTGGTATCACAATGGACCTCAGAGTCTACGTGTGTTGACGTAAAACGTCAGCAGCCACTTACAACCTAACCTAACCTAGTGGAGGGTATGTACAAGCCTAAAATAAAGAAATTTTCAGGCAAGTCCATGGCGTTCAGACTTAAAATAGTCCATTGTACCGTACCCTGAGAAGAAAAATTAGTAAGGCTGAGAAAAGGTTTAGAAGAAAAAGAATGAGAAAGAATGAAGAATGCTTGTTCAGAATTTCTCGGTTAGTTTTACATACTTGAGAAAATCAGACAAGGTAAGTCCATGGACCGCTCATTTACTTGTATAGTGTCATACCTCAAAATATGTCGTTTTTGGGTAAACCATACAGAATTATTTGTTATATCCTGCTTTATATTGTGTCAAAAATTCGAATTAATATCTTCTAAACTCACCGATTGAGAAGAGAACACGCCATTATAACATTTTCTATGTACGGGCCTTTTGCAATGTAAAACAAGTTTCAATTGTAAACTTTAAGCAGGTTTTCTGTAAAATCAAACATTTTGCGTTATGACACTATACAAGTAAATGAGCGTTATGACGATGATTCTACTGAGACTGAGTAGTTAGTAAGCCACTTTCTTGTATCACAACTCATTTTACCATCTTTCCATGAAAATTGTTTACATATGAGAGTTGATCCAACGCATGAGCCATGTCAAGCCTATACCAATCTGGGGTTCCGGATTGTGAGGAATTGTATCGGAGCCAAGATTTGCCAAAGAGTCGGCAATGTCGTTTCCCGTATTCCCTTTGACCCGGAACCCACAGAAGACTGAAGCTATTCCCACATGAGACCTCATTGAGTCTGCGACATTCCTGGACAATTTTAGATGAAGTGACTGGAGATTTAACTGAAATAAATGCAGCCTGGCTGTCACTACAGATACTGATTCTCCTATCCTTCCATCTATTCCCCATTATCCAGGTCGCCACGTACAAAATAGCAAATACTTCAGTCTGAAATACTATAGTGGAGGGTATACAAATTGAAACTTCAGTGGACCACAAAAAAACTCGAACGAAGTTTTAAAAACCCTTCGGGGTTTTTGGTTTACTTTACTACTTTCATTTTTTTTGTCCCACTCAAAAAACAAAATCGTGTTGCACAGTGTAAGTTAAGAACATTTTTGGTATGTTAAAAATAATGAGAAAAACAAAACAAATTTTTAAAAATAAACATACATATGCGCGTATTTGAGCGATACATTTTTTTCTTTTTGTTTATAAATAAAAATTGTTATAATCAATATGCAAAAGATATAAAATAATAAAAATGTGTGATGTCTGTCTGATTTCTGATACAATTTCTTATTTTTTTTTTTTCATTTGCCATTGTAGAACACCAGGCAATATGGGCATAAATCAGATGAGTCATGAGAGTCATGCCAGAATGAAGCAACATCATAATGCCCAGCAGCAGCACCAGCAGCAGCATCATCAACACCACCAACAACAACAGCAGCAGCAACAACACCAACATCAGCAACAACAATTAAAAATTCTTGCAAAAGATGTCAATTCAGTAGCAGAAATGGAAAATCATCAAAATTCCTTAATATCCCATGTGGCAGCCACTACTACTACTACCTCTCCCAATCATATGAATACTGCAGCATCAACACCCTCCACAACAGGAACCTCACCAGATCTGGTCAATTATCAGTCTTTAACAACAGCCAATGTCATTAATAATAACGGTAGTAATATTATGAATACAAATTGTATTTCACCCAAAACCGATCACTCTCATCATAGTTCCAGTTCACCATATGGCAGTCATCATACGGCTACAAATTTAGTGGGTATAACATCTAATGTTCCTATGCCATCTGCCCATCATCATACCCACATAAATTTAAATCTCAATTCACAAGTAATACCACAACAAACTTCTCCACAATCTCATCATCATAATCATGCTCAAGTAATGGGTTCCACTAATATTTATTCCTCCATTGGTCAACCTTATGCTACAGATAATAGTAGTTATGGTCCTATCTATCATCATAATCATCACTATCATCATGGTCATACCTATGCTGGACCATATGAGAAAATTAAAGTAACTGGTCATATGCGTCAATCTCATAGTATTTCAAATTCTTCAACTACCACTAGTACCGGCAATACAGTAGCTCACTCTCCTAATTCCTATAGCATGAGCAGTTATCAATCGTTTTATGGTTCACCACATCAAATGATGCGACCTGGTGGTTATATTGATCTGGTACCCAGATAAATTGTGTGAGATTTATGCATGCCGTGCAGCAGAGATACAAGCGCCGATTAATTTTAGTGGTGGCTAGAGAGACGGATGAAACAAATAACCTGGGCAGCTTAAAAGCGGTTATAAGTCAAAGGCTAATCGGCTAAGGTCGGGTTTTGGGATCAAACTTGGTTTAGTTGATCTAAAACGGTGTTTGCATTAATTTTTAACTAGTTTAATTATTCGTTTGTTTTAAACGTCAAAATTAAACGGCGTTTTATTTTGACAGATAAAGTGTTTAAAATTGTATGGGGAAAACACATAATTAAACTAGTTTAAATGAATGCGAATATGGTATAAAAATAAATTATTTCGTCGGCATAATCCAAATTTCAGACTACGTAAACCAAGTTTAAACTTAATCAACATCCCTAAAACTCGGCTTAAGTCGACTTTAGATAGCATCATGGGTAACCGACTTTTAAAGAAAATTAATTAAAAACCCAATTATAACACTACTGAACATCAAAAAAAATTGATGCGACTGATACGCGACCTTGCACATTGCAGTTATTCTAGTAATCACAAATCTAGTCTCCAAACTATTCCATCACATCAGGTTTTTTGCAAAAATTAAGGTCAAAGTTCAGAAAAATCGCCGTTTGGGCATTTTTGCCCACTCACAGCGGATTAACCGTGATAGCGACTTAAAATAAGTAGAGGGTATGGCTTAAACATTTCTTTTAAGTGCGCTGCACTCATTTTGTAAGTAATTATTCTCCTGGTCATAAATCCGGTCTCCAAACTTTTCCATTACATCAGGCTTTTGAGAAATTTAAAATTCAAAAAAATCGCGTTTTTAGACATATTTTGACAACTCATAGCGAATGAACCCGATGCGCTAACGACTTAAAAATATGTCAAGTGTAAAGCTCAAACATTGCTCTTAAAGATGTAAGGGGTGGTCCAATAACAAGTATCTTTTTTAAAATGGAATAAAATGATCAATACTCAACTTTTTTTGGAATGTTATGGCTTTATTTGAAAGAGCAAACATTCCCGTTTTTTATGGCAAACGACTTCATTGATGCGTCCTTGGCTTGCGTCGCTGCATCGCGTTGTAGTGCAGTACTGCGCTGCCAAACTGCACGTTTTTCGAAAAAAAAAATTTAACCGAAATAAGGCACTCAAATGAGGTTATGTTAACAAACAAATTGCTACATCTTGGGACCGTAAAACTCGCACGGTATTATAAAGAATCCAATTCATCTATAGGAAGCAACGGATTTGAGTATCAGCATCATTACACAATATTTTCAAAAATACAGCTGAAAACCCCATTTTCGTCAAAGATGAGCGCTACAGAGCCATGATTACCGACTTTTTGTTGGCTGTAATAGAATATATCAACTTGGATGACATTTATTTTCAGAAGGATGTCGCAATATGTCCCACAGTCCATCAAACAATTGATATTTTGCGCACTTATACCTATTTTACACTATCACACTTTTCCATTATACACAACGAAATTTACCAACTTCTAAAAGATTTTTGTATTCCTTTTTGATTGGAACCTGGTCGTATATAATAAGTGAACAATTTCTGGCAAAATTTTTCTAAAAAATATTTCCCTAACATGGAAAAATGACGCTTGTATAATGAAAAAGTATAATAGTGTAAACTGGGTATTAGTTCGGAAATTGTGTTTTTAGCCATATTCCCGGTGACATTTGACTACTTTAGAGCTGCCGATTAAAACCTTTAGACACTTTTTTGAGGGGTCTCGTTAAAGATTCATGCAACATGGGAAATCCAGATATGTTCTAGGCCCTTTCGACGAATATCGTTCAAGCTATTCGTGAGATAGAACCAGAAACATTAGAAAAATGGGTGCCGAGAATGAGCTACTGCGGATCTAACCTAGGCAGCCGCATGGATGAAGTCGTTTGCCATAAATAATGGGAATATTTGCTCTTTCAAATAAAGCCATAAGGTTCCAAAACTATTGAGTATTGTTCATTTCATTGCATGTTTTAAAAACATACTTGTTATTGGACCATCCTGTATAACTCATTTGATCAGTCGCTTTAACCGTTGGAGCACCAATTGTCTTTTAATAAGGTAGTTTCCCCCAAAAACGTTTCTTTATATATTGAAAAATAATACATCTTTGAAAAACAATTGGTACCCTGAGGGTTAATGGGACTGACCAAATGAGCTCTGCATTTTATAGAGTAATGTTTGAGCTTTGCACTAGACTTATTTTTAAATCGCTATCACATCGCGTTCATCCAATATGAGTTGCCAAATGGTGCCCAAACTTCGATTTTTTTAACTTTGACCTCGGTTTTTTTTTCAAAAACCTAATGTGATAGAAAAGTTTGGAGACCGGATTTTTGATCAGAAGAACAATTGTAATCAAGTGCATAAGGTCGCGTCCCAGTTCGCATTTTCGCTGTTTAGTAGTGTAATAAGAGTTGCCATATTGTCAATTAAAGAGTTGCCATATTGTAAAGAACAAATATTTCAAAACCATAAAAAAATCGGCAAATTATTTCAAGACGATTTAAGCATAAAGTTTTTTACCGTCACCTCTGCTCAACCGGCTCTAAGCCGTTTCGGCTTTGGTCTCTGCTGCAGCATCTCCAAAACCAAAGATTATAGTATTAACCAAAAGTATAATTAACATTTTCCAAAACAAAAAAATATTGAAGATGTTTTGTTTTTTAATTTTTCAAAGTATTATACATACGTTTCCTTAACACTTATAATTATATGTACTTACTTTAATTTTTCGTAATTTTTTTTAGTCAATTTTAATAACAAAATAATTTGTAAATAATATAAATATATTAAATTTTAATTAAACAAAAATGTCGGTTTTATTTGAGATATTTAAAAAACAATATTGAGCCATACTGAATTTCTTTTACAAATCTCATCAATTCAACCCTCAGAAAAAAACAAAAAATAAAAATGAGTTTCAATCACTAAAATGATTATATCAATTACTATTTTAATTGATTTTGCATCTATGACGAAATTGATAGTATTAATTACTAAAATTTTAAAAAGTTTAATATCGCAAAAGTGCAAAATGATTATATCAATTACTATTTTAATTGATTTTGCACCTATCACGAAAGTGATAGTATTAATTACTAAAATTTTAAAAAATTTAATATCGCAAAAGTGCATTTATTCTCAATTCATGGAAATTTTCGAAATAAATACTTTATGGGGTCCTATTAGAGTTTTTCACGGGAATTCCCGGGACGGGATTTCCCGGGAATTCCCGTGAATTTTCAATCCCGAAATCCCGGGAAATAGAGCGGGAATTCCCGGGAATTTTCGTTCCTTTGAAATTGTTGATTTTTTGACTTTAATTGATTATTTTGTATATGATTTTTTAGAGATTTTATTAAAATTCTTGATAATTGATGGCAGAAACGTACGCATGGAACAGGAGGGCCCAAAAGTATTCCAAGAGAGACCTTCTAACTAAAAAATTTTATAAAATCTGAGACTTAAGAAATTAAAAAAGTCTCACAATATCTAAATCTTCGATAGGATATAATAATCAGAACCTGATACTTTTACTCAGTAGCTGAGAAATATTCTTTCTAAAACCTGCATTAGAAAAATTTGCAGTATGATAATTTGTTTCTATAAAAAATATTTATGTCTCTGGACATGACTTTTTAAATCGATAAATTTATATAAAATCTGTTTAAAGAATGACTCTGAAATTAACAAGGTTTTCTTTTAGAAACCAGAATTTTTAAATTTTTTAATAACTTTTTTGTGGTAAATTTTCTGAGAATTTAATTTCTATGAAATAGTTACATTCAGTTTCAGAGACATAATTGAGAAATTCCTCTGAATCAGTTTCATTGTGTTTTAGAGGCAAAGCGTTTTGAACCAATTGTAAAAATGAACTGAGATTAATTAGAATAAATAATGAATTTTTATTATTAAAACAGACAAAGCGATGTGAAATAACATATTCCATTAAAAAACTTTTAAAATACTTATTTGGCCGTTTTTTATAAAAACTGTGTAACAAAAATTGTTCTTTTTTCTCGAACCTTAATTTTTTTTTGTTTTAAAGGTACTAAAGAAGATTTTTATGGTGTTAATAAACATTATAAATAGTGTAATCGCATTCATAAGGTTTTTATATATTTTTTTTACAAAAAAATTTGGGTTTTTAGTCTTTGCGGGAATTCCCGGGATCCCGGGAAATTTAAAAATGAATCCCGCTTTCCCGGGAAATGAAAAAGTCCGGGAAAAGAAAAACTCTAGGTCCTATACTTATATTTAGAGTGGAGGGTATAATAAACAGAGTTTTTTAAATTTTTTCCTGTGTTTTTGTTAAACAAATAAAACAATTTTATGTCAAAAGAAATTCAAAATACTGCACTTGGACTCAGGGAATTAAAAAATGCTATTTTTTTTGGGCGTGAAAAAGCAAAACTAATGTTTATATTTTTTTTACTTTGAACCAACACTCACAATCAGAGGATGCCCCTATTAATACACTAAGAAAATTATGTCATTAACTGTTTGTAGGTTATTTTAAAAAGTAATCAGTAAAGTCATTTTAAAAGAAAATTCACTTATTTTATAAAGGATTTAATTTTTTTACTGTTTCTGTAGTTTAAAAAAAATAATTTACTGTATTAAAAACGAATTTTCTGTTACATTTAATTTCGGCAGTAAAAAATTTCTTCTATAGTTTTACTGTTTTTCAATACAAAATAACTGAATATTCACTAGTTTTTTAATGTTTTGGTTAGTCATTAAATTAACATTTAAAATTGACTGTAATGTGTTTTTATTTTAAATGAAAAAACAGTGGAATGGTTTTTAAATAAAATTTCATTTGTTTTAAGTGAATATTCACTGGAATTTACCTACATAATTCTTTGAGTGTACAGTGCATTGTGTTGTTGATGTCAGGGGGGTTACTGCGCTACTTTATTCGAAAGAAATCGTCCGAATTAGGAAATTTTTAACCGTTTGTATCAAAAAACACGTCGTTGCTAAATATTTTTTTTTTTTTATATTTTTGTATTATTTGGTGATGAGCTGACAAGCTCTAAATAATTTTGTTCCTAAAAAAATATTTTCTTCCAAATTATTTGCGAAAACAAATTTGTTTTCGAAAGCATTTCCGTTTCGAATCGAATTACGCAGTAACCCCCCAGGAAATTAGGTTATGAGGAGGAGAAGTGAGGGAGTAGTGTTTGCGGTACGTAGTACGGCTAGAATGACTGATAAACGAACATTCTCTGTAATGCGATCAACTGGACAATCGACAACAAACGGAACTGAGTGCTGCGAACAAAAACTCGGACTGAGGATAAGTTTACTTATCTCAGCAGAACACTTTCCATGGTAATATAAACAAAACACAACTCACATTCTGACGATGCTCTAATGAGTCAATAGAGCTGGATGGCATCAACGCCCTCCTTTTCCAACGGTCCAAGAACCTCAAAATAGACTTTGATGCCCCTGCCCATATATGGGAGTTGTATTCAATATTTTAGCCATTTCTATTTAAGAAACTATATGATGTTTCCATATGAGAAGAAAGGTTTTTTTAATTCCTATTCATCCAACGGTGCCATAACATTGTTAAAATTCGGCTTCATTAAATATTTTTTTTATGAAAATTTGTACATTTTTGGGGGGTATTTAAGTAAAGACATAGACCTACGATATCCAAATGAATACGAAATAATCTTTATTAAATTAAAGTCGACACGTATTTTTCCTCCAGACGATATTCCTGTTAGTTCGGGAGTTATTAAAATTTTTCCGAAGGTCCACATTGTTTTATAAGGGGACAACGCAATTCTTAAACACTAATTAATGCCGATAAGCCGAGACACCCCCAACCTAAAAATCTGCTCATTTATATATATTTTAAATTTCAGGCAAATCGGTTCATAAGGGTTGAGATACTTTCCTTGTAAGAAGAAGAAAAATAAGAAAAAGGGTAGGAAAACGAACAAAACCTTGCGGTACCCCTGAATGAATATTAAACTAATGAGAACTCATCTATAACAACACGTATAGAACCATCTCTAAGAAAGCTCGAAATAAATCAAGGAAAGTCATTACCGTAACCAAAGATACAAAGCTTAAGATATAGGCGCACAGTGACCCGAACAATCAAACGCCTTGGAAATGTCTAGAGCAGCCACTGTACTTTCTCCAAAATGATGGTTCGAACGACTCAAACGTTCCGAAAGAATCGCCAACAGGTCTCCCCGTAGAACGAGTTCTGCAAAAACCATACTGCTGATCGCTTAAAATAAAGTTAGCCTCTAGATACTTCACAAAATAGCAATTTACCTTGCTCTCCATTTCCCTGACTCTTTTAACAGGCGACCAAAAGCTCTTGCTGCCCCGAGGAGCCGAAAGAACTTTTGCAAGAAGACGCCGTTCGCAAAGAAGTTTTCGCGACTAAGTACTTTGACACACTCAGATCACGCCTTTTTTCGTAGCAGATCAGTATCACCGTTTCCGTTGTCACGCAAATTTTTTAACGCTTCCACACTCGGTCTGATTGAATTACTGCAAGTCTGGTTAAACCAACATTTATCAGAACGCTTCGTAGCTGTTGTTGAAACTTCACGAAGTTCGGAAAACGAGAAGAATGCGAAAATGATGCAATGATCCGAAGTACCAAGAGATGCAAATGTTCTTAGTTCATATTTATGAAGATGTGAAGTTAAAAAAATGCGAGAGTATTCTGGCGTTCATTCCTTAAGGTACCTACCGACGACGCAATATTATGTACAATATTCAATTACATTGATGGTGTGTGGGTAAGATTGACCATTGTACAATCGTCAATATAACCCACACACCATCA
The DNA here is from genome assembly GCA_963921195.1 of Pegoplata infirma. Classification (NCBI taxonomy): domain Eukaryota; kingdom Metazoa; phylum Arthropoda; class Insecta; order Diptera; family Anthomyiidae; genus Pegoplata; species Pegoplata infirma. Next base: position 20,166,303 of record OY992540.1, read on the forward strand.
ATATTGCGTCGTCTGTAGGTACCTTTACTACCGTTAAGCGCGTTGGTTGGCCTACAAATTGCGACAGGTTGTTATGCGCGTCGAATTACTCGACGTAATTGTCAATAGGAGTCGAATAGTTAGAATGGATAATCCAGAAAGAGTTGTAAACATTAAATCCCCTAATTTCACTGCTAGGACAACTATCCAGGGTTCTCGATATAGAATTGGAAAGGGCTTTAAAACTATCCTGCACAGGCACTCCTACCCGAAATGTAATGTGTGTGCCCTGATTTCGTATTTAACCCATAAAGAATTATATTTGAAATCACTCGTACCCAAATGTCATTTCGTAAATATACCGCAAGGCCACAATGAAAGACAAAAATCCAACTATCCCAAGTGATACCCAGGTAAATCTCCATCTCCACGCATTTTATAATCTTGCAATCGATTCTACTTAACATTACAGAATCGATGATTTTTGTTTAAAATTGTTTTAAGAGCAATCTTTTTTAGAGCAATTATTTTTTTTTGAAAAATTATTTTACATTAAAAACTGTGTTGTGCAATGTAACGCAACTAAAAGATAATTAATATAATTTTTATTTTTACTACAGTTTTTTATTCCAAAAATAAAGCTGCTTTAAAAAATTATTTGTTACTAAAAATTTGTTTAAAAAAATTGTAAAAGAAAAAAAATTGTATTAATGAATAACTTTAAAAACACCCTTTGACCTTGACTTCATTAATTAATACGAACTGTCAAAATCAGATGATATTGATAGTTCCGATGTCAAAAAGCAGATCAAATGATTTTAATTTTTGACACATTGACATACAACTGAAAGTGAAACAAATGTCAAATACACAAAGCTAGAAAGTCATTAGCTACACATGTTTCATGGAAATATTCATTAGATACGGGATATTTTTAAAATATTTTCACAATACACTAAACTAATTTTGTAGGTAAAAAAATAACTCAAAATGACAATTGAAACAGCATGAATAATAGTTCGTCACCTGAGAGTTTGAAGACTCTGTCCATCTGTCTGTGGAAAGCTCGTCCAAAGCAGTCCAAACCAAAAGAGCTAGATCCCTTAAGTTTGGCAAAAACGTGTCTTATGGCATAGGCCAGTAAAATTCGTAAATGGGCAAAATCGGGAAAAAAGTTTTTACGTGATTTATTTTCTCTCAATATTTCCTTTGTCCCGAAAAAAACAAAAAAATTTGGTAAAATTTGACTAAACTTTAAATTTTTATAAAAATGGTTTTAAATTTGACTAAACTTTTTTTTTTTGTATAAACAAGAGCTTCGTGAGTGCGAGTTGTCTTAAATTTAATCACGTGATTGTGCGTATCAGAATAAATGGGGTTTTAAACATTTATCGCTATCAGGAAGGTGTCCTTCGACTTCTATGCCATCAGTAAAATTTTATAAAATTGTAATCTTTAATAAAGAATTAAAATATTTTTAACCAAAAATTTTTAAGAAATTTCATTTGTCAGATTCGAAAATTGTGTACACGCATTTTAAGTGTGTCATGTAAACAATTTGTATCACGTGCCATATTGGAATGCCAACAAAATACTAGAAACATTGTATAAAACAGAGGGCGGGACAAAAAATTAAAACTTAAACATTTTTTTTTAATTATTTGAGGTAGTACGCATAAGTAATAAAAATTTTGTGGATTTAAATTTAAACCGAAACATATAAAAAATTAATTTACACAGATACTAAAATGTATGTATGAATGAAAGAAGGAAGGGGTGTATGCTTGACTTGCTAACATCAAAGATCGCTCAACCACTTGAATATGAAACACAAACAATAAATGCAACATAAAACGAGTAAAACGGAGCAGACTTTGTCCGTCCACTGCACTGCAACATTGGATGGATACACCAAACATACACAAACAAGTTAAGTGTAAGTGTCAAGAATAAGTTTCAGATACGACGCAATCATACATAATGCATACATGGGATATGGATGGATATGAATTGTACCTAATTGTGTATACAAATAAGGTTTCTCAATTTCAAAATTTTTTAAAGTGATTACTTTCACAGGCTCATATGTAACAGAAATAGTGACAGCATTAGCAACACTAACAATATCACTATTTTAGATCAGACGTTTAAATGAATGAAGTCTATTCTATCGGTCATAGTTAAGTGACTGACTTTTTCGAAGATTTGAAATACAAAAACTTCATTTGTAGTTCGCCGATTCTACTTGTAATTGGAAAATTTCATTTGTAATTCGACGATTCCAATTGTAATTCGAAAAGATCAATTGTAATTCGAAAAAGAACAATTGTAATTCGAAATAGATCAATTGTAATTGAACAAGTGAGAGTGTTAAATTCGGCTGTGCCGAATCTTTGATACCCTCCAACATGTTAAAATATATATAAAAAAAAAATTCAGAGGCTTTTTTGTGGGGGGCTCTGTATGTGGGTAGTGGGGGATACCTTTCCCATCGCGATAAATGTTTGCTAATTTATTTTGTATGCTTTTTTAACTTTAGTAATACCATCTTCGAATAATTCTTATGATTTTTTAAATCTACGCCCACAAAAGGGGGAGGGCCGAAATAAACTAAATTTTGTAGCCCCCGGGGCCTAAGTGCAGGACTTTTAACTACATCTGATATAAAAAGGTTTCATTTGTTTAACAAAAATGCCAAAAAATGTAACAATTGTCGTTTTTTAGAGGTTTTTTAGTTCTTCAAGGGGTAACTTTTTTGCCCCTGGTCTGATTTTACCCATATCCGAACTTAGCCGGCCTATGACCATGACACACATTCGTGCCAATTTTCAGGAGTCTACCTTTTTTTATTTTTTTTTTATACAGACGGACGGACGCACATTAATAAAATGACTTAGAATCGATCATAGATCAATAATATATGTACTTTATATAAAAAGAACAATTTTAATTCCAAAAAGATTAATTGCAATTCAAAAAAGATCAATAGTATTTTGAAAAATATCAATTGAAATTCGAAATAGATCAATTGTAATTCGAAATAGATCAATTGTAGCTCAAAAAAGATTAACTGAATTTCCGTTGATCTTTTTTGAATAACAATTGGAATCTTTGAATTACAATTGCTCTTTTTCGAATAACATTTTATTTTTTTTCGAATAACAATTGATCTATTTCGAGCTATGGATTAGGATCTGGTCTTGTGGACATAACGTTAACCTCTTATCCTATTTCGAATTAAAATTGATCTTTTTCGAATAAGAATTGATCTTTTCATAACCTCCAACCATAGTATTGGGTTATACTCACATTGTCATTTCGTGTGTACCGCATCGAAATATCGGTCGATTCTATGAAGTTCTATGAATGTCCGTCCTTCCGTTTGTGGAAAGCACGATGCAGTCCAAAATAAAAGAGCTAGATTCTTTATGTTTTGCCATGAATATGTATAATGGTCATTAGGGTGGAGCAAATATAGCTTTTTTTCGAATTTCGAAAACGTCGGGGTCAGGAAAGTTGCCTTTTGGGGTCGATATTAACCCACAAAAATATTGGACCTGTAGGGCAATGGCTTTGGGTTCCTTTTTCGACTTGAAAATCGGAAAGTCCAAAACAAAGTGAAAAAATTTATTTTTCGATTTTTATTTTTTTGCTTAAAATGTACTTGTTATCTCCTTTCATGGGAAATTTGAAGAAACAAAATCGATTCACGCATTACAGAGAACACGCAGTACAAAAACAGATAAAGATAAATTTTCAAAAAAGAAATCAATTTTAAATGCCTTTTTAGTGAAATTTTTAAGGCAGTGTTTTTTATACCCACTATTCCGAGATACCGGAAGGGGATACCTTTTAGTATATATATTATTGATCCATGATCGATTCTATACGTTCTATGAATGTCAGTCCGTCTGTGAAAAACACGATGCTGTCAAAACTAAAAAAGCTAGACTCCTGAAGTTTGTCACGAATATTTTTTATATTTTTTATTTTTGTTAAACAAATGAAACATTTCTTGATCAAAAGACGTTCAAAGTAGAGATGGGCGCTGGTCACGTGATTCACGTGAATCACGCGTGAGTATGAGTGATTTTCATTTCAAACAAGTGATTGTGAGTGAGTGTGAGTTAAAAAAAAACTAGTGCGTGATTAGTGAGTGAGTCATTTATTTTTTGCGTGAGTTGCGTGATTAGATTTTTTGATTTGCCAAATTTCTTTTTAATTGTTTGTAAAAAATTTTTTTTTTGGATTTTTTTTTTCTTTTTGGTAAGAAAATTTTATTGCGTGAGTAGATTATGCGTGACTCACGCGTGAGCGTGATTGAATCTGGCGTGAGTCACGCGTGAGTAAGTTTTTTATTACTCACGTGAATGTGAGTGAGCGTGAGTAAAAAAAAAATTGCGTGAGTGATTAGTGAGTGATTCGATTATTTTTTGCGTGAGCGTGAGTGAGTGTGAGTCAAAATCCACTCACGCGCCCATCTCTAGTTCAAAGTCCTAAAAAATTATTTTTTTTTGCCTGCCCCCCTTTTGTGGGCGTGGGTATAAAAAAACTGTTTTAATAATTATAAAATTGTATTACTTAAGTGCAAATATCAAAATAATTTAATTTGTTAACTTTTAAAAAATATTTTTTTTGGCCTGAACCCTTTTGTGGGCGTGGGTATAAAAAAATTGTTTTAATGATTATAAAATTGTACTACTTAAGTGCAAATATCAAAATTAATTAATTTGCTAACTTTTATCGCGAGAAGTGTTTTTAAAATTAAAAAAAAAATATTTCGATATTTTTAAGAATTCATTCTTTTAATTGCTTCTTTTAGCGAGTGTTTTATCCATCATAGATATTTAATAACAAAATCTCAAGTGTTTTTTCTCCTTTTTTTTTGTTTGTATGAAATTTAAACGCCAGCGCAATATTGTTTAGGTTTAACTAAACATAATTTTGAATTTGTCTTGTTGTCTTGAAATGTGACTCTTTTCGGTTTTTTGTTTAGATTTAATTTAGTTCATCTAGATCAGCGCACTAACAGAATTGTATGATACTATTGTACCTACCGCACTCAAAATTTCAAAAAAAATTTGGTCCACCTTATATTACAAATCCATACAATACAAAGCATTATCATACTTATGAATATCCTGACAGTGGCTGCCAAATAATCTAATGTTTTGGCATTTACTCTACGGGACATTTAAGTAAATTTACGTTTTGTCAGGCGAGAGCAACAATTTCTCTAATCTTCATTCAAGCACACACAGTATCATTTTGAGTACTTGTGATATTGAATATAGAATGAATATTATTTCAGCATGTCAAATGATTTATGATAAATAAACAAATGTGTATGTTTATACTAAATGACAATTTATCAGATTTTATTTTCTTAAAAAAATTTCTTTTTTCTCTTTTATGTTTTTCAACGACATTTTTTTTTTCTTTTACAAACGAGACTATTGAGTGATTTTAATGTTCCGTAAATGTAACGTTAAAAATATTAAATTTTATGATTATAAATTAAAAAAAAATATATTTTTGATGTTGAAAATATTTTAGGTCTTGTTGTCATGACAGCAGTGCAATAATGTAACTTGTAAAAATTTTCTTTTAAACAACAAAAATATTTTACAGGATGAAGACAAGACATTTCTGTCCCTTTAGGTGGTGGCAGTTAAGTCGTGATGGTGTTTTTAAATTTTTAATATATACATATTTAAATTTCAGAGCAATCCCCGGGTGCCTGCCAATTGGTAGACCTATTTATAAGTTTTTTTAAACCCGTTTGTAACTTACCCAAGTGTCGGTCAGGGACCCCATAAAGTATCAAAAAATAAGTAAGAAAGTTATAGTCGGTCAAGAACTGAACATATGATACCCTACACCAGTGGTTACCGGAAAATGGGTCCAAAGTCCAAACATGGACCGATTGGATCTATCTTTTGTTAGATCTTAAATTAGTATAGAAAACACACACAGACCAAATTTAAGTGAAATTGGCTTATTTTTGTTGCCAACAGACTTATTTAACTGAATATTGGTCTTATTTTTATATTATTTAAAAATTTCCAACTTTCATAATTTTTTTATGAACATCGGAAGGGTGGTCCGATTTCTTTAAAATTTGGAGCAATGATTGTGAATACAAAATACGATTACCTGGCGAATTTTAAAAGGATACCTACACTCAAAAAAAAAAAACTGTTAAGTTAGCAAAAAAAGCTTGTAAACCTACAAGAAAATTTGCTGATTTTGAACCCACAATTTTTTTGGTAAAGTTAGCAAAAACCTTTTGCTAAAAATTTGTTAACTGAAATAATTTTTATTTTAACTTAGTTCATACATATTTGAGGACCCCATTGGGTTCGGACCCAATAGGTCCAGACCCCGATGGGCCTAAACCTAGTTGGGTTCCTTAAAAATCGTCATAGTTTTTGATTCAAAATTTGTGTCCATTTCGCTCTACCTTGCTTAGTTTTTGAGATACGTGATTTAAGGGGATCACTGGGGTCTTGAGAATTAAAAAACTTAATAACTTCAAAAATATTACTCGGAGAGCTTTTGGTTATTTTGCGGTCTTGTTCTACGTGTTGAGAGCTACAAAAATTCTTTTGGACTTTTTGTTGTGTCGGCAATATTTACCGAGATATGAGCATTTTAAAATTTTCGGGAATGCTAACTTTTTTGGATCCAAAGTTAGGTCCCATTAGGGTCCACACATGTGAAGAGGACCCGCGAAAGTATGGAGATTCTAAGAACCAAAAATGCCTTCCATTTTGCTCTAAATGGCTTAGTTTCCGAGATAGCGCCATTTTAAGTTTTCTGAAAATAAAAAAAAATTTACCATTTATTTTTGCTAATGTTAGCAAAAAATCTTGTAAAAATGTTGTCAACTCAATTTCAAATTTAGCAAAAGAAATTAGTTCAAAGTTTGTTTAAAATTGCTAATGTTCTAAATGAAGTTTACAAGAATTTTTTGCTAACATGCTAATTAAGGGTGGGATAGTGTTGTGTGAGATTTTAAGCAGCAGTATTTGGAATCGCTAGAACCCCTCATTTTGTGAGGTTCGTAAAAAAAGTGTATGAGCCAAAAAATGGGGGATGTCAGATAGGATCTAGGGGTCGCTCATCGGGGTCAAAGTTCGGCCTACATGGAAAAAAATCCTCAAAAAGCCCCACAACTCCCCTGGTTTTGCCCCTAGAGGGGTCAAATGTGAGACCGGCCCCCATTTTTTGCCCCAACCACTTTTGCCAAATATACCTAAGCCCTATCTCCTCTCCTTAAGGGGGCTCCCATACAAAGGTTGAATGTTAAAATATATTTGCTCCTACCTCTCTAGCTGTCCTAGAAGTGACCCTAGAGGAATCAAATGTATGACAGACCCCCAATATTTTTTCATCCCCAACATACCCTCTATCTTCAACCGTTAGGGTGGTCCCCATACATTTCTTTTTATTTTTTCTTAATTTTTTTTATTAAATCAGCTCCTACCGGTCCAACGGTGCTTCCTAGAGGGGTCATTTGTAAGACCGGCCCCCATTTATTTTTAGCCCCCAACATTTCTTCTGAATATGCTAACTCCGTATCTCCAATTCCTGAGGGGTCTCCCACACAAAATGACATTTTTATAAAATTTGCTCCCACCGCTCTAACTGGCGCAGGGATGACCCTAGAGAATTTAAATGTATGACTGACCCCCAATATTTTTTCAGCCCCAACATTTTCCCCAAACAAACCTACCCTCTATTTTTAAGCCTTAAGGGGGTCCCCACACATTTTTTTTTATTTTTTTATAAAATCAAAAGAAAGTTGCCCCCAATATTTTTTTAGCCCCAACATTTTCCCCAAACAAACCTACCCCTTATTTTTAAGTCTTAAGGGGGTTCCCACACATTTTTTATAATTTTTGTATATAAAATCAGATCTTACCGCTCCCATGGTGCCTCTTAGGAACGGGAAATCCAGACTGACCCCCAATAATTTTTGCCCCCCACTTTTTGTCCCAACATACCTACGTCGTATTTCCACTTTGTTAGGGTAATATTTTTTCCTCTCCATTACGGCACAATACGTTGTTATAGTCCGCTATTAATTTTACGCCTCCTTCGGTAGCGTCTTTGAAAACATGTAATTGAAGTAATATTTGCAGCGCTTGCTGGTAGTCCTCACAATTTTCCCAAGTGTTTGGACCGGAACCAATGGAATTTGTTGTTAATCCGAAGCGTGCAAAAAATAAACCAAAATTTAACGTTAATTGTTTTTGATCAAACCTAAACCATTTTTGGGCAATATATGCCTTTTGCCATCCATCGAGCATGACTGATGGATCCTGGTGAGCTAAAATGATTATTAGGAATATTTTCACCAAGGTATAATAAAACAATTTCAAGAAACTCCTTGAAGTCGTCTCTGGGTCGCTTTTCCTTAATTTGAGCACAACAAAACAACTTGATGCAGTTTGGTTTTGAGCTGGTATGTTGCCAGCCACTTTCTAGTCTTCTATGTCAGGACTGTATGGTTTGTCTTTTATTTATATTTTCCCACTGCTCTTTAAAACGCGCAAACATTGGCACTCCTGGTCCAGACGTTTTGCGTATTTGGTTTCAAACACTAATTGAAGTCATAAATATGATGTTTGCATGGCAGACATAGGGGTCAATCTGCATTTCCCGTCCCTAAGAGGAACTATAGGAGCGGTAAGAGCTGATTTTATAAAAAAGTGTTGCTACTTATTGTACTTTTGTAAATTCTAAACACTCCAACGTTAGGTTCCAGTACCATTACGAATTTTGTTTTACTAAGGGGAGAACCCTTACAAAGTGGAAATACGCATTATTCGGAAAAAATGTGGGGGCAAAAACTAATGTGGGTAAGTCTGCATTCCCTATCCCTAGGAGGCACCATGGGAACAATAAGATCTAATTTTATAAAAAAATATAAAAATGTGTGGGGACCCCCTTAAGACTTAAAAATGGAGGATAGATTTGTTTGGAGAAAATGTTGGGGCTGAAAAAATATTGGGGGTCAGTCATACAGTTAACTTCTCTAGAGTCACCCCTGTGCCAGTTAGAGCGGTGGGAGCAAATTTTATAAAAATTTCATTTTGTGTGGGAGACCCCTTAGGAATTGGAGATAGGGTAGTGGCAAATTCAGAAAAAATGTTGGGGGCTGAAAATAAATGAGGGTCGGCCTTGCTAATGACCCCTCTAGGAGGCACCATTGGACCGGTAGGAGCTGATGTAATAAAACAAATTAAGAAAAAATAAAAAAATGTATGGGAACCACCCTAACGGTTGAAGATAGAGGGTAGGTATGTTCTAAGAAAATGTTGGGGTTGAAAAAAATATTGGGGGTTGGTCATACATTTGGTTCCTCTAGGGTCACTTCTTGGACTGCTAGAGAGGTAGGAGCAAATTTTTTAAAAAATTAAACCTTTGTATGGGAGCCCCCTTTGGAAGTGGAGATAAGGCTTAGGTATGTTCGGCAAAAGTGTTCGGGAGGAAAAAATAAAGGGGGTTGGTCTCACATTTGACCCCTTTAGGGGCAAAACCAGAGGAGTTGTGGGGCTTTTTGTGTATTTTTTCCCCTTTTCGCCCAACTTTGACCCCGATGAGCGACCCCTAGATCCTATCCGACCTGCCCCACTTTTTGGCTCATGCATTTTTTTTACGAACCTCACAAAATAAGCGGTTCTAGCGGGTCGAAATCGGAAACTCGTGCACTATCCCACCCCTAATGCTAATCTCAACTAAAAATTTGCTAAAAGTTAGCTAACTAGGATTAGCAAAAAAAAATTAGTAAATCTACTAACGTATTTTTTTGAGTGTATTATAATACGCTAATAAGAGTCACTTGAGTCAAATTCAAAGGGGTCGGTTGTATGGGGGCTAGGTCTAAACATGGACCAATTTTTTCCGATTTCAATAGGCTTCGTGTTTGGGGAAAAGAAGTTTAAGTTTCAAATTTCTGCTAAATCGGTTGATAATTGCGACCTGTACAGTGAATACAACGTTTACATGGACGGAAATTGCTAAATTGACTCAAAAAGTTATTCTGAGTTGATCATTACAGTTGAAGATTTGAAGGTGGGTCTAGGAGCAATATTTCGGGTAGTTCAAACATCAGCACAAACTCATTATACCCTGTACCACAGAGTGGTGTCCATCCATGAGCCCACCTCTGATTAGTCTCCGTCGCGGAACAAAGCCGTAGATATTGCTTGAAAGTTTATAGAGACATACTCACACAACCCATTTCCATTGTAATCCGTAAGGTAGTTCCCAGTCTTAGAAGCTCATCGGCTTTGCAATTCCCTGGAATGTCTTGGTGCCCCTGGACTAGTGTGGCCCAACAACATATGGAAAAATACCAAGTATAACTCACAACTGAACGTACCTTAAAATATGATAGATGGCATCGTAATGAACAATTTGCGCCAAATTTCAGCACCCTACAACGATTGGAAGGGGATGCTAACTCATCATAAGTGTTTGCAACCTCCAAAGAAATCTTGAAATTTTTTTTATTGGAATCTTAAAAATAACCATATGAAATGTTAGCGTAACAAGAGCACATAATTCACATGTGGCCATTTTGTCCTAAGTTTGTCCTTAAACAAAAAAAAAATACATATTAAAAAAAGCGGAACCCTGCATTTCACTAAAACCGATGTAACTCAAAAACTATGCGGACCATTAAGTTGCGATAAAGTTCATCTGAAAGGTAATACAAATATCTTTAATTTGAGTGTAATATCCAAAAATTTTTTTTTTGTTTTTTTCCTAACCGAAAGTAAAATGTCCTTATTGTCCTTTGTAGGCAACCTTAGGGCAAAATGGCCATATGTGACTTATTTGCTCTTGTAGCGATACCATTCCATGTAGTAATTTTTACGATTGCAAATTTTTTTTTTTTAGATTTCTTCGGAGGTTGCAAACACATGTGATCAGTTAGCATCCCCTTCTAATCGTCGTAGGGTGCTGCCATTTGGCTCAAAATATTAGTTACGATACCATCTTTCATTTTTTAAGGTACGTTGACCTGTAGCGAAGCAAAAGGAATTTTGGGCCACCCTACCCTGGACCCATATGAGTCGTATGTCAAACTGCTTGGCCATCTCATTTAAAGACGTGTGATATTTAAAGATAAATCTTGTTTTCAGAAACATTGTTTTCAGAAACAGGTGTTAACTACGGTTGTAGACAAAATATTACATCTCAACCAATCAGTCACCTCCACTGCAATCATCTGGCAATCTTCGAGCCAGGCTCAACCCAAGGTCTGCCGATAGACTCCGAAGCCCACTAGTTCGTGTAGCTTCGATCCATCTGTGTATAAACTTATGGAGGCTCCACTACCCGGAATGCCGCTTACTTTAGAATCCCTGGATGGTATCATTGTGGTAAAGTGGCGCTCAAAATGGCTCATAGAAGGAGCACAGTCCACATTTTGTGGTATTGTTATTTTCTCTATGGCCACAATCACTGCTCCTCCATTGCAGAGTGCTATTCAATCGAAAGCAATCTAGGATCAATCACTCTACGCAAATATGAGTCCATCATTCGTTTCATTGTCTTTAACAAAAAAGAAGTATTTCTTCTTTTTGTTAATTGGCCTAATATCATTCGGAACTGTGTGAGAAATTCCCAGCTTTCGTAATAAAAACGACTCTGGTATCCCTTTATTTCAAAAGAATATGCGACCCGTTTATGCATGCTGTGTAGAGATTAGCCAAGGGACTATATCGTCCGACACTTGCTGCATCTCAGCCGGGATTATACCATAATGTTGGCATATTTATTGTTTCATAACCAATTTCAGATGCTTGGGCGTCAGAGCGTTCTAAATCTTGAAACGGAGTCACAGACTATATACAGACTCGACAGTAGAGTTCTATAATAAAAAATTGGGAAAAACTAAGCGATTTTATTAGAAAACAGAGCGGTTTTTATATGGTTTTAAGCTAGCATGGCCACACTTTTTACTAATAAGGAGTGAGTGAAACAATAAAATCAAATCTGGCATTTATTTTTCTTATGGCGCGTTATATTAGCTTTCTCTTTCTAACCTAATTAGTAGAATAATTTGCAAAAATTGACCATATGTCACTTATGTCGAGTCTGTATTAGTCTGTGACAGAGTCATGGAATTGCTGGGAAAATGCGTGTTTAAAGGGAGATCCAGCGACATAGTGACATAGTAGGATAACAAATGGCGTTTGAAAAAGTAGTAAACAAAAACCATATGGTATTGTTTACGAAATTTTATCACAAATCGAAATGTGAGCGAGATGGAAGATACCAGTATTACAGTGAGAATGCAGATTGTTTTTTGTCTCTCTTTGCTTTACGTTTGAACTTTAGCTTGGCATTGCCAGAATTTCCCAATTATAATTGGTGATGCCAGATCTACAAAACGGTCGATGGATTACTTTATAACTTTGTCCAGCGACTTCCTACTGGAGGGAGACCACACTCCCGATCCGTCAAGTATCCCTGGGTTCATGGAGAAGAAGCCTGAACTTTGCGCAGCCTGGATGCCTTAGAAACGTCTTGCATGTTTCCACAGAAGTTTTTTTTTTTAAAATATGGAGCAAAATTGACGAAATTTTTTGTCAAATTTAAAATTAATTAAAAAAAATATATTTTTGAAGAAAAAAGATTTTTAAAATTTTTGTAGGGTTCAAATACCATCATAAAAACTTTTTTCAGTAATGTTCCAATATTAAGTAATAGTAATATTTTCTTTTGCCAAAAAAAAAAATCCAAAATATTTTTTTTTCACTTTGCTCGGAACTTTCCGATTTTCAAGTCAAAAAAGGAAGCCAGACATTTTTATGCTAAAATTTACCCTAAAAGGCAACTGTTCCGACCGCGACGAAAAGAGAAATAAAAAAAATGTACCTTCTACATACAAAATCGCTCCACCCTACTGTATACACCCAAAAAATTACGTCGGTAGAATACATTTAAAACAACTACATTTGTTCGTTGAAATGCGTTTGCTACATTTTTCGGTAAAATTATTTTTTTGACAACAGTTGTCTTTACTGCTACTTAAATTGATTTTAGAGTCAGTTTCGAAATCTCCAAAAGTTCTTTTTCACTTTACCCTAGTGTACAACTTTTCTGAGTACAAAGAAAAAGCTCAAAATAGCACGATAATTTATAAATAAAAAATATACGAATAATTTAACAAATTATTTTGATAAACAGTGAATATAAATAAATGTCAAAATAAATATAAACAAAAATAATAATAAAAAAAAACAAGTAGAAAAGTTAAATTCGACTTTGCCGAATCTATGAATACTAGAGTTGTCAGTCGATTAAGAATAATTCGATTAATCGATCAAACAAAACCCAACTCTTGTTCGAATAATTCAAAAATGACGATTTTCGAATAACGAATAAATCGATTAATTAATGTCGATTAATCGAACAATTTTTTTTAATTAAAAAATTAAATAAATACTTAGAATTTGATTTATTCTCATAAATTTTGAAAGATTTTATACAAAATGTAGGAAAGTTAAAATATATTGTAGCCATAGCCCTGGATAGCACATCCATTATAGAATTAGGGGGAGTTATCAAGTTTTTAATAAATAATTTAGAAAAAATTAATAATTCTTTTGCATCAGACTTACTAAAACGTATTGAAATATGAATTAATGAGAGACGTATAAAAGTGTTAAATACGTTAATAATTTTTCTAAATTCTGGAAATTTTCCGAGCAATAAAAGTTTCTTAAAATATTCTCCAAAAAGCGAAACAAAAGAATATGCAAATAAATTATACTCCAGATTATTTTATGTTGAAAGTAATCACAATAATTCAGATAAAAGTATTGAAATAGAGGAAGTTATTAGTAATGAAAATAATAATCTTTTTTGAGAGTTAAATAATTCAATTCAAAGTATTAAAAATTCAGAAAATATAAAGGACTTTAGCGATATATGAGACGATATGGTATATTTGGAAAAATCTGAAAAAGAACAGAAAAAATAGATAAACTTTCTTATGCTCTTCTTACTATATCACCTACTTTAACAATTAGCGAAAGAGTGTTTTCAAAATCTAATTTAAAAAAAACAAAAACAAAAAATCGTTTGAAAGCAAAAAAATTAAGTCAACTTTTATTTTTAAAAGATTATTTCTTAAGAACAACTTAAATTGTCTTATTTGACAAAAATTAAAATCATTTATGATATATTTTGTCTGAATATTTCAAATAATAATTTGTATTTGAATTATTTCTCAACAAGTATTAAAATCGACATCCATTAATTAAAAGAGATCTTAGTTATTCAATTTTTAAGTTTTTTTTAACTTTTAACTATTTTATTTTTAAGTTTTGTATGCATTTTTTCGTTAATAAAAATTTTAACTTTCTTATTTAAAGATTTTTTATATGAATTGTTAATTTTTTTGTTAATAAAAATGTTTTTTAAAATAATTTTTTTATTTGTTATTCTCTTCGATTAATCGAATAAATTTTGATCTTTAATCGTTTGATCGAACGAGGAAAAACAATTATTTGAATTATTCGAACAAAGTTGAAAGTCGAATAATTGACAACTCTAATGAATACCCTCCACAATGCATTTTCTTTAAAGGGAAGTACATTTTTTAACGTGAAAAACTTAACAATTTTGATTAAAAATATTTTATTTTGAGTAAAAAACTCTTTTTTGTAATTTTTTTTTATTTTTAAAGAAAAATTACTAAAATTTTTTTTTTTTAAGTGTAAAGTTTTTTTCGAGTGTAATGTTTTTTTTCCTGTAAAAATATTTCTGAGTGAATACACGTACGTATGTACACAAAATATTGTCATTTTTGTAAAAAAAAAAGCTAAATTTTTGTTTGTGTAAATTTTTTTTTGAGTGTAAAATTTTTTTGAGTGTAAAATTTTTTTTGAGTGTGAAATTTTTTTCGAGTGTAATTTTTAAGTTACCAATGCTTTTAAAACTAAACAAGCTTAAAAAGCATTGCTTTAAAATTGAACAAGTTTGAAAAGCATTGTTTAGTTACCACCAATGCTTTTAAAACTTGTAAAAACACGTGGCATTTTAGATGAAACTAATCTGAAATTCAGGGTTTTGCTTATAACTTTTGAACCACTGGACCGATTGAGCTGAAATTTGAAACCAAATAGACCCGGGGAACGGCAAAGATACGTGCCAAGCTCAATATTGTCTTTCGAAAGTTATTGTGTTTTTTATCTCGTAAATTCGCGAAATATCCTTGCCGAAATTTACTCTTTTGCTCATAACTTTTGAACCACTGGACCGATTTGGCTGGATTGCAATACCAACCTAACCAGGTAAATGACAAACATATATGCCAAACTTCAGTAGCCTCTGTAAAGTCTTTCAAAAGTTAGCGTGTTTTCTACGGACGGACAGACAGACAGACGGACGGACGGACATCGCTAGATCGACTTAAAATCGATCGAGGATCATAAATATATATACTTTATGGGGTCCTAGACCAATATTTCGAGGTGTTACAAACGGAATGACAAACTTATATATAGCCTCTATCACTAGAGTGGAGGGTATAAAAATAGTGTGGGGACACAAACTCCCTAGAACTGAAAGCTCGACAAATGGTACGTACAGTAGTACAGCAGCATGCTGCATGCCATGCAGAATCTCTAGGGTATTGAAAATGCAATGAGTGTATGCAACCTTGTCATCGAATACATTAATATTCACACACATTTCATCACATTCAAAGTGCTAAAGCAAATGCATACAGTGCGTAGCAAAAGTTAAAATACACATAAATAAATTAAAAAATTTACCAAAAATATGATTTCCAAATAATATACATATTTTAGAAAAAAATTTGGGGGGTTCATTAAATTTTAGATTATATTACATTAGAAGACCATATGCACTGCAAGCGATTGAATGTAGTGTATGAACCATCCGGTATTTTTAAAGTGCAAAGACCATTGGTGTGGTCCAGTGAAAAAGCTTTCTTAAGACGCACAGAAAGCTAGCCTTTTTGGACTTCCGGATTTCACTGTTGTATTCAGTGCAGTTTTGTAGGTTTTCCAGTCTCTTGTTTATTTGCCCTATTGAATAACATCCTGTCAGAATTCCTCAAGACCATCGTTTTACCAAGGAATATCCCTCTTCACCCTCTTTGCCCTTAAAGGACAACTCTTTGCAAAAGCAAGTTCATTAGATAAATTTAATATATTTTTTATACCCTACACCACTCTGTGGTACAGGGTATAATGAGTTTGTGCTGATGTTTGTTACTACCCGAAATATTGGTCCTAGACCTACCTTCAAGTATACCGATCGACTCAGAATTACTTTTTGAGTCGATTTTGCGATGTCCGTCCGTCTGTCCATCTATCGGTTTAAGCACGATACAGGTCGCAATTTTCAATCAATTGACTTGAAATTTGAAACTTAAGCACCTTTTGGACCAAGGACGAATCCTATTGAAAATGCAGAAAATCGGTCCATGTTAAGACCTAGCCCCCATACAAACTTCCCCTTTGGATTTTATTATAATATCGCTTTGAAATTCAGCAGGTAATCAAATTTTGTATGCACAAATCACCATTCCAAATTTCAAAGGTATCGGGTCAGTCCTTCTGGTAGTCCCCATACAAACCACCTTCCCGATATTCACATAATTCCCTCAAAATTCATAAAAATGGAAATATTTGCTAAAATTTTATTTTTAGGTGTTGAACGTGTACTTCAGTAACCTAATTAAATCGGAATATAATTGGACCATTTTTGGACTTATTGTTAGTCCCCCATATAAAAATTTCGGTCGATATTTAGTTAAATTGGTCTATTGACAAAAAAATAAACAATTCCACTAAAATTTGATCTGTGTGTGTTTTCTACACTAAATAAAGATCTAACTAAAGACAGATACAATCGGTCCATGTTTGGACTTGGGACCCATTTTCCGGAAAACACTGGTGTGGGGTATCATATGGTCGGTCTTGACCGACTATAACTTTCTTACTTGTTTTAAATTATAATTTTGCTACAGATAGATTATTCTTTTGAAAATCACTGTAGAATTAAAAAGAAAATACCATCAAATAACTTCCTACAGTGCATCAGGCATTTATGTTTGTACGAGGGTGGATTTTCAGAGAACCTATCCGAAATTCCGCAGACAAATCCTTATTTTACGAAGCTAAATGTTGGCTGCCATCAATGACTGTCATCTAAAAAACAGCTTCTTCAAAAATACATTTTAGTATTTTGACAGATAGAAGTTGACAGGAGCAGGGTTGCTTTTTAGGTTAAAATAAGGAAAAATTAAAAAAAAAATACTAAATGATCCTCCCTCGTAGAAAAGAAATGATTGCAGTTATATTTCATTTCTTTTTATTATTTAAAAGAAAAATTACTTTTGTATTCAAAATGTAATTATGCTTATAATTTCCAATGAATCAAGATTCAAAATTGTCTGGTTGTATTTTATTTTATATTAAAAATTTTTACACATTGACATGCATTAAGAATGTTGTTGGTTTGGATGATTGGCTCACTGGTTGGTTGTATGTCGCATTGTTCAACACATTATGTTGGAACAAAGTATTGTTTTGTATTAATGACTAGAAAGTGTTAATTGAAGAACAAAACTTAACTGAATTTTTAGCTGGATGAGATGCCACATATCACATTTTTCTTTTTTAATTATGTGTGATATCTTTGGGTTCTCGTTTAATATATTAAATTCTGAATGTAGTTTCTGGTTATTTTTATATCCTTTTATTTAATGTTATTTTTTATGGATTTTTTATATTTTGTAATAAAATAGTTGGGTAGTGTAGTTTATAATTAGAGAGCGAAATTAAGAATTCTGAATTTGTATTCCAAAATCTTAACCATATTCTTCCAAATTTTTTGCCAAATTAAAGGTTCCTAATAACCGGACAATTTGAAAACCGGAAGTTTTGGTTTTCCAAATTAAATATTATATAAAAAAAAATATATATATGGCCTCCAGTAGCGCAATTCTCTAACTTTTTAACGACAAAAATCGGTAGTTTTATTGTCAAAAATCGTTAATTATCGACAATTGTCTTTAAAAGCAATTCTATAACATTTTTCTACCGAATTTTGTCGTTATTGAAAATCGTTAACTTATCAACAAAAAAAATTTTGAAGTTAAAGTTAACGAAATTTTTCGGTTCTCAATACAATTTCAAAATAAACAAATTTCAAATTAACTATTTTTGTCGTTAATTGTTGTCGTTAATTGAAAAATTTATAGAATCACATGTTCGTTACAACAACCGAAAATTCTCGTTAGTTAACGATATCGATAATTTCGTTTAAAAAGTTACTGAATCGCACTACAGCTCAAGTATTTACATATTGAAAAATTTAATAATAAAGGTCAGATAAACGAAAGTAAATGTACATACAAAAAATATAAAAATGTTGACTAGAAAAACTTTATTATAAGTAAAAAATAATTTTTAAATAAAAAAAAAAAATCAAATAAAACAAGTAAGAAAGTTATAGTCGGTCAATGCCGACCCTATGATACACTACACCAGTGTTTTCCAGAAAATGGATCCCAAGTCTAAACATGTACCGTTTGGACCTACCTTTTGTTAGATCTTTATTTAGTGTAGAAAACACACACAGATCAAATTTTAGTGGAATTGGTTAATTTTTTTGCCAATAGACCGATTTATCTGAATAACGGTCGAAATTTTCATATGGGGACTAAGTCCAAAAATGGCCCAAATGTATTCCGATGCAATTAGGTTACCAAAGTACACGTTTAACACCTACAAATAAAATTTTAATCAAATATTTTCATTTTTATGAATTTTGAGGAAATTATGTGAATATCGGGAGGGTGGTTTGTATGGGTACTACCAGAAGGACTGACCCGATTCCTTTGAAATTTGGTATGATAGCTTGTGCATTAAAAATTTTATTACCTGTTAAATTTCAAAACGATATCTATTATAACCCTTGCGAAATACTGTAAGAGACAAAAAAGTTGAAATAAAGTATCGAACGGACATCTATAGAATATCTTAGAATCGATTACTGATCAATATTATATATGGGTCACTTCATTCAAAATCGGGCACTTTATTTTTTTTTTTAGGTTTTCTTAATTTTTTACCCATTTTATCCTTCGAAGACTCCTTCGTGGTAAATTTTCGGATTTTTTTTTTGATGACCCGTTCACAAGTTCCTTTTCTTAAACTTCTTTTACTTGTAACTTTTTCTAAAATGGTCCAAATTCCAAATTTTTTTATAGTTTTCATACCCTACACCACTCTGTGGTACAGGGTATAATGAGTTTGTGCTGATGTTTGTTACTACCCGAAATATTGGTCCTAGAACTACCTTCAAGTATACCGATCGACTCAGAATCACTTTCTGAGTCGATTTAGCGATGTCTGTTCGTCCGTCTGTCCATCTATCGGTTTAAGCACGATACAGGTCGCAATTTTCAACCAGCATCTTAAGCATCTTTTGGCCCAAGGACGAAGCCTATTGAAATTGAAAAATCGGTCCATGTTAAGACCTAGCCCCCATACAAACGCCCTCTTTAGACTAAGCTTAAATGACTCTAATAACTGTATTTTAATAGATATCGCTTTGAAATTTTACAGGTAATCAAATTTTGTATGCACGAATCATCATTTCAAATGTTAAAGGAATCGGGTCAGTCCTTCTGGTAGTCCCCATACAAACCACCCTCCCGATATTCACATAATTCCCTCAAAATTCGTAAAAATGGAAATATTTGATAAAAATTTTATTTTTAGGTGTTAAACGTGTACTTTATTAACCAAATCAAATTGGAATATAATTGCACCATTTTTGGATCCCCCAGATCAAAATTTCAACCGATATTCAGTTAAATCGGTATATTGGCAAAAAAATAAACCAATTCCCCTAAAATTTGATCTGTATGTGTTTTCTACACTAAATGAAGATCTAACAAAAGATAGATCCAATCGGTCCATGTTTGGACTTGAGACCCATTTTCCGGAAAACACTGGTGTAGGGTATCATATGGTCGGTCTTGACCGACTATAACTTTCTTACTTGTTTTTTATATACTTTTAAATAAAAACTCTTAAATAATTTTAGAAGTGTTCTAGTGTGCGATTATACCGTTAGGTCATACATTTGGCTGCTCTATGGGCACCATTACGGAAGTTAGAGCGGTTGGAGCAAATTCAAAAAAAAAAAAAAAAAATTTATGAGAGCCCCCCTAAGAATTAGAGATAGACTGTTTGTTTGAAAAAAATTTTCAGGGATAAAAATTATTGGGGGTCGGTCTTGATATTAATCCCTCTAGGACGCAGTTGACCTGATTTAAAGATTGGACAACTGTAATACAAATTTTTCAAATAACCAAAAAAATAGTAATAATTGTAATCCCACGATCATAATGGACAAAAGAACTGTAAAATCGACAGAAGTTTTCCCTAGAAAACTTCCACAAAAAATCAAAGAGTGTCGTATATCAAACTGCTTGGCCATCTCATTTATAGACGTGAGGTAGTAAAGGACAGATTTACTTTTTAGAAACATGGACTGCAGAGACTTGGCCGTGGCTTGACTGTCAGAATATATGATGACTTCAGTTGAAGACAAGACATTGCAACTCAACCAGTCAGCCACTTCTTTTATTGCCAGCAACCTTCCTGGTAAACACTGCAATGATTTGGCAATACTGGGCACGTGCCCAGGCCCCCGACCTAAGGGGGCCCGAAATCACAATAAATTTCCCTTATACGAAAAGGAGCAACATTTTTTTTTTATTTGTTTTTGAAGAAAATTTTACATTTTCTTTCAGAAAATTTCTCAAAATCTAACAGATTTTTCATATATGTACATCTGAGACTTTTTCTAGAGGAAATATTTGTCCTATGTCAAAAGTCTCTAATTCATAGAAATTTTTTGTATAAAAAAAGTCTCAGATTCTCAGACAGTTTTTGGAATAGAAAAAGTCTTAGAGACATTTTTCAAATCGAAAAAGTTTCAGGTTCTGAGACATTTTTCGTATAGAAAAAGTTTCAGATTCTGATATATTTTTCGTATGGCAAAGTTTTAGATTCTAATCTTTAAAAGGTATCATTAAAACCAAATTGTTCTACCCAAATATCATGGTTTTATGGTATGGTGGGGCCCTGGGCCCCGCTGAAAAGAAAAAGTCGCATGAAAAAAAACATATTATTTTGGTACAAATTTAAACTCATGTTATTACCAGTTTTAAGACAAAGAAACTAAAAAAAATATTTTGAGTACGGCTTTTCTAGCTCGAAGTAATTTTTCTTTACTTATTAAAACCAGGGTTGGCAACCGAAACCCACCTAGAATAACGGTATTTGGCTATTGTACCGCAACTAATAAAGATATGAACATTTTCAAAAGCGATTATGAAAGCTGATGAAATTTGTAGTATTTTAAATGTGTCACTTCGTGTTTCTACCGGTTCGTTTTCGAAATATAGGCCAATACCTTTATAATACCGTTTGAAACGGTTTTATAACGGTATTGGCCTATATAACTAAAACGAACCGGTAGAAACACGAAGTGAAACATTTAAAATACTACAAATTTCATCAGCTTTCATAATCGCTTTTGAAAATGTTCATATCTTTATTGGTTGCGGTACAATAGCCAAATACCGTTATTCTAGGTGGGTTTCGGTTGCCAACCCTGGTTTTAATAAGTAAAGAAAAATTACTTCGAGCTAGAAAAGCCGTACTCAAAATATTTTTTTTAGTTTCTTTGTCTTAAAACTGGTAATAACATGAGTTTAAATTTGTACCAAAATAATATGTTTTTTTTCATGCGACTTTTTCTTTTCAGCGGGGCCCAGGGCCCCACCATACCATAAAGCCGCCCTGGTAGAGCTGAATATGTATTAATGTTTTTGTTTGAATATTAGCAATTTATCATTTAAATTCCCTTTGCTACTTGTAGTATATGGTTTTTTATTTGTTTAATAGTCTTGACAATGGAATCTGACAAATTCCCAAGCACGTGTCGACTAAGTTCTGTAAAAATGACCAACATAAATAAATTAAAAACAGAAAAATAATTTTTTTGAAAATTATTCTAATTTTTTTAACATTTTTTCAAAATTTTCCAAATGCCTTTCAAAAATCTGTAATAAACAAATGTTCCATTTGTTTTAATAAAGATAATAAAGATTTTTTGAAATTTTTGAAATACAAATTGAATTTTCTGATAAGCATTTAGAAAGGTTTTAAATACTAATAGAAAATTCAGATAGAAAATTAAAAGTTTTTGGATTATATATAGAAATTTTTGAAATATAATTGGAAATAATTGTGAATAATATTTCCCAAAATACACTGGAACATTTTTGAATAAGTGGAAATAAAAATTGTTTTCCTAATACTAAAAATACATTTTATTTGTATTTTGTATCGCGTTGTTAATTTTTTTAAAATTAATTTATAAACAAAAATTGTCCTCTTTTTTGGGCCAAATGTCCTCCTTTTTGAGGTTGACGTCTTCTTTTTCTCAAAAAGGAAATGGCAACCCTAGCTGTGCCGAATCTTTTATACCCTCCAAAATGTAAAAAAAAAATAAAAAAAAATTGTCAGGGGCGTTTGTTTTTTATGTTGGGAGGGGGGGGGGGGTGATGGGGGTCAGTGGGGGACGTTGAGAGCACCTTCCCATCCCGATAAATATAGCAAATGTTTCATTTATTTAATAAAAATACAAAAAAATATGTAAAAAAAGTGTATTTTTTCAGAGGTTGGTTCAGTTCTTCAAGGGGGAACTTTTTTCCCCCTGAGCCGATTTTGACCATTTACGAACATAACCTGCCTAGGACCATAAGACATATTCATGCCAAATTGCAGGAGGCTAGCTCTTTTATTTTGGACTGTATCGTGCCATCTACAGACAGACGGACGGACAGACGGACCGACATTCACAGAATGTCTTAGAATCGATCATGGATCAAAAATATACATACTTTATGGGAATTTGTACATTTTTAAAGAAGTAAGGAGTAACAGAAGTTTTAGTAAAGGAACAAGCTCCAAATTTTAAAAAATCCTATATCTCTTGAATGGGTCATCAAAAAATCTGAAAATTTACCATGCAGGAGTTTTCGAAGAGTATTAAAAGCTGTAAAAAAAATTGGGAAAATCTAAAAAAAAAAATGTTAAAAGTGTCTGATTTGGCATAGAATGCTCCATATACACTATGATGTCCTAGACCAAAATTTCGATGTATTACGCAAGTAATAAAAAATTTATATTAAATAAAAATAAAATTTTCCGTTGGCAGAATTTTTTTAAAATGTTTACTTCCGTTAAAAAAATTAAAATAACTAAAAAAAATATTTTTGCACTTGAATTCATTTGTATTCAAAACATTTGGGGATTTTGAAAGATATAAATGGATTCCGTCAAGTCGAATTTCAATTTAAGTTTGTTTCTATTTTATTAGTTATCAGATTTTAAATTTTTTTTAATTATAGTGCAGTTTTACTGAAACTTTTATTTTAAAATTTATAAACCGTTATATTGCTTTTTTGTCCCAAAAAACGCATTTAAAGCATTGCCATTCAATTTGTGTTTGCCAACAAAAACTTGGCAGCATTTTTTAGTCATATGTCAAAAACATATGTACTCAATTGTTTTTATTAAAACGTTTATTTTTTTTACAGCAAATATTTCCAACTAAAATTTTTCTGTCGATTACTGCCGATTTTAAGTGTATTATAAAAATGTCGGAAGCCAGTGATACTCCTAAAACACCTGCTACACCTGGCAGTGGAGCATTAGTGAATTTTAAAACACGCAATCATGCCATGGAAACATTTAAGAAACCCACCACCTTGGGAGTAGTCAAGAAGAAAAACAAACCCAAAATACTAACAGAAGAAAAATATATCGAAGAAATATCAAAGATCATCCAGCGTGATTTCTTTCCAGATTTAGAAAAGCTTAAGGCACAAAATGATTATTTGGAAGCCATGGAACAAAAAGATTTTGCTCGGATGGAATCAATTAGAGCCAAATATAGTGGTAGAAGACCAACGGAACGAAATCGAAGTAAGTACTGGAATACAAAATCAAAACAAAATATTTTTATTACCATATTTACAGGCATGACACCGGATACTTTTGAAACCCCATCCAGTTTTGGAGAAAGAACTCCTCGAAATAATGAAACCTCCGATACTTGTCGTTCTTCTGGTGCCCAATCTGTGGCTTCCTCCACAAATACATCAAGCAGTAGTGGCAAATCTGTTAGCGATAAACACTCTTTAGATTCATTTCTTCAGGCTTATACCAGCGAGGATAATGATAGTTTTCAAAAAATTGTAGATACTGCCGATGAAAAATTGAGACAAAAATTTTCAGTTTTATACAATGAAGAAAAATTATCAGCAGAAAAGTTACAGAGAGCCTTAACGTTGCCTTCTATAGAACAACAATTTGAGGAACCAGATCCTTTGCGTAAAATTGAAACCTGGTCTTATCAAAATAAAAACTCAATAATGTATACACCAGAAGGTGTAGAACTTACGGAGATAGAAAAAATTGAAAATGCCAACCGCAAACAAGTAATACAACACAATGCTACACGTTTGCACTGTAATCCCTTTGAAGAGCTGAAACGTCTGAAAACTGGTTTAGAAAATCCAGAATCACTAGCCACACTTTCCAGTGATAGAGTTGATGCAGATGGCAATGCATTAAATCAAACTAATTTAGCATCTCAATTGAAACGTTTCGATTTAGTGAAAACACCTTCACCCAGACCAGGTGAAGCTTTTTCACCTCTTATGACTTGGGGTGAAATTGAGGGTACACCTTTTCGCTTAGACGGTTCTGATACGCCAGTGCGTCCTAATACTGGGCAATCGTTTAAAATTAATGAATCTTCGCGCCGAGAAACTATAGCTCTGGCTTTAGCCGAAAAAGTAGGCGAAAAAACCAGAGCACAAAAACAAAAGGCTATGGATACAGCACGGCGTAATATTTCATCACCTTTTATACGCTCAAATATGGAAAGATTAGCCTCAATGTCACCGGCTGCCAGACAATTGGCCACCACAAAATTAGGTCTGCGTACTACACCTTCATTAATGACGCCTTCTCCGATTAGGACACATGTGCTCAATAAGGGTAAAACGAAAACTGGACCAACAAAACAAGCATCATCAACAACTAAAAAAATTACTTCAACAACATTTTCGCCGGCAATTAAACCTAAAACGCCCAATCTTATGAATAATGTTAAAACTGGTACTCTAACTGATGATTTATTGCAGATTCCAACAAAACGTCCAAGAGCAGCAGATTTCTTTTAGAATATATCGAGTATTACTGTCAACAATCGAGCTTATTCTTCTATAAATATTTGTGTCAGATAAATACTTAAGGAAAAGATGAATTTAAAATCCTGAAATTAATACTTGTTCTCAATAAAACTATATATTAAGGCGATCTTAACAGTCAGCACTAAACTCTCAACCATCAATTAAGTGCCCAAATTTTGAAGCAATTACTATCAACTTAGAAAAAATAAGCATTAGTTAGGGGTATTCAAAAAAATTTTTTAACAATTAAATTGGACTTGTTCGGGGGATCACATTTAACAAACACCTCACTTTTTGAATTCTGTTTTTTTTTCTTGTAGATTTTTTCTTGCAATTATGAAGGATATTAACTAGATCTTAAATAGATAAAAAAATAAATAGAAATCCTAACTCACGGAAGAAAACAGAACACAAAATATGTGGTGATTGGTGAACGTGTTAGCTTCAGATTGTATTTCGAAAGTAATACAGTCAGGCGGTTGGGCATCGTAAGATATTCTTGAAAAAAGTATTTGTCCGAAACTTGAACCCGTATTATAAAATAAGGAATCATTATTAAAAACTTAACAGGTTCGGTGTTTAAACAAGGTATGAAAAAAGCTTATTATTGTATAATTCGATTTGAAAGAAACTTTTCAAATTTGAGAAATAATGATATTCTGTTAAAGAAAATTATCTTAAAAAAATTATTTATTTGATTCTGTTAAGAATGAAAGTAAATATTTATATAAAAAAAATTCTCGCGCTGTTCCAAAAAAATAAATCGCAAAAAAATTAAAATTTAAAATTTTTTTGGTGTTCTAGATTTTAGTTCCGAAAATTTGTACTCCTTTTAATTCACATAAGTAAAATTTGTTGAAAGAAAATCAATGAACTTTGTTCGTTATAATTTTTTACTTTTAGGCTGGATTACTCAATGCTTCGTTTTAAATAACTCCGTTAAATTAATTTTTTTCCTACAAATTTTTACATAAGGATCTGTTAAATCGACAGTTAGCAGCTAACTGGTCATTGAGTATTCCGCCCTTTGTTATTCAATTTAAACTTCGAATGAAAACATAAACAACAGAAAGCTAAATTCGATTTCATGTGATTCGGAAAATTTCATGTAAATTGAAAAGTTTTAGCGTCGAACCTAAATCAAATTACGTCGCGCAAGACGTAACGGGTACCTAAATCAAACGGACGTAGAAATTTCAAATTGAATGTGTTTGTTTTTTTTTAAGTCTTACGCGACGCAATTTGATTCAGATTCCACGCCTAAACCCTTAGGTACTTTAAATTTAAAATAACAATTTTTTTTAAAACTTTTCTTTTCAAATCTACCCAGCAAAAAATAAAAGGCAAAAAAGTGGTTATCTCCAATGAGATCGCCTTGTTAAAGTAATGAAGATTGAAATTGGGAAGTAACCACTTACGCATATTTTGGGTTTTTGCTGGGTTATTAAAAAATAACTCCCTGAATTAAAATGCTACATTTGTTATAGCGTATAATTGGTATGTATACAATAGGGTGAAGCCAATTAAGCTTTTTTCGAATTTCGAAAAGGTTGGGGTCGGGAAAGTTGCCGACGATATTAAAACACAAAAATATTAGACCTGTAGGACCCAAAGCCATTGTCCTACAGGTCCTATTTTTTGTTTGTTAATATCTAACCTAAATGGCAACTTTCTCGAACCCGATGATTTCGAAATTCGAAAAAGCTAAGTTTGCTCCTCCCTAGTGTACAATATATTTCTATGCAGACTATATTCTTGAAGTTGAGTCGATAAAACAATAATTTATCAGTTGATAAATGTCATTCGTCGACAACAGTCATAGTGTTCTTTTTCTTCAAGTTTTCTTTCTGCATTCGTTGTTGTTTTTTTTTAAACGCGAATAACGGTGCATTAAATTTATGTGTTTAAAAAATTTTTGAGACAGAGACTCTTTTTATATACTTTAATTTTTTTTGTTGCGTTTTTCCTCGTGGTACCGGTTAAAAAGAAACGAAAAATTGATAAATTTATTACTTTTTCATTTTAAATAAATGAAAAATATCGCTAACACTTTGTGTTTAGCAAAAACGTTTGTTGATGGAAGGAAATGAGGGGTGCCTTCCAGGCACCTCATCCAAAAGACACCTTGAAGGTGACGCAAAAGAACTTGATCCAAAAACGCTCAAAACCAATGAAGGCATTCCATTAAGGTATGTCGATCCAAATCAGTCATCTCAATCATCTATAGATATGGATAGCCTGTCTAGTCAAGACCCAACAATTAATCCAACCAAAAATCCCACTTTTGAGAATTTTGAAACCGAAGCAAACGGCCCAAATTCCACATCAACCAGCAATGGGAAAAATAATCCATCAAACGATGAGGTCAGTGGGACCAACGCCAATGCCCCGGGTCCTAGCGGCAGTGGTAAAATTGGCCAAGTCCCTGCTGATTTAAGTGATAAATCATCTGAATACTCAGATGTTATAAATTGGTACCCCGAGTCCCACACGGGTCCCTACAATGTGCTCGTTAAATCGGAAGAAAAACTGTCCAATTCAAGGAAAAATATTGAGATGTTTCTCCATGAGAAATTTAAAACAAACAACATTATCGCTAAAGCCATTATAAAGGAAGTCGGGTTTAACCTTTATAGATTGACTTTCACATCTGCCGAAGAAGCCAACGTTTTTGTTTTAAACAAAAATCTAAAAACAATCAAACTAAAGGCGTTTATTCCGGATAGATTTATCCAAAGATACTGCATCATTAAAAATGTGCCCATTTCTTTCTCAAATAAAGAGATCGAAGAAGAAATTGAGGATAACAACGGACTCGATGTCATATCTGTTTACAGATTCAATCGACAAATTGAGGAAGGTAAAATTTTTCCCACTAACACTGTTAAAATTGGACTTGGTTCCATTTCGTTTCCAAGGACACTAAGAATGTTCAATACAGTTGTTAACGTTGAAGTCTACGTTCCACCTTTGCGCCAATGCAAAAACTGTGGACGCCTAGGCCATATAGCTAAGAGGTGCAGATCCAAGAAACGCTGCTTGGACTGCGGAAAGGAAATTTTATGTGAAGATGAAAAATGCAATCAGCAACAAAAATGCAAATCGTGCAATGAAACGACAAAATGCACTCCTAATTGTGATGATCCCAAATGCATTAATTGTAATTCAAAAGATCATGTTTCATCAGATGCACGTAAGTGCCCAACCTGGAAAAAAGAAAAGGAGATCAGAGAAGTCATGGCGCTCTCTAATCTAGCCCGAAAAGAAGTTATCCAAAAATACTCTCTCAACACAAACTACTATGAAATTTTGGATGATAATGAATACCAAGTAAATTTTCCGTCTTTAAAAACCAGACACTCACAAAATATTAGAAACAATGACGAAGAAATAAACAGGAGAGTAACCCGCATTAAATACAGTAAAGTTGCTGCGGCTCGTCCAAGAAATAATCTGCCTACAATTCAGCCTACGACAATTGTCCCTGTTGCACCTGTTTACAACTATCCGAAACATTTTAAAGTTTCGGAGTTTGAAAAAGTAATGAGCAACTTTGTATTGCAAATGTCAACCCTTCTCTCCCAAGTAAACCCAAATGATGGTCATAACCTCGTAGAAAATCTTAAAAATACAATTTCAAAAATCCAAATAAGTAGTCAAGTAGATTCAAACTTACCTGATCCACCAGGAGTTCACTCTCAGAAATGAAAAACAAATGGCTAAAATGGCAGGAAAACTAAAAATTTTACTTCCAAAATTTAAAAATTTTCAAAAAATTAAAAAAAAAAACAACAACAAAAAAGAAAAAATATCTTGTTTTAAAAAAACAAAAACAATAAAAAAGTTTTTTTTTCTATTCAAATTACATTACAAATTAAATTCTTCAAAAATCTACAACATTTTGTGCATCCATCCAACAACTATTTTTTTTTCTCCTTGTGTTCTTAAAAAAATAGCAAAATTCAAAAGATTCAATATTTTTTTTCTACAATCTTAATGGTACGTCTTCTTCAATATAATATTCAGAGCCTTTCCAAAAACAAAAATATTCTTGAACACTACCTCAATAAATATGACATCGATATATGTGTACTTAGTGAAATCTTCGACTTTGACGACAATCAAACCTTCTCCGGATTAATAAACTACAACATTTATATGAAAAAACGAAACAACAACAATTATGGCGGAGTTGCTTGCATTTTCAAAAAATCAATAA
The DNA here is from genome assembly GCA_963921195.1 of Pegoplata infirma. Lineage (NCBI taxonomy): Eukaryota > Metazoa > Arthropoda > Insecta > Diptera > Anthomyiidae > Pegoplata > Pegoplata infirma. The sequence continues at coordinate 20,195,852 of OY992540.1, forward strand.
AAGTCAAAAAAGTTCCTTTTTCATCAACCTGCGAAATCCTTGTATATCAAACACTCAACCTCTCAAGTAACTTTACGGTTGCTTCGGTATACTTTCCCAGAACAGTTTCAATGGGAAGCTTCAAATCTGAAATACAAAAGCTAGTTGATCTACTCGAAACAAAAAACAACTCATTACTCTGTGGTGATTTTAATGCCAGATCCAATGTATATGGTGACTCCATTAACTGCAATCGTGGAAACGCACTGAAAACAATCATGAATGCTTCCAGTTTATCCTGCCTAAATGACAGTAACATAACTTTCAAAAAATCATTGACCAATCCACTCTGTAGAGGATCTGTCCTGGACCTCACTTTTTCAAACTCCGCGCTCACCATCAACTGGAATGTAGTTCAAAACACAATTGGAGGCAGCCATCATTTCCCGATCCATGTTAACATCGAAGAATCCAGAATGTTAGACTCTGTTTTCCTATCAAAAAACAAACTCTTAAATAATGTCAGTCAGCTAAACCTTCTGCCAAATTTTGATTTCATTGAATCTTCTGTCGCTAATATCATACAAGACTCAAAAATTAAAATTAATGCTAACTCCAGGAGAACTCCAAAGGGATGGTGGAATGAAAATGTCGAAAAACTCTTTCGTTTAAAAACAGCTGCTCAAAAGTCTTTCAACCTACTCAAAAATGATAATAATGCGATAGCACTCTCTGCTGCAATTAAAAATTTTGCAAAAGGTGTTCGATCAGCCAAAAAAAAATCATTTGCAACAAAAATAGAACAAGTAAATCAAGTATCAAACACCAAGGAACTCTTCAAATTTGTTAATGCCTGCAAATCTTCGGGATCCCGCACTTTTGCCACAAAATGGAACAACGAGAACGACATGCCATTTCTCCAGCACATTAAAAATCAGGTCCCAGAAAACTCTTCCATTCCGGTACAAATTTCCAACTACATACCTGATGAAATCTTCACTTTTAACGACTTTGAACACATCTTGAGTCAGAAATCCAAATCGTCAGCAGCAGGAACTGATGGAGTTACTTATGAAATGGTAAGAAATTTATCAAACTTAGCAAAACACAATCTTTTATTGGCTATGAATACAACTTGGTTGAAAGGTCAAATTAGGGATTCATGGCGATCCATACGCATTGTACCTATACATAAAAAAAACAAAGACCCTGAAAACATTACCAGCTTCCGCCCGATCGCACTCATCTCAGTATTTCTAAAAATCATAAATCTTATGTTGAAAGATAGGCTAACTTCATTTATGGATAAAGAGAATATTCTACCTCAAAGGTCTTATGCCTACAGAAAACATCGCTCTGCATCTTCGTGCATAAATGATCTTCTTCACACAATTAGCGTCGCTAAAGAACAAAATCAAAAGGTAACCTTAGTCTCCCTAGATATTTCGAGAGCATACGATTGTGTTAGTTTGAAAAAATTATGCTCATTACTTCTTAGCCTTTCATTTCCATCTCATTGGGTTATGTGGATGATGAATTTCTTGAGTCATCGCACACTCTCCTTAGGAAAAAGCCAAATTGATATTTTTAATGGGCTTCCCCAGGGAAGTTGTTTGAGCCCATTGCTTTTCAACATCTACACACTTCAACTCCACACGATAGCTGACGAAAATACTCATGTCTTCCAGTTCGCTGATGACTTTATGATTCTGTCGATTCATAAAGACTTCAATCAATCATCTCATACACTCCAACAAAAAATCAGTCTCTTTCACAAAATAACAAAAGATCTAAATTTAGAAATCAATCCAGAAAAAACCGTGGCAATGTATGTCGCCAAAGGTGGTCGAAAAGAAGTCGACGTTTCAATCAACAACATTAAAATAAAAAATGTAAAGTCTCTAAAGTTTTTAGGAAGGAACATCAAAAATAGTCTTTCAATGAAAGAGCACTATGACAAAGTCATAAAAGAAACAACCTCTGCAAAAAATGCTATAAACATGCTTACACCACTCAGAGGAGGACTAAAACCTGATGTAGCAATAAATATTACAAAATCTCTGGTATTTTCCAAAACTGAATATGCCCGCTCCTCCATGGCACATGCACCACGATATATTGACAATCGAATTATGACATTTCAAAATCAAATGCTTCGCAGATGCCTTGGTCTCTGTCCATCAACACCAGTTCATTTAATTTATGCTCTCGCTCTCGTTCTTCCACCAAAGCAAAGAGCTTGTTATCTAGCTGCTAAAGAGCTAATCAAACTAAAACTCTTTAATCCAATTCTCTATAACCATATTTCAAACAATCCTACCTTCAAATCCAGCCTTGGTGCAATTTACAACCGTTTTAAAAATATCTTTGATAACACATGTGTTGACGTGACATCAGCGTCCTGCAAAAAAACAACAATTATATTGGAGTTATCTTCTCTCAAAAAAAGCGAATCTCCACCAGAAGTCTTCAAATCGTTCTATAATGAAAAATTTCAACAACTCAAGAGTGAAGGCTTTGCCATCCTCGCTACTGATGCTTCCATCCAAACCAACAGTACTGGATGCGCCGTGTGCAACATTTCTTGCGGTGACAATCTTCTTTTTAAAATTTCCAACCAGGTCTCATCTCTAACTGGTGAGCTCTATGCCATAGAAAAGGCTGTAGATTATGTCATTGAAAATGGCTTTTGCAAAGCCGCAATATTCACCGACAGCAAAAATGCTTGTATTCTCTTAAAGAAAAACTCTTCACATAACTTCCTGGTCTCAAGGATTCTTGCTAAAATTGAAGCTTCGCTCGTACGAGCCACAGAAATCATCTGGACCCCGGCTCATATTGGATTATCATTCAATGAACTTGCAGATCGTAATGCCAAACTCGCTGCATCTAATGGTATGGAAATTGTACCTCAACTATCCATCAAAGACGCTTTCGCTAAAATTTATAAACATCTCTGGGACGAATGGAACGAAAATTACATGCTTATATCTCAACAATCAGGAAAAAATTTTTTTAATTTATACCCAAATCTACCAAAAGAACACTGGTTTAAAAGCCACAATCTATCATCGAATGAAATAAAATTAATCAACAGATTGCTAGTCGGACACACCTTCAACAAGCCATATCTAACGATGATTGGAGCCGAATCTTCCAACTTATGTGACAGCTGTAACTCCATAGAGAGTGATAACCATATAATTTTCTCCTGTTCAAAATACTCACAACTGAGACCAGACTTTAACTTCTTTCAAAAATTTACCAACATCCAAGAAGTATTGGATACAAAGAATCCCAAAATATACAAACAACTTTTAAACTTTATTTCAAAATGCGATTTAAAAATCTAACGTCGATGCAAATCATACACAAATACAACTACCGGGTAAACTTACCCTTTACTACATCATCAAAAACCCATCCAGCTATGCATACATACTTGCTGTATCTTCAACGAATAATATCATTTATATTATCTGTCAACACTGGCCAAGCACAGCTGTTTATTTCCACTTCAACTACGTATGAATAAAGTCAATTGACATATCCAGTCCTGGCATATAAGTATAATATAAATACTTAGCCATTCAAACAATAACCAAAAAAAAAAAAAAAAAAACAATAATTTATATGCGAAAAAAGCTTTAAATATTAACGACTTATATATTATTGAAAACAAAGATTAATTACTCAAGATATTTTAATATAAATTTTTTAAAAGCAACTTAGGGGACATGCCGCAGAATCTATTCTGTTCGGAATTGAAACCTGAAAGTGGTTTCATTCTTTTACGTTTTCCGAGCAAACTATTAAATTCCACTTCCGAACGGAATTGACACTGTGACGTGCCCCTAAATTTCTTACCTGTAATTTCGGATGAAAGAATGCAGCTTGTATTTAAGCTTGCTCGTTGAAGCTAACGAAAATGTTTGCGAAATAAGTTATATATTGCATCCAGCACCAAAAGTTTATTTAAATATTGAGTATTTAGGAATACTTATGTTGAGCATAAATTAACAAATAAAGCACCCAGTGGAAATGTATAAAGGGTTGTCCTTGTAACAAATAAAGCACCAGTTTTAATCGTTTAACATACAATAGCAGATGATGATATTTAATCCCAGAAATCAACATGAGCTCCATTTTGAAATTTCTGTTCTTCCAAAATTTGTAGAAATTTTTTAGTAGTTTTATCAGTAGTCAACATAGTTTTTGTATTACGCTGGCTTTTAAACATACTATGCAATTCCTTGCTTACAGTAGCATCTTGTACATAAACAGTCATGTCAGTATCAATTGCACCTGGAGCATAATTAAGTACAACAGTATCTGTATCTTTTTCTTCTACAGCCAAAACACCGAAATACATGTCACGTGCCGCTTTGCCAGAACAATAAAAACTCATTGAGGCAAATGGTTCAATGCCACACTTGGAACTTAAATTAACTACTATTTTAGGGGTAAATGCAAACACTTTAAAGAATTCTACATTCAATGAAATTGTAGAGAAAACATTAGTGTGATAATATTGACTCCAAGCATCAGTATCAGAAACATCAATAGCTTTCTTAGAAACATCTCCCACAGTACCAGCATTGTGTATAATAAATGCCCTTTCAAAGTTGTTAATTTTCTCTTTACTAGCTAACAAAGATTCGGTTAACATTTTTTGAAACTGTTCCGCCTTGGCCTTGGATAAATCAATGGAATATGTTAAAACCTTGAGATCTGTACGTGATGATTCAATAGCAGCTTTAGTTTTCTTTAAGCCATCTTCATTACGGGCAACTAGGACAATCACGGAACCGACCTTAAGTTTTTTTGATACTTCTATGGCCATTGTTTTACCTATGCCACGGGAAGCACCGGTTATAAGGAAATATGTTTTTTTATTTAAATCGAGCACCATATTTTTTTTTTTATTTTCTTATCACTTGTTGAATCTGAATGTAAATCTATACAAAAACAACCTTTCACTATAAATTTTTTATTGATTTTTTGGCACAAATATAAAATTAACACAGAGATGTTAATGTGACCAGTGTTGCCATTTCTAAAAAGAAGAAAAGCGCCAAAATTTTGGAAAAAATGGTAAAAAAGGGTAAAAATTTACAAAAAAAGGGTAAAAAAGCGCCAAGAGGAAAAAGTCAAAACTTAAAAATTTATTTTGAAAATGTACTTTTTCACTACGAAAAGAATATTTGAAAAAGGGTAAAAAGGGGTAAAACTGGAACATAAAAAGGGTAAAAAGCGCCAAAAACATAAAATTAAAAAAAATTATATGATTTTTTTTCGTGAATTTACTTAAAAAAAGAAAATTGCAAATGAAATTACTTAAATAATATTAAGATAACAATTAACACAAAATTTTAAATAAAAATATTTGTCTTTATAAAAAAATATATAATTTTCAAATAAATCTGTTCCACTGTCGCACTCATCACGCCAACAAAATATTTTTTTAAATACCTCTTTTGTAAATGATATTTGATAGCTTTGATTTGAATAAATTTGACTGTAAATACTTGAAGACAGTTCATAATTTTGCCAAAAAATTTCAGAATTGTTTTAAAATACAACGTACAAAAATTTACAAATAGTTTTGCTACAAAAACGTCCGTAAATATTTGCTGAAAGCTCTTAACATAAAAATAATCAACAAAAAGAAATAATAACAAAATCACAAAGTTTTTATAAAAAGCACCAAAAGCGTCACGAAAAAATAAAAAAGCACCATGAATACCCGTTTTTTTAAAAAAGGGTATTCGTAAAAAACTCTGGGTAAAAAGACAAAAAAAGCACCAGAAAATAACCGAAAAGCGTCAAAATGGCAACACTGAATGTGACTTTATTTTAACATGTTATCGATAACTTATAAACTTTGTTATTGTTTAAGTGTAATCACTATTATAAGTGAAAGTAACGGTTTTCACTCAAATTTAGAATTTATAGCCATATATACACACAAATTGGAATCTTAAAATGTTTCTGAAGAACAAATGTGTCAGAATCTGATCTGTTTTCAATAAAAAAATATTTCAGAATCTGAGAATTTTTCTATAAAATAATCTGAGATTTTTCAAGAGAAAAATTGTCTAGTTTTAAAACATTTTTTCCATAGAAAAATTCTCAGATACTGAGACATTTAAAAAAAAAAAAATCATATTGTGAGACATTTTTTCTATAGAAAAATTCTCAGATTTTGAGACATTTTTTCTATAGAAAAATTCTCAGATTCTGAGATATTTTTTCTATAGAAAAATTCTCAGATTCTGAGACATTTTTTCTATAGAAAATTTCTCAGATTCTGAGTAATTTTTTCTATCGAAAAATTCTCAAATTCTGAGTCATTTTTTGTATAGAAAAATTCTCAGATTCTAAGACATTTTTTGAATAGACAAATTCTCAGATTCATTTTTTCTGTAGAAAAATTCTCAGATTCTGAGACATTTTTTCTATAGAAAAATTCTCAGATTCTGAGACATTTTTTCTATAGAAAAATTCTCAGATTTTAAGACAATTTTTTTTTATAAAAAAATTTTAAGATTCTGAGACATTTTTTCTATAGAAAAATTCTCAGATTCTGAGACATTTTTTCTATAGAAAAATTCTCAGATTCTTAGAATTGTCTCAGATTCTTAGAATTGTCTTAGATTCTGAGACATTTTTGCTTTTAAAAAAATCCTCAGATTCTAAAACAGTTTTCTATAAAAAAAATTCCCAGATTCTGAGACATTTTTGCTTTTAAAAAAATTCTCAGATTCTAAAACATTTTTCTACAGAAAAATTCTCATATTCTAAGACATTTTTTCTATAGAAAAATTCTCAGATTCTAAAACAGTTTTTCTATAGAAAATTCTCATATTTTAAGACATTTTTTCTATAGAAAAATTCTTATATTCTGAGACATTTTTGCTATAGAAAAATTTTCATATTCTGAGACATTTTTTCTATAGAAAAATTCTCAGATTCTGAGACATTTTTTCTATAGAAAAATTCTCAGATTCTGAGACATTTTTTCTATAGAAAAATTCTCAGATTCTGAGACATTTTTTCTATAGAAAAATTCTCAGATTCTGAGACATTTTTTCTATAGAAAAATTCTCAGATTCTGAGACATTTTTTCTATAGAAAAATTCTCAGATTCTGAGACATTTTTTCTATAGAAAAATTCTCAGATTCTAAGACATTTTTTCTATAGAAAAATTCTCAGATTCTGAGACATTTTTTCTATAGAAAAATTCTCAGATTCTGAGACATTTTTTCTATAGAAAAATTCTCAGATTCTGAGACATTTTTTCTATAGAAAAATTCTCAGATTCTTAGACATTTTTGCTTTTAAAAAAATCCTCAGATTCTAAAACAGTTTTCTATAAAAAATTCCCAGATTCTGAGACATTTTTTCTATATAAAAATTCTCAGATTCTGAGACATTTTTGCTTTTAAAAAAATTCTCAGATTCAAAAACAGTTTTCTACAGAAAAATTCTCATATTCTAAGACATTTTTTCTATAGAAAAATTTTCAGATTCTAAAACAGTTTTTCTATAGAAAAATTCTCATATTTAAAGACATTTTTTCTATAGAAAAATTTTTATATTCTGAGACATTTTTTCTATAGAAAAATTCTCATATTTTAAGACATTTTTTCTATAGAAAAATTCTTATATTCTGAGACATTTTTTCTATAGAAAAATTCTCATATTCTGAGACATTTTTTCTATACAAAAATCCTCAGATTCTAAAACATTTATCTATAGAAAAATCCTCAGATTCTGCGACATTTTTTCTATAGAAAAATTCTCCGGTTCTAAGACATTTTTTTATAGAAAAACTCTCAGATTCTGAAACATTTTTTCTATAGAAAAATTCTCAGATTCTGAGACATTTTTTCTATGGAAAATTCTCAGATTCTAAGATAATTTTTCTATCCAAAAATTCTCAGATTGTAACACATTTTTTCTATAGAAAAGTTCTCAGATTCTTTGTCATTTTTTCTAAAGAAAAATTCTCAGATTCTGAGACAATTTTTCCATAGAAACATTCTCAGATTCTGAGACATTTCTTCTACAGAAAAATTCTCAGATACTGAGAAATTTTTTCTATAGAAAAGTTCTCAGATTCTTTGTCATTTTTTCTAAAGAAAAATTCTCAGATTCTGAGACAATTTTTCCATAGAAACATTCTCAGATTCTGAGACATTTCTTCTACAGAAAAATTCTCAGATACTGAGAAATTTTTTCTATAGAAAAATTCTTAGATTCTAAGACAATTTTTCTATAGAAACATTCTCAGATTCAGAGACATTTTTTCTATAGAAAAATTCTCAGATTCTGAGAGTAATTCATTTTATATATTTTTTAACAGACTACAAAAAATAGTTGTTTGAGATTTTTCATACAAAAACAACTGAAATTGTAGTTGAAAACAACAACTACTACTTACTACACAAATGACCGTCATATAGTAACTGCAATAATTTTCTAAGTGTAGGATATTTTCTGTGTGCTCAGCAGAGTATCTTTGTAAGTTAACAGAGTTATTATTTAAAGTGTACTGATTAAATGCAAAACCAAGCTATTCAGGACAACAATATATGACAAGCATCCGCCTCCAAATTGTCTTTCGAACGTTTTTGTGTTTTTTATGGACAGAGGGACACCGAAAGATCTTCATACAATCGATCTCTAAGTTCTACAAGTTGTTTGCAAAGTTCTATACTTGTTTTGCAGTATTATTTGAACGGGATACACTACGGCGTATATTATAGTTAAAATTAAGAAAGTACCTACAATTAATAAGTCAATATTTCTGAATAAATTCATCTTCCTATTATTTTGATACACAAACTATATGAATGTTAGGGTGGAGCGATTTGTTTTTCGATTTCGCTCAACGTCGGGCACAGTTGCCTTTTAGGGTCAAAATTGACACAAAAAATATTGGACCTGTGCGCAATGCCTTTGGGTACCTTTTTTTGAGTTGAAAATGGAGAAACTCCGAACAAGGTAAAAAAAAATATTACTGAAAAAAAAAATAACTGAAAAGATAATTGGAAAAAATTGTTGGTCTGCAAAGGCATGATTAGACGAGAGAGAAAACCCCCAGATTTAAAGAAAAACAAGTAAGAAAATTATAGTCGGTCAAGACCGACCATATAATACCCTACACCAGAGTTTTTCCGGAAAATGGGTCCCAAGTTCAAACATGGACTGAATTGATCTATATTTTGTCAAATCTTTAATAAGTGTAAAAAACACTCGCAAATCAAATTTGAGTGAAATAGGCTTTTTCTGTTGAAAATAAGCCGCTTTAACTGAATATCGGCCAAAATTTTCACATGGGGCGGGCCTAACAAAGAGTCCAAAAATGGTCCGATGATAATCACATTTGATAAGGTTATTAAAGTACGCGTTTAACACACACAAACAGAATTTTAATTAAATATTTTCTATTTTCATGAAATTTGAGATTTATGTGATAATCGGGAAGGTGGTTTGTATGGGGTCTACAAGAAGAACTGTTCCGATATCTTTAAAATTCGGAATGGTGATTTTTGTAGATGAAAAATGATTTCATGCCAAATTTCGAAAAGATACGTACTTTAATGCGGTTATTAGAGTCATTTGAGCCAAAACTGAAGAGGACCTTTGTATGGGGGCTAGGTCTAAATATGGACCGATTTTTTCCAATTTCAATAGGCTTCGGCCAAAAGAGGCTTAAGTTTCAAATTTAAAGTCAATTGATGAAAAATTGCGACCTGTATCGTGTTTACACCGTTTACATGGACAGACAGACGGACGGACGGACATCGCTAAATCGACTCAAAAAGTGATTCTGAGTCGATCGGTATACTTAAAAGTATGTCTAGGACCAATATTTCGGGTAGTTACAAACATCACAAACTCATTGGTGTACCACAGTTTGGTGTAGGGTATAAAAACTAGCGAAATCGAAAAAAAAATCGCTCCACCCTAATGAATATATGAAGAAAGTAAAAATGTTATATATGAATTTAATTTTTATTGTATAATATTACACAACATTCGGTTTCCCACATAGTTATCAAATCCAATGAACTACTCGTGTCTCATCATAAGCACAGTGTTTCGATTTCAGACAGAAAATTAATGTCTCGAGACCGAATTCATACTTTCAGAGTCTGCCCACTGTATGGCATAGAGTAAAATATGTTAACAGTTCGAATCACTTTGTATTTTAAGTTCTCAGAATATTTCTATAAAATAAATGTCTCAGATTTAGAGTCTTTTTTTATATATAAAAAAAAATGTCTCAGAATCTGAGACTTCTTCTACACTTAGAAAATGAATGCTGTTACTACATGATGGTGGATTGTGTAATAAGTAGTAGTTGTTGTTTTCAACTACAATTTCAGTTGTTTTAGTATGAAAAAAATTTCAAAAAACTCTTTTTTGTAGTCGTTTTAAAAAATAAATACAAAAAAATTACTACATTGTAATAACAGTTGTTTTATGTTGTTGTTTTTAGTCTAAAAAAAAACTTGTTTTTTCCAGAAATTTTTAGAAAAACGAATGTGTTGAACGAGTTGGAAGTGTCAGATGCAGCAGGAATTATAACCAAATGTTTTAGAAGTTTTTTTGTTAATAAAAAAATTCAGACAGTTTGAATTAGAGTAAAAACAACCTTAATTTTAAGTTGTTTTTACTATTTTTTGTAGTTGTTAATCAATAGTTAAAAACAACAACAATTTTTGGTTGATTTTACCGTAAAATATAGTAGACGCCTAAACAACAAATGTAGTGAGAGTTTTTCTATAAAAAACTGTCTCAGAATCTGAGACTTTTTCTATATAGAAAAAATGTCTCAGAATTTGAGAAAATGTCTTAGAATCTAAGAGTTTAGGAAAAATTACTCAGAATCGGAGACTTTCTCTTAAAAAAAAATCTCAGAGTCTCAGTATAGGAAAACTGTCTCGTAAGAATCTAATACTTTTTCTTTCGCAAAAATGTCACAGAACCTGAGAAAAAAATTTCGCAGAATCTGATTTTTTTAAGAAGAAAAGATCAAGAAATTTTTTTTCAGAATCTGAAACTATTTTTTTAGGAAAATTGTCTCAGAAGTTGGAATTTTTTCTATATGAAAAATGTCTAATAATCTGAAACTATTTTTATAGGAAAATTTTCTCAGAAGTTGGGACTTTTTCTATATAAAAAATGTCTCATAATCTGAGACTTTTTCTATATGAAAAATGTCTCAGAATCTGAAATTTTTTATAGGAAAAATGTTTCAGAATCTAATACTTTTTCTTTAGAAAAAAATGTCACAGAACCTGAAAATTTTTCTATAGAAAAAAATTTCGCAGAATCTGATTTTTTAATGTAGGAAAAATTCTTCAGAATCGGAGACTTTTTCTCAAGAAAAAAATTTTCAGAATCTGAAACTATTTTTATAGGAAAATTGTTGCAGAAGTTGGGACTTTTTCTATATGAAAAATGTCTCAGAATGATTCAGAATCTGAGACTTTTTTCTATATGAAAAATGTCTCAGAATCTGAGACTTTTTCTCAAGGATTTTTTTTTTTTAAATTTGAGACTTTTTCCAGTACCGGTTCAACCATTAGGGCACACTGGGTACGTGCCCAGGGCCCCCGACCCTACGGGGCCCCGAAAGGCCAAAAACGTTTGAGAATTTTTCTATGACAGAAGTTCTTAAACTCATTTTCCTGCATAAATGGTCTCAGGTTCTGAGATATTTGTCGGATAGAAAAAGTCTCAGGTTCTGAGACATTTGTCGTATAGAAAAAGTCTCATTTCTAAAGAAGAAGTCTCAGATTCTAAGACATTTTTCCTTTATAAAAAGTCTCAGATTCAGAGACCATTTATCTATAAATAGAGTCTTTACGTCTGAGATCTTTTTCCTTAAGAAAAAGTCTCTGAGTTTGAAACCTTTTTACTATAGAAAAAGTCTCAGATTCTGAGACATTTTTCATATAGAAAGGGCCTTTGATTCTGCTACCTTTTTCCTATAGAATGAGTCTTAGATTATGAGATCGTTTTCTTATAGAAAAAGTTTCAGAAATCTCAGATTTTTCCTATTAAAAAGTTTCAGATTCTAAAACCTTTTTACCCTAGAAAAAGTCTCAGATTCTGAGACCTTTGTTTTGGAGAAAAACCCTCAGATTCTGTGACATTTTTCTTATAAAAAAAGGTTTCCTATAGTATCCGATCCTGAGAACTTTTCCCAATAGAAAAGGTTCTTTTTCTATATAGAAAAAATGTCTCAGAATCTGAGACTTTTTCTATATAGAAAAAATGTCTCAAAATTTGAGACTTTTTCTATATAGAAAAAATGTCTTAGAATCTGAGACTTTTTCTATATAGAAAAAATGTCTCAGAATCTGAGACTTTTTCTATATAGAAAAAATGTCTCAGAATCTGAGACTTTTTCTATATAGAAAAAATGTCTCAGAATCTGAGACTTTTTCTATATCAGAATCTGAGACTTTTTCTATATAGAAAAAATGTCTCAGAATCTGAGACTTTTTCTATATAGAAAAAATGTCTCAGAATCTGAGACTTTTTCTATATAGAAAAAATTTTCTATGCAGAAAAAATGTCTCAGAATCTGAGACTTTTTCTATACAGAAAAAATGTCTCAGAACCTGAGACTTTTTCTATACAGAAAAAATGTCTCAGAACCTGAGACTTTTTCTATATAGAAAAAAAGTCTCAGAATCTGAGACTTTTTCTATATAGAAAAAATGTCTCAGAACCTGAGACTTTTTCTATATAGAAAAAATGTCTCAGAATCTGAGACTTTTTCTAAATAGAAAAAATGTCTCAGAATCTGAGACTTTTTCTAAATAGAAAAAATGTCTCGGAATCTGAGACTTTTTCTGTATAGAAAAAATGTCTCAGAATCTGAGACTTTTTCTATATAGAAAAAATTTCTCAGAATCTGAGACTTTTTCTATACAGAAAAAATGTCTCAGAATATGATACTTTTTCTATACAGAAAAAATGTATCAGAATCTGAGACTTTTTCTATGTAGAAAAAATGTCTCAGAATCTGAGACTTTTCTATATAGAGAAAATGTCTACATTTTTTCTCAGAAAAATTTTCTATATAGAAAAAATGTCTCAGAATCTAAGACTTTTTATTGGAAAAATTTCTGAGAATCTGAGAATTTTGCTTTAAAAAAATGTTTCAGAATCTGACGGTTTTTCTTTAGGAAAAACTTGAAAAAGAAAATTTTGAATATGAAAATTTTTCTATAAATTGTCTCACAATTTATGAATTTTTATAAATAAAAAATGCGTATAAAAGTTGCAAAGCAATTTTCTTTAACAAGTTAAAAGTGTCTAATTAAGATGCAAATCAGTCCGTCTTAGGTTTCGATTTAGTTCAAATAAAAAAAAAAAAAAAACATAAACTGACGAAATCAGAACGAATGGTTAGGCTTATCATATTTCTTTCTTGTCCTAATTATCAAAATATTTCTTAATACGTAATATTATTTAATACATTATTTGTTCTACATATGTACAGCGAAATCAAAAACTCTTTAATATTTTTGGTAATTCCCAAGTACTGTGCAAAAAACGATTACTGTCAACTAATTTGATCCGCATTAGACTAGGACTGATAACGATTAAGTCTTATCTTTTCAGATTAAACACCACTTCTAAGGAACGCTTTGCTATTTCCCTCATGACAACAAATTTAACGGATTTCTTTATATAAACAAAAAACAGGGCTTTAAAAAGTTTACTTGCAAACATCAAGAGCTTAGACAAAATCAGTACAGTAGTGTAGTCGATGGTGGAATAACACATCTTTAACAAAGAGGAAAAAAAATCTAATTTTTGTGGAAATTGAAAAAAAAAAAAATATTAATTAATTTAAATTTTGAATAAGACAAAAAAAAATTTAATTAAAACTAAATTAAAAAAAAATTCAAGAAAAAATAATTTAAAAAATCTTTTAAAAAGAAAATTATTGGAAGATGGCTTCAAAGAAAATGGACTTGAATAAAATGTGCTTTTTTGTCCTAAGTGGTATTTCAAATCCCTTGGGCAAGCAATTGGCAGTTGAAACGTGTCGCCGCTTTAAGGCGGGATCCGTGGCTATGCTCATCGATAGCGATGAGGAAATTTTACAAGAAATTCGCAAGGAAATTGAATTTCTTAACAAAAATATCCAGGTCGTTTGTTGTAATATTAACGACTGGCAACACGCAGACTACAATTTATTCCACAATTTACTTTCCACTGTACTCAGCCATGAAAATCATGGCAAAAAGCAGTTTGAGCTAGCATTTATCATACACAATGAAGGCAATGCCGCCACACATTTGCTAATGGAACCACAGGATTCAGAATCATGGAAATCTTATATTAACCAGAACTTAAATGCTCCCTTAGCCTTGAATCAGGAATTTTTACAATCTCCCGAACTCAATGGTATACAAAAACTCATGATCAACATTAATTCTAGCCTACTCGTTCAACCTTTGGTATTTAGCTCACTGCTTTGTTCCAGCAAAAAGGCTCGTGATATGTACTTCCGTTCGATAGCCGCCGAAGAAGCAAACAACGATGTTATTGTAATGAACTATGGACCTGGTATTTTAGATTCTCATAAACCAGTATACGATTGCAATAACAATATTATCGATTTGGACGATTTGGTTGGCGGCGATAGCAATATCCTAAAGTTACCCCGTGTAGAGCCCTTGCAAACTACCCTAAAGCTTATCAACATTTTGGAGGAGATCTCTTTCATTTCCGGCCACGATGTAGACTATTATGACACCTATTTTTTATGAGGAGTACTTTTTAAATACTATCAGACGCTTTTGGCGACTGATAGTATTTATATGTTATTGAAAATTTTGGACTTTGGCAATGTTATGGATGACGGTATAAAAAATCATGATTTGGATGATAATAATGTTTATGCTTTAATTAATAAAATGCTTATGATAATTGCTCTGATTAGTAATGAGCAAGATGATAATGAACAAATTGAAAAAAAAAAGTTTTGTGTTACTTATTTCTTTAGTTTTTAGGGAAAACATTTTGAAACTGGGTAGAACTATTTTAATGGAAATACATTTTTCTATGGCAATAAAAAATTTCATTCGATTTCTAAAGGTCAGGCAATTTTTTATGCCACCATCGCTTAAATGTATGTAGAACACAATTAATCACAAACGGATAAGATTAACCCATCCGGCACACCCCTCTTCAGGCAAGTTTAGGTTGTGTTAAGAATCTTTATTTTGAAAAATTTTTTGTTAAAAATCTTGATTTTGAAATTTAAAAACCGTTAACTAGAAAATCCTAGCTGATCATGTTTTCGAGTTATTGCTAAATAATTGCACTGTTCGACAACAAAAACCTTCCTGTGAAATATACTGATTCTTATAAATTTTGCTCTCCTGAATTCAAATCTTCCATCTAATTTTTTCTAGTACATACCGTTTTTGAGATATTCGCTGTTAAAAAGTAAAAAATATTGCACTTTTGGTGGTCCACTGTTCAGATTCTTCCAAAAATGACTTGATTTCATATAAATTGGATCTCTTGATTCCAAAACTGCAATCCAAATATTTCTAGCATGTTCCATTATCGAAATATTAGCGTTTGAAAATTTTTGACGTGAAAATCTCGAACGCGAATATGTATCTCTAAAACGGAACATGCTGGAAAACTTTTGGATTACAGTTTTGGAATCAAGAGGCCCAAATTATATGATATCAAGTCCTATTTTTGTGAGGGAACATAACAGTGGACCCCAAAAGTGAGAAATTATTGTTTTTTTTTTACTTTTTAACAGCCAATAAATGTCTTAAAAACGGTACGTGATAGAAAAAATTGGATGGCAGATTTGGATTTAGGAGAGCAAAACCTATAAAAATCATTTGGATATATCACTGGGAGGTTTTTGTTGTCGAACAGTGTAATTAATAAGCAATAACTCGAAAACAGGATCAGCTAGGATTTTCGAGTTAAGGATTTTTAAAGTTCAAAATAAAGAGGAGTGAAATGACATTACCCGATTTTGTCACCATTTTGACACAACCTAAACTTGCTGAAGAGGGGTGTGCTGGCGATCAAAATTTTGGACTTTTAAAAATTAAAAAAAAAACTATAGAGGTAGTCAGAGTCCTGCTTGCCAAAAGAGCACTTTTCAAAATTACTTTTCAAAATACATGCATTTTTTGAAAGAAGTACTCTTTTGCTACATTGCTAGGGGTGGCAACAAGACTCTGAATCAGAGCTTCGAAGAATGAAATCCTTTTCAAATTAATTCTCAAAAAAATCCATTCAATTTTCATAGTCAGTGAATGCATTCGATTTCATAAATCAACATTGAATGCAGTCCTTGGAATTCATTCAATTGAATGAACAAAAATGAATGCATTCGATTTCTTGTTCATTCGATTTAGAAAAATCGAATGCATTCCATTTTTTATCATTCCACTGCGAATGCAATCGATTTTTTAAATATATAGACCAAAACGGAGCCAAATTTTGGTCCATAGTATCGCCTACTCTCTTTACATACGATGACCCTAATGGGCTCTAATTTTGAATCCAAAAAAATTGGTGTTCCCGAAAATTTAAAAAAGCACATACATATTAACTGCCTATACGACAAAAAAATGTGAAGAGTGTTAGCGATACTATGGACAAAAAATTGGCTCCGTTTTGTTCTATCTTGGTTAGTTTTTTTAAGTTTTTTATGCAATGAATGATTGAGTCATTCGATTTTTCAAATTGAATGAAATGAAAATCGATTGCTTTCGCAAGTGAATGCATTCGATTTTTAAAAGTCGAATGAAAAAAAATCGAATGCATTCGATTTTTGAAAGTCGAATCAAAAATAAAACGAATGCATTCGATATTTATAAATCGAATGAGTCGAAAGTAAATTCATTCAATTCACTAAAATGTGATTGCGGAATGCAATCACTAAATTTTCACTCAGAATGACAAATCGAAAAATCCTTCAAAGCTCTGCTCTGAATACCTCTTATATGGCGCTATGAAAAAACCCCCAATGAAATAACCCCCAAACAGAAAAATGAAAAAATCCCCCAAAAAAATGCTAAAATTTAATTTGGGGATTTTTTCATTTATTTTGGCGGTTGTTTCATTATTTATTTTGGGGTTTTCTTCATTATGAAATAAGCCCTAAATGAAAAAAGAAATAAAAAATTATTTGGGGATATTTTCATTTGTTTAGATTTTGGAAGGTAATTTAATTTTTTTGAGAGTTTTGCATTACCGGAAAAACTTATCTTTGTTGTAGAATTAAACCGAGTTAAAACAACAAATTCAAATTCTGATTAAATTTATTTTTTTAGCTAAACTCTTGGACTAAGGCACAGAAACGTAAACAAAAAACCGCTAATTTTCAAATATACTCGTTAGTGTTGGCAGGATTTGGTATTTTATTGGTAAAAATTAGCAATGGTGGCAACTTTTCTAATTGGAAATGCGATATTCAGTATGGTGGCAACACCACGTTTATGGCATTTGCTAAACTTTAACTAAAAACAGAATGTTTAGTAAAGGTTGATTTTAATTTAATAAAGTTTAACTAAACGAAGTTTGAAACAAAGTTGAAGTGATATGTCAAAAACTCAGCGCAAAAGATTTGAATGCATATGGGTATGTGTAAAGCGCCGCTGGCGAAAAATTTTTAGAAGAAATTTTAACAAAAAATAAAAAAAAAATCGCGCGATTTTTTTTTTATTTTTTGTTAAAATTTCTTCTAAAAATTTTTCGCCTGCGGCGCTTTACACATACCCATATGCATTCAAATCTTTTAATGGTAAGCATTTAATTTTTATAAATGCTAGAATGTAATAATGTGTACATTCCTCGCTTTTATAAACATAAGTTACATGTGGGCCTCTTAAGTTTTGAGACGTCTCAATAGACTCTAGAAAATGTTATTGAAGCTTTGCGCAAACCTTAGGTTTACATAAAAAATGTGACCAATTTTCGGATAAAATTACATCTAATAATAAGCAATCTCTATATAACTTTATCAAATAATACATAAAAAAGTCTAATTTTATTTGAAAATTGGTTACTTTTTATAACGGTTAATTAAAAAATTCTGTCTTAGTCTCTCACTTTTAAAGTTTGCCTCAACGAAAAAGGATTTTCCCTATTGCGTTTCCATTTTGATCGAAATTAAAAATATAAAAATAATAATGATGAAACATTTTCAATTGTAAAAAGCGATTTAAATTATTTTGAGCTTAATTTTATTTTTTGGGTGTTTTTTCATATTTTTATTATGAAAACCCCAAAATTTGGGGTTAATTTCATTTTTATTCGGGGGTAATTTCATTTGTTTTGGGTGTAATTTCATTATTTTTCTTTGGGGCTTATTTCATTTTATTTGGGGGTAAATTCATTGGGGGTTTTTTCATTTTCCTATTTGGGGGTAATTTCATTGGGGGTTTTTTCATAGCGCCCTCTTATATATGTAATTGTATTTGATCGGATATAATTAGATGTCAAATTAGTTCCAATGTTGGCCAATCAGAGATATAATTAGATCTCAATTTTGACCATTTCAGATATAATGATATACAATCAGATATAATATCATATATGAATAGATATAAAAACATCAGCTAAGATCTAATTATTTTTACACGGGAAGCCAGATTATTTTAAGCAGCAGATTTTTGGAAAATTTAAATGGAATTGTTAAAAACTTATAAAGAAAATGTATATCTTGCGACAAATTGTTTGGTTAATTTTGGCACGCAGACTAAAAACCGTTTGACCGCTTTTATTTTTTTGTATTCGTGTTTAGCGTGTCATAATTACAAAATGTCTTGCGACATATTTAATCACATACTAATTTTGATGCGGTAAACACGAATATCAAATTTTTTTTAAAATAGGTCCAACGGTTTTCAAGATATCGCTATTTGAAATTTGCCAAAAATTGCGAATTTTTCCTACTTTCAAGAAATTTAAAAAAAAAATTCTTTCCCTTGACCCTTTCATCGAGCTTAACCCAGTTGGCAACGTCCTCGAGCCATCCTCAGTGACGGAGCGGTGACATGTCAGAGTCACTGCTGACATCCACAAGACATCTCTATGTACTGGGTTGAGGACAGTTTCATACAAATTTTCAAAATGTCCTCACTCAAAGTCAGCAGTGGTCAGGGCTGACCTTCTGGGGACATGTCACCTAAGACTTCCTTGGGGAAATGTCTGACGTAGATCATGCGAAAATACAAAAAATTTTCGTATTTCCTTTAGTTTTTACTTTTATCCATTTTCCTTTATAAATTATCTTTCTCATATTTAGAAAAAACTTTTTGCCTTTTTTAGTCCCAACTGGATTTGAACCTGGAACCTCCAGTTTCTTAGTCCCACACCTAACCACTTGTTCCAAACTTTATTTTGAAAATTGTTTGTCTATTTATTACTTTTATTCTACTTGTTAGATTTTGAATTTATTTTAAATAAATCGATAATATTGCCATCTTTTTCTTGGAAATTGAAGAGTTGCCCAGATTTAAAATTCTAATTTAATATACTGCTATTCTGAAGACATTTCCTTTTAGACGTCTTAGAGGAATTGTCCACACTCTTAAAGCAAACATTCAGTGCTGACAATGTGAGGACATGTCATCAAGGATTACCTATGATTTGTCAGAACCTGAAGACATTTCCTCAAGGAATCACTGTGGAAATTTTATGCTAAAATATGTTCTTATTGTTAGACAAAAATATGCAATAATAATATGCTTTTAGGATCAAAATATGCAAAAATATGCTCCATCAAATAAATGCAAGATTTTTTAATTGATCTGAAACGGATCAACCATTAGGGCACATTGGTCCCCCGACCTAAGGGGGCCCCAAAATGCCAATAAATTCGCTTATACGAAAATGGAAAAAGGCATTTTTCGAACACTTTGTAATATGACAAGAAAACTTGTAACTTTTATTTTTGCTTCCTCCTATTTTACGAAAATTGCTGGTAAAAATTACAATTGTAATTTTATAAGCTTTTTACCAATAAAATTGTAAATTTAAAAATTTTTTGACGCGATAAAACATACAAGGAATTCTCCTGACCTATATTTTTTTTTTGTAAAATTACCTAGGAAATTTGGACATTTACAAAAAAAAATTGTAATATTAAAAAAAATTTAAATTTCGATCGACCAGAACAAAAATTTGTTTTTGTTAAAAAACAAGGAATATTTGTAAAATGGGACTCTAAGACATTCTTCG
Source organism: Pegoplata infirma (assembly GCA_963921195.1). NCBI lineage: Eukaryota > Metazoa > Arthropoda > Insecta > Diptera > Anthomyiidae > Pegoplata > Pegoplata infirma. Next base: position 20,216,100 of record OY992540.1, read on the forward strand.
CATAGAAAAAGTTTTAGATTCTAAATCATGTTTAGTATAGATAAAGTCTCAGATGCTGGGACATGTTTCGTATAGAAAATGTCTCAGATTCTGAGACATTTTTCGTATAGAAAAAGTCTTAGATTCTTAGACATTTTTCGTGTAGATAAAGTCTCAGATTCTAGGACATTTTTAGTATTGAGGAAGTCTCATTTCTGAGACGTTTTGCGTATAAAAAAAATTCTCAAATACTGAGACACTTTTCGAACAAAAATATTCTTAGATTCTAAAACATTTTTCGTAAAGAAATTGTCTCAGATTCTGAGACATTGTTCGTATAAAAATTTTGAGAAATTTTTCATATCGAAGAAGTTTCAGATTATGAGACATTTTTCGTATAGGAAAAGTCTCAGATTCTGAAAAAGAATAGGTCTCATTAATAAGTAAATTAATAAGTTTTAATAAGTAAAGAAAAATTACCTCGAGCTAGTATATCCCTACCTAAAATATTTTTTTTAGTTTCTTTGTCTTAAAACAGGTTATAACATGAGTTTAATTTGTACCAAAAAAATGTTTTTTTTTTGTCATGCGAATTTTAACTTTCTAGCGGGCCCCCACATTCTTCTGTGCCCAATGCATAGGAAAAAAAATGAAATTGCATCCAAACCTAAATCGACTATTATTTATAAAAGCTATTTAGTAAATTTAACAAGCTTTTATTTAAGCTTAATAGCATCCAAATTAACTTAGATGTGATGCGAGGGTCGCGCTGGAAATTTTAATTATCTGTAGACAGTTTTTATAAAATTTTTTTAAAATATTTTTGATTCAATTTTAGGTCTGTTTGTTTACCTAAATTTTTTACTAATTTCCCTACAACTGGAAAATTTTGTTTACTTTTTGTATTAAAATTTTCCAGCTGTAGTAAAATTGGTAAAATAAGTAGATTGTACACTCAAAAAAAACCTTGTAAAATTACAAGAAAAACTTGTAATTTTTTTTCTACCTCCTATTTGACAAAAATTTCTAGTAATTTTACAAGCTTTTTACCAATAATTTCGTAATTTTACAAGGTTTTTACCAATAAATTTGTAAAATTAAAAATTTTTTGACACGATAAAATTTACAAGGAGGTTTCGTAACTTTACTAGATTTTTTGCTACCTCCTATTTTATGAGAATTCCTAGTAATTTTACAAACTTTTTACCAATACTTTTGTAATTTTACAAGCTTTTTACCAATAAAATTGTAAATTTACAGTTTTTTGGCGCAATTAAAAATACAAGGAATTCTGGTGAATTTACTAGATCTTTTTTTGTAAAATTATCTAGAAAATTTGTAAAATTGCAAAAACAAAATGTAAAATTACAAAAAAATTTAAATTTCGATCCAAATTTGTTTGTTAAAAATAAGGAAAACTGTCAAATATTGGTAAAATGGGATTACGAGACTTTTCCTAGTAATTTGACAAAGTTTTTTTTTTATGTGTAGCAAGGTAAACGAACAGACATTTTATCTAAGTCCAAAAATTAAAAAATTTAAAAAATTATCCAATAGTTTAGTGGCTGTCACAGAGTCAATTCCGTTGCGAAGTGATTTCAAAGTTTTCCTCTAAAAACGAAAAACTAAATAATATTTCCGAATGAAACCACTTCCATGCAGTACAATTCCAATTTGATTTTTAAAAATGATTTTATTCCGAAAAAAAAATATTCATAAACGAGTAGACAGACCACATATTCCATTTCCGAACGAAGTTGAGTTTGTTACATGCCCTTTAAATTTCAGATAGCAACTTTTTTCCAACGACTCACACAAAAATGATAAATAAATGATAATTATTTGGAAAAAATTAGATTGCTCATCTAAAAATGGTTTAATATGCCAGACACAAATAATAATACATAATTTTACTTCGATTAGATTAGAAAATCCAGAAATAATAAGTTTTTTTTTAAATATCAATTTTAGCTAACCCACATAATTTAATTAATGCAAAAATACAAAATGGAATCCAATACAACACAGTGTTCTACTTCACTTGCTGACCTGGTTTCGATTTCTTTGTTTTGCAAATTTTTGTATTGTTTTTAGTTTTTCATGGAATTGCACATAAACCTAAATAAATTTGACACCGATAATAATTTTACTTACTATAGGGTTAATAAAAATGTATTTCGCCAACTGAAAAGTAAAATGGCCTAATAATACTTTTTATTTTTATGGAAAAGTATTGCAGAATTTATTACACTGACTGTAAAATCTTTTCAAAACTGGAATAGATCAATATTTCCAGCAAAATTTCGGTTTCAAATAATCGGTTCCAGGACGCATTATATTATCCTGAAATCGACTAAAAATTAAAGAATCGATGATTTTTGTTTGAAATTATCACGAAACCATCGTTTTTAGAGCAAGTAGTTTTTTTTTTGAAAATTTATTTTACATTGAAAATTTTGTTGTGATTACCGTAGAATCTATTTCAGAATCTATTGCAATAGGAAAATCTATTTTGAATCCTTTTAGTACTACAGTTTTGAATTTCTTTCAAAAAAAACCTGTTTTGAATCCCCGAACCCAAAGTTTTGTGAAGTGCATTATAAAAAATTAAAAACTTCATTTTAAATTTTTTGTAATAATGCCCTTTTGGATTTTGAGTTGACAACTTGTATTTAATAATTTCAATTAATTGCCATGTATCACATTTAAAATATTAAGTGGCAAAAAATGGGATCTTAATAATTTATTAAGTGACCCAATTTAAATTAAACAAAAATAAATTAAATTAACCCTTTAGGAAATAAAAAAACAGTTTTAGGATGTTTTTAAAATTTCCGATTTTTGGTTATAGGAAAAGTTTTAAAATTAAGCAGATAATCAAGCTGACTAAATTTTACTAAAATAAAAATTTCAAATATCGTAAAACGTCTATATGACACCTGTTTTTTTAATCTTTTCACGTAAAATATTATTAAAGGGTTTTCAACACAATTTATTAAAATTCAATGGTATTTTTATTAGTTGTCCCCAATTTTTTTAGAAAAGCAAGCATTTTTATTTATTCCTTCTGTTCTCCACCATATTTTGAAAATACAAAACTCCATTCTGATTTCTTCAGTTACAAGGTGTTGCCTTTGTCCGCCCACAACAGGTTAAATAAATATTAAAATGCTGTATTAAACTATAAATTTGCTGATAGTGAATATTTGGGAATTTATAAAAAAAAAGTATGTCACTATAAAATACTTAAATTGCCAAAATTGTGTTGACCGCATATTGAAAATTTTGAATGATATCCAGCAGAAGTTTTTAAAAGATTCCAATTTAATAGTTTTAAAATATCTATCAAACAAGTAACATTAAACTAAATAGTTCGTAAATATTTTCAGAAATATGGAAACAAAAATATTAGAATTAAAATGTATTCAAATCTTTTGTAAGACAAAAAGAGTCAAAATTTCAATATTTTTCTATAAAAAAATTTGGCAGAATTTGAGAATTTTTCTATCGAATTTTTGTATAAAAAGAAGATACTCACAAGGGAAGTACCGATTTGCCTGAAACTTAAAATATGGGGGTTTTCGTTTCAACTGACACAACTTTTAAAACCGATCTTCCGATCGGGATGAAATTTGCACTAAGGTTAGTCCTATTGGATAGTAGTTCAGACACAATTTTTCAACGAGATCGGTCAAGAACTCTCTGAGTTAGAGGGGGTTGAAATTTGACATTTTGGCCAAAGAGGTGTATATTCTCATCCATGTAACTTCTTACCTATTGTTTTTAGAAAAATATGTCCAAAATAGTTTAGATAGCTATTTCTACAGTCTTTCGAAAAAAAATTATAAAAAAAAATAAAAACAAATTTTTTGATTTTTTTTTCTTAAAAATCCAAAACTTTGACTTTTCCGCAAATTGGGCCCTTTTTTTGATTCAAAAGAAAGCTTAGGTGATTTCCTTTAAGAGCTATGGGGTCGCTTAGTGGGATGCTAGTGGGATACATGAAAAAAATATTTTTTAACTTTGGAACACAAAAAACGGTTCTTCAATTTGCACTATTAGGCGTGGGATAGCTAACCAGTTTTCGGTTTCGATCCGCGATACCCTCTAATTTTCATAGGTTCACAAAAGAATGCACGAGCCAAAAAAATAATTTTCTGCCGCCAATATTTTTCTTGAATATACCTAACCTCTATTTCCACTTCCTAAGGGGGCTCCCATAAAAAATATTTTTAAAAAATTTGATCCTACCATTCTAACTTACCCTAAAGTGCCCCTAGTGGAGCCAAATGTATGATCGACCTCCATCATTTTATTAATTCCAACATTTTTTGTAAACACACCTACAATGTATCGTTAACCATTAAGGTGGTCCCCATACATTTCTTTTATTTTTTATAAATTTGTTTTATTAAACCAGCTCCTACCGCCCCTACCGTGCCTCCTAGAGAGGCAAAAATTACGACCAACCCCCATTATTTTTTAGTTACCAACATTTTGTCCGAACATAATAACACCCTATAACACTCCTTAAGGGGCTCCCATACATTATAAAAACATGTATTTTTAAAAACTAATAAAAAAATAAAAAAAATGTATGGGGACCCCCTTAAGAGTTGAAAATAAAGGGTAGGTATATTCTGAGAAAATGTTGGCGTTGAAAAAATATTGGGGGTCGGTCATACATTTTACTTCTCTAGGGGCACCCTATGGACAGTTAGAGCGGTAGGAGCAATTTTATAAAAATGGCATTTTGTATGGGAGCCCTCTTAGGAAGTGGAAATAGAGGTAAGGTATATTCAAGAAAAATGTTGGCGGCAGAAAATTAATGGAGGTCGGTCTCACATTGCACCCCTCCATGGGCAGTTCTAGGGCAGTTGTGGAGCTTTTTGAGGATTTTAACCTCTTTACGCCCAATTTTGATCCCGATGAGGAGCCATATGGCCCCACCCCACCGCCCTTATTTGTTGGCTCATGCTTTATTTTTCGAACCTATCAAAATTAGAGGGTGTCCCGGATCGAAATCGAAAACTGGTGAGCTATCCCACGCCTAATAGTGCAAATTGAAGAACAGTTTTTGTGTTCCAAAGTTAAAAAAAAATTGTTTTCATAGATATCCCACTCGCATCCCACTAAGCGACCTCATAGCTCTTAAAGGAAATCACCTAAGCTTTCTTTTGAATCAAAAAAAAGGGCCCAATTTGAGGAAAAAGTCAAAAAAGTTTTGGATTTTTAAGAAAAAAAAATCAAGAAATGTTTTTTTATTTTTTTTTATAATTTTTTTTCGAAAGACTGAAGAAATAGCTATCTAAACTATTTGGGACACATTTTGCTAAAAACAATAGGTAAAAAGTTACATGGATGAGAATAAACTCCTCTTTGGCAAAAATGTCAAATTTCGACCCCCTCTAACTCAGAGAGTCCTTGACTATCCAATAGGATTAACCTTGGTGCAAATTTCATCCCGATCGGAACACATCGGTTTCAAAAGATGTGTCAGTTGACACGAAAACCCCCATACATACATATAATTTAAGCTTCTGGAAAATCGGTTCATAAAGGTTGGAGTACTTTCCTTGTAAGAATTATTTTTCTACAAAAAAAGGCCCAATTTGAGGAAAAGGTCAAAAAAGTTTTGGATTTTTAAGAAAAAAAATCAAAAATTTATTTTTTATTTTTTTTATAATTTTTTTTCGAAAGACTGAAGAAATAGCTATCTAAACTATTTGGGACACATTTTGCTAAAAACAATAGGTAAAAAGTTACATGGATGAGAATAAACACCTCTTTGGCAAAAATGTCAAATTTCGACCCCCTCTAACTCAGAGAGTCCTTGACCGATCTCGTTGTGTCTGAACTACTATCCAATTGGACTAACCTTGGTGCAAATTTCATCCCGATCGGAACACATGGGTTTCAAAAGATGTGTCAGTTGACACGAAAACCCCCATACATACATATAATTTAAGCTTCTGGAAAATCGGTTCATAAATCTGTTTTAGAATCCCTTAAGGTACCTACAGACGACGCAATATTATGTACAATATTCAACTATATTGATGGTGTGTGGTTAATATTGACGATTGTACAATGGTCAATCTTACCCACACACGATCAATATAACTGAATATTGTACATAATATTGCGTCGTCTGTAGGTACCTTTATACACAAATTTGCTAAAATTTTTCTAAAGGAAAATCTTCGAATTTTTTTTAGAAAATATATTTTAGATTCTTAGAATTTTCCTATACGAAAAATGTCTCTGAATCTGAGGTTTTCCTGTTGGAAAAATTATTCAGAATCTCATAATTTTTACATAAAAAAAATCTTATAATCGGATGGAAAAATGGATGTCTTAGAAAAATGTTGTATATAAAAGGGTATCAACTAGAGATGGGCGCGTGAGTGATTTTTGATTCACACTCACTCACACTCACTCACACTCACTCACGATCATATTTTTTCTACTCACACTCACTCATAATCACGTGAGTAAATTTAATACAACTCATACTCACGTGCACTTACGGAAGCTTCACTCACACTCACGTTGACTCACACTCACAAAACTCTTATTTATACAAAAAAAATCAAAAACTAAAATTTCGAAAATGTTTAAAAATTTTCAGCAAAATTTAAAGTTCAGAGATATTATACATTTTTTTTGAGACGAAATCTTAAGTTAAGTCAAATTTTAAAATTTTTTTGTTGCTTTTTTTTGGTACGAAAGGAAATATGAAGAGAAAATAAATCACGCAAACTCATGCAAAAAAATTCTACTCACGCATACTCACTAACTCGAAAATCTTACTCACGCACACTCACTCACGCAATTTTTTTCTCCACTCAAAATCAAGTGAGTAAAATTGAATTCAGTCTCATGTGCCCATCTCTAGTCTCAACATCTAGATATTTTTCTATGAGATAAATGTGATTACGAAAATATTTCTCAGAATATGAGAATTGTTTTATACACAAAATGTCTAACGATTAGAATTTTATTATATTTTTCTATACGAAAAAAAAATCTCAAAATCTGTGAATTTAATTAAAATAATAATTTTTTAATTTAAGTATTTGCAAAAAAAAAAAAAAAGTACTTTTTCGTACTCCATGGACGCTCAATTTCTAACAATTTTTACAAATTTTTATTTAAAAATCGCCTGTACGTATACTTATTGTAAATTAATAGAAAATAAAATATTAATCATACGATTTGTTTGGCATTTCGCTCTTTAGATAAATGTTAAGAAATTAATTTTTACAAAAAATACTTAAACTGTTTTTACTTTAAATTATTTTTTTTAGTCAAAATTCTTATAAAATCCCTTAATTTATAAAAATAAAAAAAAAATCACTAAAAAATGGGGTTTTCATTTGTATTAAAATATTTAAGTTATTGTGCATAGAGTATAATAGAGGCAAATGTGAAAGAAAAAACTATATTGCTATCTTTTTCTAATTTCTCACACGTACGTTGTCAATGTGAATTTACCACACAATACATGCTTACAAGTCGTACTTTGTCAACATATACAATGTATACAAGTTATACTTTGACAACTCAATTTTTGATACCTTCGCCTCTATGAATACTCTGTTATTGTGTCAAAACTAAAAAAAAAACAAGTAAAAAAGTTCAATTCGGCTTTGCCGAATGTAGTGATATCCTCCACAATTTCAAAAAGATTATTGAAAAAAACTTTTTTTTAAAAGGAAATTACTTAAAAAAAAAAAAAAATTTGAAAAAAAATTTCCGCGAAAAAAATTTTTGGTAAAAAAAAAATCCGCGATTTTTTTCTTTTTTTGTCAAAAAATATGTTCGTACATGTTTAAATACCATTTGGTGTTCAATAATGTTCACATATGTCAACCAGCAGCCGAATTAAAGCATTTTGTATTTTTAGGTTATGTTGAATGTACTAAAATTTTGGAGGTGTCCTTACATTTTCGTTCATAACTTTTAAACCGCTGAACCGATATCGCTCAAATGCAATACCAAACTTCTCAGGAGAACTTCCAATAAATGTGTTAAGTTTCAGTCATATCCGTGTAGTATTTTGGTCGTGATCACCATTTCCACAGACAGACGGACAGACGGACCGACGGACAGACGGACATCGCTAGAATGTCTTAAAATCGATCGGGGATCATGATATATATACTTTATGGGGTCCCAGACCGATATTTCGATGAGTTACAAACGGAATGACAAACTTATATATACCCTCTATCACTAAGTGGAGGGTATAAAAACCTAACTAAATTTTGGGACACAATTTAGTTAAAAACAAGTAAGAAAATTATAGTCGGTCAAGACCGACCATATAATACCCTACACCAAGGTTTCCCGGAAAATGGGTCCCATGGATCGATTAGATCTATATGTTGTAAAACCTTTAATAAGTGAAGAAAACACTCACAAATCAAATTTGAGTGAAATAGGCTCCTATTTGTTGACAATAAACCGCTTTAACTGAATATCGGGCGAAATTTTCACAAGGGGCCTGAGTCCAAAACTGGTCCGATGATTATCAGGTTTGATAAGGTTATTTAAGTACGCGTTTAACATACACAAACAAAATTTTAATTAAATATTTTCTATTTTCATGAAATTTGAGACATTTATGTGAAAATCGGGAGGGTGGTTTGTATGGGGGCTACAAGAAGAACTGGTCCGATTTCTTTGAAATTCGGAATGATGATATGTGAAGACAAAACATGTTTACCATCCAAATTTCAAAGCGATACCTTCTACAATACGGTTATTAGAGTCATTTGAGCCAAAACTAAAGAGGACCTTTGTATGGGGGCTAGGTCTAAATATGGACCGATTTTTTCCAATTTCAATAGGCTTCGTCCTTGGGCCAAGAGAGACCTAAGTTTCAAATTTCAAGTCAATTAATCAAAAATTGCGACCTGTATCGTGTTTAAACCGTTTACATGGACAGACAGACAGACGGACGGACGGACGGACGGACGGACAGACGGACGGACGGACGGACATCGCTAAATCGACTCAAAAAGTGATTCTGAGTCGATCGGTATACTTAAAGGTGGGTCTAGGACCAATATTTCGGGTAGTTACAAACATCAGCACAAACTCATTATACCCTGTACCACAGTGTGGTGTAGGGTATAAAAATAGTTTATTAATTATCCAAGAATTTAGAAAAATTGAACTAAAAGTTTGGAATATTTCTAAACTGTAAAGCATAGTACTCTGTTCGATTTCACGGGAAAAAAATCTGTCAAACTCCATATCAAAAAAAAAAAATTTTTTTGGCAACGCGAGGAATTATAGGGAAATTATTAAAAAAGTTTTCACGCATTTTTATTATACCAGACAATTTAAATTGCCGTGAAAAAGTGGCATATCAGTTCATTACGATCATTTCTTTCTTATAATTGCCAAAAGTTGTTGATTTTGAAAAGTTTTATTGCGACTTGAGGCGTTCAAAGTTTAAGTGAAATTTTCACCGTAAAAAACAGAGTACTTACAAGGGAAGTATCTCAACCCTTATGAACAGATTTGCCTGAAACTTAAAATATATATTTAAGAGACGATTTTAAGGTTGGGCTGTCTCGGCTTATCGGCCATATCGGTGTTTAAAAATTTCGTTGTCCCCTTATGAAACCATGTGGACCTTCGGGAAAATTTTGATAACTTCCGAACTAACAGAAATATCATCTAGGGCAAAAATACGGGTCGACTTAAATTTAATAAAGATTATTTCTTATCCATATGGATATCGTAGGTCTATGTCTTCACATAAGAAGCCCACAAAAAAACCATTGGATAGGCATTAAAAAAACCTTTTTTCTCATATGAAAACATCATATAGTTTCTTAAAAAGAAATGGCTGAAAAATTAAAAAACGATTTTTTCGCCATTTTTTGACCCATGTTTTGAACCCCTGAATCCCCGACATGGCCGATAAGCCGAGACACCCCAACCTTAAAATTGTCTCTTTGATATATATTTTAAGTTTCAGGCAAATCGGTTCATAAGGGTTGAGATACTTCCCTTGTTAGCTTAAAGAAAACAACACCAGAAACACATTTTTTTGTAAATTTGTTCAACAAATGAAGTACTTTTATACCATACAAAGTTTCTCAACCTGCACTTAAATCAACGGGATCCAGAAATGGTATTTTCAAGTCCCCCCCCCACCCCCTTTACGGAGTGGCTTTAGAAAATAATAAATAATAATGATAAAATTCTGTTATTTAAACAATCTTCGAATAACTTCGAATCTAAAAAGCTTGGAATTTAAAAAATTGAAATTTTCAAAATCTAACAAAATTTCAAGTTTTGACAAATCTTACAATTTTATGCTTTTTTCGGGACAAAAGGAAATTACTCAAACTCACACAAAAAATCGACTTGCGCACACCCACTCACACTTATGTACAATCACGTGGTTAAAATAAAGTTTCAGTAACACTCACTTGTGATTACGCGTGAATCACGTAAATCACGCACTAATCTGCTCATGTGCCCATCTCTAACTTTAATACAAACTTAAATTACGTGTTCATTATATGCCCAATGAAACATTTACCAGACGGTTACTCTCATAATCTACAAAAGTTAAAATAGATAAACGAATTTACCTTACGTAACATTTTACGCATCCATAAAGAGAATTAAGATACAATATGCCATATTCATTAAACAAGCGATAAATTATTGAATGAATTTTACAAATCGTCACATTCGAATTGCTTTAACAACATCCCACGCCATTTCAGTTATCACACTTTTGCTAAAAACTCATTTTAAAATAAAGTTTCTTATGAAATTCTTAAAATATTTAAACCACCATGAGTGGTGCAGTGATGACGATTATATGGAATACACTTCGATTTTGACACTTTTAGTTGCAGCAGCAGCAGTCAGTCAGTCAAGTCAGTATTCATTGGAATTGAAATTGCAACTATCTAATGTAGCAATCATTGAATAAGTGACGATTTGCACGAATGTTGTTCAATTTGCACGAATGTTGTTGAACTCCCATTATTCCAGATAAATTGTTATTTTGTTAGAATTTATAAAAAAGCAACGGTATTCTGACGACTTTTACCAAACAAGTGTTAACTCTAAATTTTGAAGGTTTATTAATAAATAGACAACGAAACGTGGCAAATCGAAAAAGAATATTTTAGCTAAAAAATAGAAAAAAACCAAGTGAATTTCAGTGAAACAAGGACAATGGTGTCAAAAAATAAGTGTCTGATATATTTTACAGTAATAATTGCTGTTGTTGTAACACAGGTAACTAGGATAGTTAGAGAAGATAAAATTAAAAATAAAATTAAATTCGACTGACCCGAATCTTATATACCCTTGGTATTATGTTTTATCGTTATAATTGCATCATTATTAAAACACTTTTAATATCCACGCCTACAAAAGGGGGCGGGCCGAAATTCGATCAATTGTAATTCGAAATAGATCAATTGTAGTTTGAAAAATACATGCGCGGGTACAAGGGGAATCTAAGTCTTTTTTAAAAAGAAAAAAGTCATAAAGTCTGAGAGTTTTAATTGTTGAAAAATAGTCTCAGAAGTTGAAACTTACTATATTGGTAGAGGCTCGCAGAATCTGAGACTTTTTCTACCGGAAAAAGGTATTAGAATCAAAGACTTTTTTTAGGAATAAAGGTCTCAGAATCTCAAGAAAAATGTATCAGAATCTCAGACTTTTTCTATAGGAAACAGGTCTCAGTTTCTATGACCTTTCTATAAGAAAAAATGTCTTAAAGTTTGACACGTTTTCTAAAGGAAAATATTTCCGAATCTGGGACTTTTTCTTTAGGAAAGGGTCACAGAATCTCCTCCTTTTTCTATAGGAAAGTGTCTTGAAATAGGAAAAGATTTCAGAATCAGAAAAAGGTCTCAGAATCTGTCACTTCTTCTTTAGAGAAAAAGTACTAGAATTTTAATTTTAGCAATTAATTAATTTCTTCTATATAAGAAAAAGCTCTCAGAATCTAAGACTTTTTCTTTAGGAAAAAGTTCTGAGAATCTGACCCTTTGTCTTTAGGAATAAGACCTCAGAATTTGAAACTTTTTCTTTAGGAAAAAGGTCTTAGAATCTGAGACTTTTTCTATTGGAAAAAGGTCGAAGAATCTAAGACTTTTTCTATAGAAAAAAGGTCTCAGAATCTAAAATACTGAAAAACAATACGAAATAAATCTAATAATCAGAGACCCCTCTGTAGGAAAAAGGTCTCAATAATGCTTTAAAATATGAGAGTTTTTCTAAAGTAAAATGTCTTAGAATCTGAGACTTTTTCTGTGGAAAAAAATCTTAGAATCTGAAAATTTTTCTTTACGAAAAAAATCTCAGATTCTGAGACATTTTTCGTAAAGAAGAAGTTTTATATTATGAGACATTTTCCCCTAAAAAAAAACTTTCACGAAAAATGTCTCAAAATCTGATATTTTCTATGTAGAAAGGATTTCTTCTATTATTTTTCTGTACGAAAAAAGTCTCAGATTCTGAGACATTTTTCGTTAAAAAGAAGTCTTATATTCTGAGACATATTCCCTATAAAAAATTTTTTTCACGAAAAATGTCTCAAAATCTGATATTTTCTATGTAGAAGAATTTTTTCTATTAAAAAATTCTCAGATTTAAACTCTTCTATTGTATACGACAATTATACAATTTTTTTTTAAATTTCGTTTAAAAATCTGAAAATTTTTCTATAGGAACGAAAAAAGTGTCAGATTCTGAGACATTTTTCGTAAAGAAAAGTCTTATATTTTGAGACATTTTCACTATAAAAAATATTTTTTTCACGAAAAATGTCTCCACATCACTTTTTTGAAAAAAAAACGTATCCCTTTTTTTCGCTCGTCAACACACTCAAAAAAAAAGTGAACTAAAATCTGGGAAAATCAACTCAATTTTGAGAAAAAGAGGGAATGATTTGGCTCCAAAGATTTTTTTTCTTGGTTTTAGTTCATAATTTTCCCAAAAATAAGGAAAACAAAGTTATTTAATTTTAAGCCAATTTTAACTAGAAAATGGGAAAAATTATACTTCACATTTTGGAAATAGATTGGGTCTAGACCCTGGACCCATGGATTCGGACCCCATTTAACTCGAGACCCCGTTGTGTCCTGTAAGGGTCCCCATAGATTTTGAACCAAAACTTGTGTCCGTTTCGCTCTAACTTGCTTAGTTTTTGAGATACGGTAATAAGGGGCCTGATAGGGTCTTGAGAATCTGAAAAACCGGATAACTTAAAAACTATTAATCGGAGGGCTTTCGGATATTTTGCGGAAGTGTTCTACGAGTCAAGAGCTACAAAAATGCCGTTGGACGTTTTCTCGTGTTGGCAGTATTTACCGAGATATGTGTATATATAAAATCTCGGGAATTTCAAATTTTAGATCTAAAATTAGGGTCTTGAGACCCCGACAGATATGCAGAGCTAGGCTATTCCATATTTTTCTTTGTAGTCTTTCTTTTGAAAATTTCATCCGTTTCGCTCTATCTCGCTTAGTTTTCGAGATATCGCCATTTTGAATTTTTAACTAAATTCTAAGAAGTTATTTACTAAATTCTCAGAAGTCATTAACTAAATTCTAAGAAGTACACTTCCTCAATTCAAAGAAGAGAAATACGATGATGTTTTTTTTTTGTAAATTTTAACTAAACTTGAACTAAATTGTTTTTTAAGAAATATGTCTTAAAAATAAAGATACGATTCTTATATTTGTGGAAAATTTCTTTGGCAGTTACAATTTTTTTCCTAATATTTAAAAAATCCATTTAAAGAAAACTTTGAACTCATTATAAGTAAATGAACTAAAATTTTTTCCTCATAGTTAAGAAAATTTCTCATTTTTAAGTTAAATTTAACTAAATTTTAGGAAAATTCATGATAAATTTTCAAAGACATTTTTTCCTTAAATTTAGTTATGTCTTTTTTTTCAGTGCATAGGTAATGATTTTTTTTTTTTTTTTTTGAAGTAAAAAAAAAATTCCCCCTCCCCCCCAAACCCAAAAGCTGTACCCGCCACTGGAAAAAGATCAATTGTAATTCAAAAAAGATCAATTGTAATTCAAAAAAATCAATTGTTCTTTGATAGATTTTTTTTTTAATTTAATTAATATGTTTTGAATTGCAACTGATCTGCTTCGAATTACGATTGATCTTTTTCGAAAAACAATTGGAATTTTCGAATTACAAATGGAATCTTTAAATTTAAGTAGAATGTTTGAGTTACAAATGAAATCGACGAATTACAGATGGAATCTTCAAATTACAAGTTAAATCTTTGAATTACAATTAATCTTTTTCGAATTACATATATAAATGGTGTAGTTCTTCAAGAAGAAACTTTTTCCTTTTGCCCGATTTTGCTTATTTACGAACTTAACCTGCCTTGGAACATTAGACATATTTGTGATGAACATCAGGAGCCTAGCTCTTTTTGGACTGCATCGTGGTACATATAGACGGAGGGGTATATATAATTACGAAGTGTGTATACCGCTATCTTGGAGTTGGAGGGGGTACTGTGAAATACCTCCCAAATGAAATAACTCCCATAAAAAATATTTTGGGAGTTATTTCATTTCTCTTATTTCATTTTAAATTAATTGTATCTTTGGGAATTATTTCCACTCTGTGCAATTTATTTATTTCATTTCTTAAAAGTTTTCTGTGTAGTCAGCCTTTGGCTGAGGTTAGGGATTATTAACTCCATGCATTGAACCCACCCTCTCCGCAAATTAAAGCTTTTTGGGTGCCAGGTTTTTAAATTTTTTTTTTTTTCGTAAATAGTTTCTCTGCGTAACCGGCCTTCGACCGGGCTTAGGGACTACAAACTCCATGAATTAATTCCACTCCTCTTTGCAAAAGCGTTTAAGGGTAGCAGGCAGGGGTGCCAGATAATTTTGATGAAAAATCGGCATATTTTCAAAAAAAAATCGGCATTATCGGCACTTCAATTTAAAAAATCGGCAAAAAATCGGCAAATGAAAAATAACCATTTTAAATACAATAAAACATATTTTTATTGACAAAAAATAGCAAACTAGAACAATTTAGCATTAAAGGCAAACGATAATTAATACGCAATTAAAACGTTACGTTCAGTGTTACCGTTGTGCGACTTTAGTTGCAATTTGCAACCTTTTTGGCGCTCTGAGACTTTTTGTGCGACTTTTTTAAACTTGTCTAATTTTGCAACTTTTTTCAACTTTGTGCGACTTTTTTTGTAAAGTGAAATATTTTTTTCTTTTTAAAGATATATACTGCAAAATTATTATACTGCAAAATTACACATATTTTAAATATTCTTTTGAAACTTTGGAATTTTAAAAATAATATATAAAGGTCGTGCTCGCGGCTTTTTTACGTAAATGTTTGAATTTTAGATTTTAAAATTATTTGAATTTTTAAAATGCATTTAAATGGTGAAATCAAAAAAATCATCAAAAAACAGAATTACAATAAAAATTTTTATCATCCATTCCATAGCATTTTACCCATTTCATAAGATAATATCGTGAAATATTGCATGGAAACACCTTTATGAAATGGAGATAGATTGTTGGTATGTTCAGAAAAAATGTTGGGGGTAAAAATCAACAAGGGTCTGTCTCGCTTTTTACCCCTCTAGGAGGCCCCCATGGAGCGGATTTAATAAAACAAAGTTGTACAAAATAAATGCAATATATGCCTTAAGGGTTGAAGGAGGGAGGAAAAATTAATGGGGGTCGATCTCACATTTTATCTTTGTTTAGGCGTGTAGGTGTAAAAATTCACAAAAAGCCCCACAACTGCCCCGGAGTTTCTAAAAAAGAGGAAAAAATGTGAGATTTTTAACCCTAAAATTTTTTCCAAACATACCTAAGCCATATCTCCACTCCCTAAGGGAGCTTTCATACAAAAACAACAATTTTATACAAAATCTTCTACCCTTACAAAAATGTGCGACTTTTATTTGGAAAAACTACTTTTTTGTGCGACTTTTTTTGTAAAAAACGACTTTTTGTGCTACTTTTTAAAAATTATCAACGGTAACACTGGTTACGTTATATTGTCAGCAAAAAACTAAAAATTCTAAATAATTATTATTAAAAAGTAAAAATTGTTTTATTCGACATTTAAAATATTATATTTTGAGTAGGTTTATTCTAGCTCAAGGTCATTATTTCCTTTACTAATTAAAACCATGATATTCTCCAGAATAAATTTCGAGAAAATTATTTTATTGTTTAAATTTCTTTATGTTGGTGATATTTGCAACACTTAATCGACTTGTGTTTCGGAATTTGTCAGATTCTATTGTCAAGAACTAAAAAATAATTCAACCAAAAAAAATTTTAAAAATATTTTTTTTTCAGGGCTTTCCGATTTTAGGTAAAAAACCCAAAGTTATTTTTTAACAGGTTCAATATCTGTTTGTGTTGATATTGACAACTGTTCTGACCCCTGCGATAAGTAAAATAAAAAAAAACGCTCCACTCTAATGAACATGCTGTGTTTTCTACAGACAGACGGACGGAAATTGTTAGATTGACTTAAAATCGATGGAGGGCCATGAGTATGTTCACTTGTGGGGTCCTAGAACGATATTTCCTGGTGTTACAAACGGAATGACAAACTTATATACATAAATCCTCTTGTCAACTAAGGGGTGGGTATAAAAAGTGACAGTGTTTTTAGAGTTGATCAAAAAATCGGCATTTTTGGAGCAAAAATCGGCAAATCGGCACTTCGATAATTTTGAGGCAAAAAATCGGCAAAATGCCGATAAATCGGCAAATATGGCAGCCCTGGTAGCAGGCCCTTAAGGCCTAGGCACTTGAGCGCTACTGTAGCGGTGCTGTAGCGTGACGGGCTGTTGTATTTTTCAAACACTTACTGATTCCGTTTCAACGTGTCATATTAATTTACAAATTTTATTTTAAAAAGTGGTTATTTGTGATTTTTTTTAATTTATATTTACAGAAAAACATTTTTTTCGTTTATTTATATTTATTTGTCAATTCTACAACACAAATGAAAAAATTTCAACACAAAATAAAAACAGCTGACACGTAAAACGTACGGAAAATCAAAATTTTTTAGGTTCGGCCGCTACAGCACCGTCACGTATTCGTTTAAGTACCAATTCTATTTATTTTAATACAAACTAACGTATCAGCTGACTCGTCTCCGAACCGTATTCGCTCAAGTAATTATGCCTTTACGCTATAACATTTTTTGTGCTTTTTTTCGCTGTGTGCGATTTTTTGTAAGTTTTTTAAAGAAAACAAAAACCGCACGAATATTTTTTACGCATAAAAAATTAAAAACGTAAAGGCCTGCTACCCAAAAAGGCTTTGTTTTGCAGAGAGGGTGGGTTTGATGCATGGATTTTGTAATCTCTAAGCCCGGCCGAAGCTACGCAGAACAAATTTTAAGACAAAACAATAAATTGCACAGAGATGGTATACATATTTTTCATAATTTTTTAACTATTTTTTGGGAATCATTTCTTTGGGAGTTCTTTAAGCTTGATTTACATGTTAACTACCCTTGACCACCCTTATCTACTATTTCCCAGTATTGGAGGATAACAATTGTCAAATTTAAATAATTTTTCATACAAAATTATTTAAACCCGGCAAATCGTATCACCAATACTGGGAAATAGTAGATAAGGGTGGTCAAGGGTAGTTAACATATAAATTGCCCTTTAATTTTATTTGGGACTTATTATTTGACTTTTAAATAACTTCCAAATATTGGGACTCATTTCATTATTTCTTTGGGAGCTATTTAATTTTTCAAAGTTGGGAGTTAATTTATTTCTCTTGGAACTTATTTAATTGGGGCTTATTTTATTTGGGAGTTATTTCGCAGTACCGTTGGAGGGTATAAAAAAGTGTATTAAAGATGCATGTAAAATCTACCAAATCCCGTCTTGATTTGCAATTACCATTACCATCAAACATCAAAAATTCATTGCAATCGATGATAGTCTATAATTGATGGTAGACCACAGCTCTACCATCAAATTTGATGTTTCTAAACTTTAAATGTGACATTAAATTGACATCGTGATGGTAATGGCAACAACTTATACAGACACAAATGTTAATATTTCTTTATTAAAATTTCAGATTTATGCTGCCTGTGTTTGCAACGAAAAGGGTGCGGATTACTGTGCCGCGTGTTCAGAACGTCGTGTTGTGAGACCAAAACCAAAATATCCGAGTGGCATCGAAATAGCACCTATTGGTGACACTTGTTCGTGTAATAAAATGTTGATTGAACCTGCCTTACCACCAAAACCATATCCAAAAGTAAGTATATAATGTTATAAGATAACAAAGTTAAAAAAGAATTAAAGTCGATATCCAGCAAAACCTTAAAAAATGGTAACGGTTATGTAATGCGTTACCATGCATTATTATGCATTATTTTTTCCCTACCGCTTACCATATGCATTACTTTTTTATATTTTTCATTTTTCGACCTGTGTTGTGTATACAACGTTTACATGGACAGATTGTAATACGAGGATTCCAATTGTTATTCGAAAAAGATCAATGTAAATTCGGTTTATACATATTTTTTTAATTACAAATCTTCGAATTACAATTGAACTTTTTCGAATAAAAACTTATCTTTTTCGAATTACAATTGATCTTTTTCGAATGACAATCGGAATTTTCGAATAACATAGAATTTTTCTTAAAAAAAATATCTCCAAATCGGAAAACTTTTCAGAAGATTGTTTTAAAAACTTGAGAAACTTTTTTTTAAATATAAACATTTTCTGTAGATCCAAGTCAGAATCTGGAAAACTAAATCTTAATCTGAGAGTTTTTCTATTAAAAAAAGTTTCACAGAATATGAAATTTAAATAAAAGAAAAATTACCGAGAACCTGTGACATTTCTAATAAAAAAAATTCTTGGGGCAGTTTTAGAAATTGCATTCGGTGCGTGAACTTTTTTCAGCAATATGACATACAAAAATGATTTTTATTATCTGTACAACATTGGCCATAAAGTGGTGGGATGGATTTTTTTTTTAAAAAAAGTTATAACTCTAATGTAGTCTCGGGAATACCGGTAGTACCGTCAGAACCGGAACCGGGAATTATTGAAGAACCGGGAAACCGGTACCATTTTCCTATAATAACGAGAACCGGGATTAAGGGTACACTCAGAAAATGATGTAAGTTACTACATGTTAGTTGTCTGTATATTTTACAGTAGTTAGATGTTTTCAACTACAAAGTCAGTTGTTTTTGTATGAAAAATATCAAACAACTACTTCTGTTAGTTATTTTAAGTAGTTTTTTTTGAATAACTAACAAAAAAGTACTGTGATGTAGTAACAGTTATTTAAAGTAGTTAATTTTTTTTTTATCTAGGAAAAATTTTCAGTTTTTTCCAAAAAATATAAATAAATTGTCGTTTGTTTTTTTTTTCAAAACTTTTTTAAAAAAAAAAAAAAAACTTTGAAAAAATTTGGTCTTCGAATTGTTTTTCTGAAAAATTTTTTGAAAAAAAAATATTTATTGATTATTTTATTTTTACTACATTTTAGTTGTTTTGACTACAAATGTAAGTAGTTTTTACTATATAAGTCAGTTGCTTTTTGTCAGTTAAAATAACTAACATTGTTAGTTGATTTAACTGAAAAAGTAGTTGACCCCAAAACAACTTACAAAGTAGTTATTTTAACTGACATTTTCAGTTGATTTTACTAACATAATTTTTTGAGCGTACTTCGGCTCAATACCATGCAATGGTTAGAGTGTATACAAATTCTATATTAATTCATATTAAGAAAAATTGATTAAAATTTTTAAAATTCGACTACACTGTTTTATATTTTTCCTTAGCCAAAGAAACCAGCTTGTGCCTGTAAAGCAAGTGACGCATATGCTCCACCAGCTTATGATGCCCTGCCATCAATATTTTCTGCACCATTGCCAGCGGCCCCTCTTTCCTACGCATTACCACCGTAAGTTTCATGAGTTTTGTGTTAGTTTTGTATAATTTTAAACAAATAAATAAAACTTTTCGTGTAAAAATGTATTAAACCTGTTATTACCATATATAGTTGTATCTAATTATGTACGATTGTATATAATTGTATCTGAGATGAACAAAATCGAAAACTTATTATAAGCTGGATTTTTTTGCTAACGTGTATAAATTATCCCATACAAATTTGACGTTTTTAACCAGGGTTGGCAACCGAAACGAATAACGGTATTGGTAACGGCATTGGTACTACATTTTTTTTATATCGGTAACGGTAAAGGTAACGGTATTTTCGATTATTTCGGTAATGATAAACCGTTACCGAAACATCGATACCGGTACGTACCGGTATTATGAATAAAATTTTCCCAACATAATAAAAAGTCACAAATTTGCTAAAAACACTTAAAAATCAAAAATTTATTTAAAAAAATTAAAATAAACTGTGCAATTTCAACACATAATTATATGACATTATTTAATACTATTAATTCACTCAGAATTAAAATTAAAATATTCACACAATGTAGTAATTTAATAAATAACTTTTTAATTTTTTACGTGTTAATTAGATGTCTCTGTTCAATCAGCAGAAAAATCAGCATTTTGAGCCATTTGGAAATTTGCTGATTTTAGCTGACGCGGTTTGCTAAATTTCTGTCTGAATAAACCAGGTAGAGTCTGCAGAAAAATCTAATAAATCAGCTGATTTAATCAGAAAAACCTGCTGATAAGCAGTCTGACCACTTTTAAAAAAGAAGCGATAAAAAACTAGTAAAAATATTAAATCCTTTATACACTCAAAAAAAAAGTGAACTAAAATCTGGGAAAATTAACTCAATTTTGAGAAAAAGAGGGAATGATTTGGCTCCAAAGATTTTTTTTCTTGGTTTTAGTTCATAATTTTCTCAAAAATGAGGAAAACAAAGTTATTTAATTTTAAGCCAATTTTAACTAGAAAATGGGAAAAATTATACTTCACATTTTAGAAATAGATTGGGTCTTGACCCTGGACCCATGGGTTCGGACCCCATTTAACTCGAGACCCCGTTGGGTCCTTTAAGGGTCCCCATAGATTTTGACCCAAAATTTGTGTCCGTTTCGCTCTAACTTGCTTAGTTTTTGAGATACGGTAAAAAGGGGCCTGATAGGGTCTTGAGAATCTTAAAAACCGGATAACTCAAAAACTATTAATCGGAGGGCTTTCGGGTATTTTGCGGAAGTGTTCTACGAGTCAAGAGCTAAAAAAATGCCGTTGGACTTTTTCTCGTATTGGCAGTATTTACCGCGATATGTGTATATATAAAATCTCGGGAATTTCAAAATTTAGATCTAAAATTAGGTTCTTGAGACCCCGACAGATATGCAGAGCTAGGCTATTCCATATTTTTCTTTATAGTCTTTCTTTTGAAAATTTCATCCGTTCTCTATCTCGCTTAGTTTTCGAGATATCGCCATTTTGAATTTTTAACTAAATTCTAAGAAGTTATTTACTAAATTCTCAGAAGTCATTAACTAGATTCTAAGAAGAACACTTCCTCAATTCAAAGAAGAGAAATACGATGATGTTTTTTTTAGTAAATTTTAACTAAACTTGAACTAAATTGTTTTTTAAGAAATATATCTTAAAAATAAAGATACGATTCTTAGATTTGTGGAAAATTTCTTTGACTGTAAGAATTTTTTTCCTAATATTTAAAAAATCCATTTAAAGAAAACTTTGAACTAAGTTCTTCAATTCAAAGAAGAGAAATACGATGATGTTTTTTTTAGTAAATTTTAACTAAACTTGAACTAAATTGTTTTTTAAGAAATATATCTTAAAAATAAAGATACGATTCTTAGATTTGTGGAAAATTTCTTTGACTGTAAGAATTTTTTTCCTAATATTTAAAAAATCCATTTAAAGAAAACTTTGAACTAATTTTAAGTAAATGAACTAAAATTTTTTCCTCATAGTTAAGAAAATTTCTCATTTTTAAGTTAAATTTAAATAAATTTTAGGAAAATTTATGATAAATTTTCTAAGACATTTTTTCCTTAAATTTAGTTATGTCTTTTTTTTCAGTGTACCCACCAACATTTAACCAAACAACAAGACACAACTATTGACAGATACATTTCCAGGGGGAAGGGGAAAGCCGCAGTGCGACGGTTTGGCCTGGTGTTAAAAAAATTAGCAACACAATAGTTTTACAGATATAAAATTTTCGATTTTTTTAAAGTTAAAATTTTTTTAGTTTGCTGCTTTTTTAATAATATGATAAAAAAAAATTTTAATTTTTTTTCAAGAAAATTTTCTTAAAAACAGGACAACTAAATATTCCTGTAAAAATATCAAATAATTGCGATTGTGATCATTGTTTGGACCGATTCCCTCATTTTTGTTGGTCTAAATAATACAATTTGCATTGAACAAAAATTTGTTTATTTATTTAACGTGCATTAAAAATATTTTACTTCGTTTTTTGACTCCAAGAAAATTTAAAATAAGTAATTGTTATGTATTTCATGATGATTAAATACCTTTGTAGTCCTGTAATATTGTACGCAAAATTAACTGTTATTTTTAGTACTCTCTCTCTTGAGTTACTTTAATAGTTAAGAATTGGATACATAGTTATTTCTATATTCTTGCTTTGCATAACATTCGCTTATTAACGTTGAATAAAGAAAGTTGTTTTATTCAAATATGTAACATAATTTGGCGACGAAAAAAAAAAAATAAAAAAAAAAGTAACCTTGAAAAGTAAAAATTTAAAAACGTGTTAAGTAAAAAGTAAACTTAATGTCAAATAAAGAAGAATCAAAAGAACAAAAAATTGTTATTCAGAAAACAAAAATGATTGGTCACATGGATCCGTTCCTTGTTGGAAATGACTTTTCAGAATATGAAATGAGACTCCGACAATTTTTTATTGTTAATGATGTTGCTGAGGAGAAGAAGGTGGCATTTTTTATTACTTATATTGGTGCTGATGCATATTCTGTGCTACGGAAATTATTTTCTCCAGAAGATCCAAGTGAAAAGCCATATAAAGACCTTGTTGATGCTTTAAAAAAATATTTTGAGCCATCTGTAAATGAAATTGCTGAATCGTATAAATTTAGTAAAGCAGAACAAGGGTCAAAATCCATAAGGGAATTTATTGTTGAATTAAAATCTCTGGCTCAAAAGTGTAATTTTGAACAATTTTTGGAAAGAGCACTACGTGACAAATTTGTGTGTGGCGTACGAGATAGTCAACTTAGATCAAAATTTCTAAAGGAGTCGAAATTGACATTTAAAAACGCATGTGAGATTGCACTGAACTGGGAAATGGCAGAAGGTGAAACCAAAGAAATTAGTTCGAAAAAAGAGAATCTTACTACTTTTGCTGTTAGTCAAGCTCAAAGTAAGCCACGAGGCTACAATCATGGACAAAACAATGCAACCAAACCTTGTCATCGGTGTGGTAAAACCGGCCACAATGCTGAAAATTGTATTTGCAAAAATTGGGTATGCTTTAAGTGTCATAAAAAAGGGCACACAGCTAAAAGGTGTAGTCAATGGAAAAATTCACAAAAAAGCGATAATAAAGTAAAGTGCGTTGATGAAATGATGGAAGCAGTTGGCCTTAACAGCATTTCAACTGAAGATGGAAATTGTAATAAAATAAATGGTGTTGCTTTTGGTGGTGCGGAGTGTATAAAGCTGCTGATTGGGGGAGTGTTGTTGGAGATGGAGGTAGATACCGGAGCTTGCGTGTCCGTAATTTCTAAAGCTAAGTATTTACAGTATTTTTCTAATATTAAGTTAGGTTCTGTAGATAAAAGGTTTCTTTCTGTCACTGGTAGTCAACTGAAATGTGTTGGAAAAATTGAAATTGTTGTAAGCAAGGTGAACAGCCAAACAGAATTTACTTTAGAAATGATCGTAATAGAGGCGGAAAGAGAATTTAAACCACTTCTTGGCAGAAGTTGGTTAAATATATTGTATCCAAATTGGAGACAATTATTTAGTAGTAATTTAATTAACATGATCGGCCTTAATCAACCTGAAATTCTTAATGAAATACAATTAAAATTTCCGCGAATATTCAACAACGAGCCAAACCACTGCATTGAAAATTATACGGCGGAAATTGTTTTAAAACCAGATGCCGTACCAATTTTTAAAAAAGCATATGACGTTCCGTTTAAATTGAGACCTCAAGTAGAAAAAGAATTAGATCGTTTAGTAAATAAGGGAAAATTAGTACCCGTAAAATTTAGTAGGTTTGCATCTCCGATAGTCATAGCTTCAAAACCGGGAAATGAGATTAGAATTTGTATAGACTGTAAAGTTACCATAAATAGGTTTATAGAAACGGAGCATTACCCCTTACCTCGAATAGACGACATATTTGCTAATTTAGCAAATTCTAAATTCTTTTGCGTTATAGACTTATCAGGAGCTTACCAACAATTAAAACTATCTGAATCTTCTAGAGAGTATGTTACTATAAATACGCATAAAGGGTTGTACCAGTATACTAGTCTTCCTTTTGGTGTCTCCAGTGCACCATCGATATTTCAATCTGTCATGGATCAAATTCTTTTAGGAATACCAGGTACATCGTGTTATTTAGACGATATTTTGATTGGGGGCTCTACTTCACAGGAGGCAAAAGAGCGATTATTTCAAGTTTTAAATAAACTTAATAAGTTCAACGTAAAAATCAATTTGGCAAAATGCAAATTTTTTGAAAATGAAATAAATTATTTGGGACACACCATTTCGCAAAATGGATTAAAGCCAAATAATGACAAAGTAAAATCTATTGTAAATGCTCCAAGTCCAAAAAATTTGTCTGAGCTACAGTCTTATTTAGGCATGTTAAATTACTATAGCAGTTTCGTTCCGAATTTGTCCTCTGAATTAAAACCGTTATATGATTTGCTTAAAAAAGATCACCCATTTGTATGGACAGAAGATGTTCAAAATTGTTTTGAAAAATCTAAAAAATTACTTTTAAATAATAATTTATTAGAACTATATGATCCAAACAAACCAATAATAGTAACCACTGATGCCAGTCCTTATGGCGTAGGAGCTGTACTCGCTCATTTAGTCAATGGTGTTGAAAAACCGGTTTTGTTTGCTTCGAGTACCTTATGTCCATCAGAGAAAAATTACTCTCAAATTCATCGTGAGGCACTAGCTGTTATGTTTGGAATAAAAAAATTCCATAAGTACATATATGGTCACAAATTTACTCTTTGTAGTGATAATGAAGCTCTCAAAGAGATTTTTAATCCAAATAGAGATACATCAAGTATAACCGCATCAAGATTACAGAGATGGGCTGTAATGTTATCGATTTATAAGTACGATTTTAAATATCGTCCGGCAAAACGTAATGCTCCAGCTGACGCAATGTCACGCTTACCTTTGGAAAATGAAACACAGGTAGAATCGATAAACAATCTCTCCAATGTAGTAGATTTACCCATAAGCATAGAAAAAGTAAGGGAATTCACGTTAAATGACCATATTTTAAATGAAGTTTTAAATTTTGTAAAAAACAATTGGCCTTTAAAAGTATCACCACATTTTGAATGCTGGTACAAGTTTCGTAAAAGTTTATCAACAGATAATGACTGCCTTTATTATAGAGATAGGTTAGTAATACCGAAGCCACTACGTGGTGAAATTTTAAATACCCTACATGAAAATCATGATGGTATAGTACGGTTAAAAATGCTCGCTCGTAGTTCAGTTTGGTGGCCTAAAATAGATAAAAGTATTGAAGAATACGTTTCAAAATGTTTTTCGTGTCAATCAACTCAAAGAGTACCTAGAGAACAAATAATTAATAAGTGGCCATTAACTGAATTACCATTTGAAAGAGTTCATTTGGACTTATTTTATTTTGAGTCAAAGACATTTTTGATCTATATTGACTCGTTTAGCAAATTTATTGAAGTCAAATATTTGATAAAATCCGATTCAATAAATTTGTGCAATAGTTTATTATCCATTTTTAAAATATTTGGTTATCCAAAAGAAATCGTTACGGATAATGGACCGCCATTTTCCTCATTCCATTTCGAAAATTTTGCAAAAAATTTAAGCATTATTTTAAAAAAATCTCCACCGTATCATCCTCAAAGTAATGGTTTAGCTGAACGCGGTGTTCAAACAATTAAAACTAGTTTGAAAAAATACCTTTCTGATGAAAAATTGAATCCTCTACCGGTTCAAACTAAATTAGATAAAATTCTTATGTGCTACAATAATACACCTTGCACGACTACTAATAAAAGTCCAGCAAGTTCTATTTTTGCATATACACCTAAAACTTTAATTAATTCATTGGCAAAACCACAAAATGATAACTTAGAAAATAAAAATTTGAAAAACAAAATTAGAAAAGAGCAGAAGAATAAGGAAATTATTAAAAAGGGGAGAGCAAATAGTGAACACTTGTTTAAAGTAGGAGATAAAGTATTATATAGAAATCATTTTAAAGACTTTATAAAATGGATACCGGCCACTATTTATAAACAAATTAGTCCTTTTACTTATTTAATAAATATAAATAATTCTATCAAATATGTTCATAAAAATCAATTACGTTTTTCAAACTTATCGGATAAGTATCACCCTTTGCTAAATAATGAGTTAACAAAAAACCCTAATATCACAAACCCTAAAATTAAAAAAACACCTACTGTTAATTATAAGAAATCAAAAAAGAGAAATGAAAAAAGAGTCTTTCATGAGTCGATACCTCTTCGAAAATCAAACCGCATTAAAAAGAGACCAAGTAGACTTCAATATAAATAAAACAAAAATATGTATATATATTATATAAGGTATGATTTTTGTATAGGTATTTTATATAAATATATAAGTAATATTATAAGTACCTTTATAAAAATGAATTTTTAATTTAGATCATAAGATATCTAAAACCTTTTTATGAATTAAAATGAATTGTAAATCTTAAATAAAAAAGGGGAAAATGTTATGTATTTCATGATGATTAAATACCTTTGTAGTCCTGTAATATTGTACGCAAAATTAACTGTTATTTTTAGTACTCTCTCTCTTGAGTTACTTTAATAGTTAAGAATTGGATACATAGTTATTTCTATATTCTTGCTTTGCATAACATTCGCTTATTAACGTTGAATAAAGAAAGTTGTTTTATTCAAATATGTAACAGTAATATTTAGACAACCGAAACAAAACCGATATAATACCGGTAAAAATCCGAATAAAGGTAATGGTTTTTTATCGGTAACGGTATTTAAATTTTTTTGTTTCGGTATTGGTAACGGTAACGGTAGTCAATATTAAAAGGTTTTTAATCGGTAACGGTATTGAAAGGGTAACGGTAGCCAACACTGTTTTTAACTATATACGGCAAATTTATGTCAAATTTGTATGGGATAATTTATACACGTTATCAAAAAAATCCACCTATACTAGAACTTGTTCAACAATACCGACTAAAAAAAAAAATAATACGGCGCCATATATTATTTGATACCAGGTACATTAAAATTATATGAAATTATATCCCAAAAATGTAACGGTAAATATTATGTAATTTGTTATTTTAAAAGAAATCGATGTATAAAGTAGAGATGGGCGCGCGAGTGATTTTTGACTCACACTTACTCACGCTCACGAGAGGAATTTTTAAATCACGCACACTCACTCAATAGCATATTTTTTCTACTCACACTCACTCACAATCACGTGAGTAAATTTAATATAAATCACACTCACGTGCACTCACGCAAACTTCACTCACACTTACGTTGACTCAGACTCACGAAACTCTTATTAATAAAAACTAAAATTTCAAAAAATCGTTCAAAATGTTCAGAAAAATTTAAAGTTTAGCGAAATTTTACATTTTTTTTTTTGCTTTTTTCGGCACGAACTCTTAAGTTAAGCCAAATTTTACAATTTTTTTGTTGATTTTTTGATACGGAAGGAAATATGAAGAGAAAATAAATCACGCAAACCCACGCAAAAAAAATCGACTCACGCATACTCACTCACGCAAAAATCTTACTCACTGACTCACTCACGCAATTTTTTTCATCACTCACACTCACTCACAATCACGTGAGTAAAATTGAATTCAGTCACACGCGTGATCACGCGTGAATGACGATTTTTTTTTTAAATTTCTTTTATCCTGGGTACCAGGACACAACGGAATACAGGGAAATGAAAGAGCAGACGAACTCGCGAAACTTGAAGCTGATGGTACAGGTACCATGGTGCCAATTTTACCACCGCTTTAACACTATAAACTTAAACGAAATTCCATCAATGTTGCAAAACAAACAGGAATTGGAGAGAACCAACAACATGCACAATCAGCAGAACTTTGTGGCCAACCTATGATCAAGGGAAAAATATCTACTATCACTTACTAGAAGGGAATGTCGAGCTCTGACTGGAACAAAAACTGGTCATTGTCTTATAGCCATCCATGCCAAGAATATTGGACTTATTTCAGAAGCTAGTTGTAAAAGATGCGCTTTACCAGGAGTAGATGGAACTCATACTTTGTCATTGCCCAGCAATAGCAAGGAGTCGTCGATCCCATACCGGTTAGATAAGTTTCATCACTTTGGAGGATATAACGTAAATGGATCTTAGGATATTGAAAAGATTCGCAATGACTTTGAACGTGTTTAACTTGCACCGCTAGCGGAAAAAGTGTTGTGGTATCGCTATGGACCAAGAGGTCTATGCGAGGTGTCAATGAAAACTGCCACTCCAACCTAACCAACTTTCAGGGGATGTCCCCTATAAATGCAGTGCATTGGGTTGATAATTATTAAAATAGATTATGGAAAGAAGGATAGAGGTGGGCCATAAAAAAAGAACTCGAGCTTAGTTTTCAAAACCCTTCGTGAGTTTTGATCTTCTATTGGTATACTATAATGCTTTTTGGTCCCATTCAAGATACAGTCGTTGACCCCAAATTTGTAGCACAGTGTAATATGTTATTATGTTAAATCTTTTTAGTCGGCTATATATTTTTTTATGATTTTTCGCGAAAAACGCAAATTGATCTAGAAAACCTAAAAGGCACGGAAATGTTATTTTTTTCACCACCTTCCGAATAGAGTTAACTTTTTCTATAGAAATATATTGTTTTTCTAGGACATGTGTAAAACCAAAAGCCGACATTTGTCGATTTACCGTTCAGTTTTTGAGATGCAATTAGATCCTTTCATATCAAATTCTATGCAATAAGATACAATTGTATTAATTTGGATCCGCCATTTTTGGATCAAAATATATATAATTATATTAAAACTATATCATTATATCAAAACATTTTTACTCGGATTTGAAAAATTCGTCATCTCATAGGAACTGATCAGATACAAGGTAATACAATTTAATGCAATCATATATAACCAGATAATAGCAAATTAGCTAAGATCAAATCAATTTTTATGCGGTTCTTTCTAAAATTTCAAAAATATAAAAATTCTTCAATTTATTCTTAATTCTCTTAGGGCAAATTATGTTCCTGCACTCCCCAAAGACAATTCCATTCCCGCTGATCCCATTAGTGTAAGTTTAGCCATTCAAGCTGGCAAAGCTATTGCGGTACCTGAAGCTAAACTATCATATGGTTTTGTACAAAAACCCCTAGATGGTCTACCAAAAGTTTTTATTTCTAATGTGAAAGAAGAAAATTTATACGCTTTGAAAAACGATGTCATAACTTTGAAAAAGCCAGCACCCGCACCTGTAGTCGAAGATTTACCGGAACCAGAAGATGAAGAACTCAATGCCGATGCTGCTGCAGAGGATGAAGTACCACCGCTGTTAACTTACAAACAATTGGGTTATGTCCCTGAACAATTCAAAAATCCACTATTCCAAGAATTACCACCAGTACCGGCCTATGCATATGCCCCACCAGGATATCTACCACCAGCTGTGGTACCTGGCAAAGTTGCAGTAGATTGTGGTTTTAGACCAGGACGTATTGCTAAATTAAAAAATGTCAAAAATTATGGTGACGTTGGTAGTTGTTATGCAAAGTGAATACCACTAATGTAGTTTTATACATTTTATGTGAAATTATTTTTTTTACGATTTGTTGTTGCGAGAAACTTTTATTTAGTTGTAGTTAGTAATTAATTTAGTAATTAGTTATACGATGTAAAATAATAAAATCGAACTTTTTATACGAAATTTTAGGTTAAATTTAACTGGCTGCTTAAAGACCTGTTTAGATCCTTAGCGTTAGAAGTTTATAATGATAAACCATTTGGCAGTCTTAAGTCGATCGACTTTGATCAGTAGACCGATATACTCACAGTCACTTTTTCAGTGGATTGAGCCGCCATGGCGGCTTAACTTTCCAAAAATAAAAAAATTAAACTTTTATAAAATCAAAAATATCTTGAATTCTGTGTTTTAAATTAAAACTGTATAAAAACTTTTAATACAAAATGAAATGAGGGTGAACAAGTTTACGCTAAATAAATGAACTAAAAAATGAGAAAATGAACTAAATTTTAAGTAACTTGAAAATGATCGCTAAAGTTTTTTATGCCCTTCATTTAGTAATACACCTCGAAATTCCGAAATCAACCTCTGAGACTTTTTCCATAAGAAAAATGTTTCATAATCTTAGACTTTTTCTATAGGAAAAAGGTTTTAGAGTCTGATACTTTTTCTACACTGAAAAAAAAAATTAACTAAAATGGGAAAATTAACTAAATTAACTAAAAATTAACTAAATTTAAGTTCACATTTTTCTAAAAAATAAGGAAAGAAAAATTTGTTTAATATTATGCCAATTTGAACTAAAAAGTGGGAAAAATTTTATTTCAATTTAGTTCATACACATTTGAGGACCCCATTGGGTTCGGACCCGATAGGTTCAGACCCCGATGGTCGCAGACCTATTTGGGTTTCTTAAGAGTCGTCATAGTTTTTATCCAAAATTTTTTCCCGTTTCGCTCTACCTTGCTTAGTTTTTGACTTACGTGAATTAAGATGACCATTGGGGGTCTTGAGAATTTAAAAAACTCGATAACTTTAATTAAAACTAGGGATGTCGCGAATAGTGTATTCGGCAATTTACCGAATATTTACTATTCGGTATTCGGTTTGAACCGAATACCGAATATTGCCGAATAGTTTGATTAATCATACGTCTCTAGTACACCTATGTAAAAAATTAAAAAAGTAGTAGAATAAAAAACAACAACGCTGTGTTTGGCACTATTTTTTCTGTTAGCTTAATAATTCGAATTTTAATCAAGTACTCTAGTTATTTGTAGAAAAAAAAACAAATTAAAATGACAGCAAAAAAAATTTCGAACGTTTGGCGTTATTTTAAGGAGAATGTGGATTCAACAAAAGCTGTTTGCAATATATGCAATTCTTTAATCTCACGAGGTGGCGTTGGCCGTAAAGCTTCTACTTCTGGAATGATAAACCACCTTAAAAATAACCATGAAAAATAATACGAAGAATCATTCCATTCAATACTAAAAAAAAATCCGACACAGAAAACCATACAACCAACAATTTCCAATTTGATAGAAAATCAAAAACAGTGGAATTTTACAGATGCCAAGGCAAAGAAGATCCATTTTTTGATAGGACAAATGATAGCATTAGACAATGAAGCAATATGTGTTGTTGAAAGGTCTGGTTTTACGAAGTTAATGGCAAGCATTCTACCGCAATATAAAATTCCAAAAAGAAACTTTTTTGCCGAAAAGATTTTGCCTGAAATGTATGACAAAGTCGTAATAGAAATAAAAAAGGATTTGTCTGCAGCGGAAAACATATCGCTTACATCGGATATGTGGACAAGCAGTTGCAACAACATTAGCTTTTTGAGTTTTACTGGTCATTGGATAGATAAGGATTTTGAATTTAAACATGCAGCCTTAAATATGAAACGTTTTCGTGGCCAGCACACTGGAGAAAACATTTCTCACGCAATAAAAGAAATGTGTAATCAATGGGAAATACCAATTACTAAAATACACGCTATGGTCCATGATAACGCAAGGAATATGATGAAGGCTTCCCGTGATTCAAACATAGATTCCGTGAGTTGTTTTATTCATACACTTCAGTTGATTGTAACAGATTCTCTCAAAGTCCAACCAGAAATTTTAGAAATGTTGACTGTAGCAAGAAGAATTGTCACCCACTTTAATCATTCTGGTTCTGCGCAGGAAAAGCTTTTAGTAATCCAAAAGGAACTAAGTATTAAGGAACAAAAACTTGTACAAGACATTTCTACCCGTTGGAATTCAACATACTATATGATGGTTCGATTACTCGAACAAAAAAGAGCAATTTCGGTTTATTTAATTGACTCAGATATATTAAATTTAACGGCAAAACAATGGGATATTTTGGAACAATTGCTAAAACTTTTACAACCATTTGAAGAAATTACCAAAATAACTAGCTCTGGTCTCTCTTGCATATCAGAAATAATACCACACATTGTGACTTTAAAATCTTATTGTTTAAAAAATCGGTTGCGGATTCAACTTCAAAAGTGTCACAAGCTCGAATTTCTATTGTACAAGGGTTAAATCGTCGATTTGATAATTCAAACTGTAACAAAAAGTTTTTATTATCAACTCTTTTGGATCCGAGATTTAAAACAAAATTTTTTAAAAATCAAGTTGAAATTGAGACAGCTAAAGAATTTCTTAGAGAAGAGTTTGTCACAGAAGGTAATAATTTATCTATTGTAGATGATCATCAACCATCACCTTCCAAAAAGCAAAGGTCCATTCAGGAGAGTAACCATAATTCTTTTTGGGAATGTTTTAATGAAATAATGATGGATAGTGAAGATGTACATACTACGTCACCAAAAACCAGCGATATTATTATTGAACTGGAAAAATACCTAGAACATGATTGCCTATCCAGACAAGAAAGTGTACATAAATGGTGGGGCAACAACAAACAAAGATTTCCCTCTTTATCGAAAGTTGCGACAAAGTACTTATGTTCTCCTAGTAGTAGTGTCTATTCGGAACGTCTATTTTCGGAAGCTGGTAATGTCTATGAAGAAAATAGATCAAAATTACTCCCTGAAAGAGCTGAGATGTTAGTGTTTTTACATCACAACCTTCCATTAGTAAACGTTACTTATGAATAGCTTTCATTTTAAAATATATTTTTTGCAAATACTATATGGTAAAAGTAAACTATTTATAACTTTAAAATTGGTAAAAATTTCCAAAAATAAAAAACTTATCAATAAAGGGTTTTTTTAACTAATTTAAATTTTGCCGAATATTCGGCAAACTGTTACCGAATATTTATTCCGCCGAATATTTAAAAACCATGCCGAATATGCCGAATACCGAATATTGACGAATATTCGCGACATCCCTAATTAAAACTATATACTTCTGAGTAGTTTGCGGTCTTTTTCTATGTGTTAAGAGCTGCAGAAATGTTTTTGAACTTTTTGTTGTGTTGCCATGCTAATATTTTGCTCTATCTGGCGTAGTTTTCGAGATATCGCCATTTTAAGTTTCTTAAAAAAAAATTTCCCCAAGTTATAAAATTTTTACTAAAATAGGGCAAAAAAATTCCTCAAATCAAAGAAAATTAATTAATTGGTAGAAAATTACGTCCTAAAACTAAAGAAGAGGAATATGTCTTAAAAATAAAGATTTTTTCATATATTTACGTACAATTTCTTTGACGGTAAGAATTTCTTCCATGTATTAGGGAATTCCATTAAAGGAAAATAATGGACTATTTAACAGAACTAAAATTTTTTTTCTTTTTTTCTCATACAGAAACTAGGGGTTAGCTTTTTTGAGTATAGAAAAAATATTTCTCGGAACTACAGAATTTTAGTATAAGACTTTTTCTATACGAAAAATGTCTTAGAACCTAATACTTTTTCTATACGAAAAATGTCTCAGAATCTGGGACATTTTCTATACGAGAAATGTTTTAGAATCTGAAAACTTTTCTATGTCGCAGAATCTGACACTCTTTCTATACGAAAAATGTCTCAGAATCTAAAACTTTCTATACGAAAAATGTCTTCCTCTATACAAAAAATGTCTCAGAATCTGATACAGAAAAATGTATCTGAAATGTCTCTGTCTATACGAATAATTTCACAGAATCTAAGACTTTTTCTATACGAAAAATTTCTCAAAATCTGAGACTTTCTATACAAAAAATGTCTCAAAATCATAGAATTTTTCTATACAAAAAATTTCTCATAATATGTTTTAGATTCTGAGACATTTTTCGTGTAGAAAATATCAGATTTTTAGAAATTTTTCCTATAGAAAAATTCTCAGATTCTGAGACATTTTTCGTATAAAAAAGTCCCAGATTCTTAGTAATATTTCGTATAAAAAAAAGTCTCAGATTATAAGACATTTTTCGTATAGAAAAGACATATATTTTTCGTATAGAAAAAGACATATATTTTCGTATAGAAAAAATCTCAGATTATGAGACATTTTTAAGACGTATAGAAAATGTCTCAGATTCTAAGACATTTTTAAGAAGTATAGAAAAAGTCTCCGATTGTTAGACATTTTTTCGTATAGAAAAAGTTAAAGATTTCCCCCTTACACATACTGAATAAAACTTTCAAAATCTCTCTATTAGTTTCTTCCGGTTTTAAATAGATATTTTTCTGGTAATTCTAGCGAACATTGCCCTATATATTTTTTTTTTGTCGTATGTTATGTACTCATTTTATAAAAATTTTTGCAATGTTCTTAACAATATTGTGATTTATCAGCAAAATTTAAACTACAACATCTTTAGCGCAAAAAAAAAAATACTATCAGAAAAATATAACAAAACAAACTGTAACCCAGTTAATGATTATAAAGTAAATTATGCCAATTTTAACTAGATTTTTAAAGAACTTTGATTTGAAAAGTGATTTCAAATGTAAAACCGAAACAAAAATACTTAGCATCTTTTGAGACTTTTTCTAGGGTAAAAAGTCTCAGAATCTGTGCACTCAAAAAATTATGTTAGTAAAATCAACTGAAAATGTCAGTTAAAATAACTACTTTGTAAGTTGTTTTGGGGTCAACTACTTTTTCAGTTAAATCAACTAACAATGTTAGTTATTTTAACTGACAAAAAACAACTGACTTATGTAGTAAAAATTACTAACATTTGTAGTTAAAACAACTATAATGTAGTAAAAATAAAATAAACAATATATATACATATATATTTTTTTTTCAAAAAATGTTTGAGAAAAAAATGAAGACCAAATTTTTTCCAAGTTTTTTTTTTTTTTTAAAAGTTGTGAAAAATAAAAAAACATTTTTTTTTGGAAAAAACTTTGAAAATTTTTCAGAGATAAAAAAAATAAAATTAACTACTTTAAATAACTGTTACTACATTACAGTACTTTTTTGTTAGTTATTCAAAAAAAACGACTTAAAATAACTAACAGAAATAGTTGTTTGATATTTTTCATACAAAAATAACTGACTTTGTAGTTGAGAACAACTAACTACTGTAAAATATACAAACAACTAACATGTAGTAACTTACATAATTTTCTGAGTGTGGTTTTTTAGAAATGTTCAAATTACTCACTTTGACCAAGATATCGAATCGCTACATTGCTCTATAGAAAAAATGTCTCAGAGTCTAAAAGTAAAAGTGCATTCACATAGGCGTCGAAACCCCGTTTAACGAGGTCTCGAGCTAAAATTTTACGCAAAATTGTTGTACTTTTAGGTTATTTAATCTTACATTTTCGTTTATAACTTTTAATCCGCTGAACTGATTTCGCTCAAATTTTTTCTATAGGAAAAATTTTTCAGAATCTGAATTTTTTTTTTTATGCGAAAAATATCTTAGAATCTGAGACTTTTTCTATACGTCTCAAACATGTCTCAGAATCTGGGATTTTTTCTATAAGAAAATGTCTCTGAATATGAGATTTTTTCTATAAGAAAATGTCTCAGAATTTGAGATTTTTTCTATATGAAAATGTCTCAGAATCTAAGATTTTTTCTATACGAAAAATTCTTACAACCTCATACTTTTTCTAAACGAAAAATGTCTTACAATCCGAGGGCGCCCCGGTAGGCTAGTTGGTAGCGTGCTAGCCTATGAGTCTGGGGATCGTGGGTTCGATTCCCACCATAGGCCTTGGTCTGTTTCGCTACGAGACCATGGTCATATTCACCAAATTCCTTGAATCATCGACAAATATTTTGTAAGAACTGGCGGACGAACATAGGACCGATATTTCGGAATGACAAACTTATATGTTCCAAAGTGAGGAGTTATAAAAATAACAAAATTTAAAAAGAAACACAAATTTGATTAATTGGTTAATCATTATTAGGACTGAGATTTTTATGCATGTTTTTTTTGTAAAAAAACGTCTTAATACGATTTGAACCAATAGACTGGATTTTTTTTTTTTTATTTTGACAAACAAGCTTTTCTTCCGATTTTTAAAGTCCGGTCAAATTTCTATTCTGCTAGGCCTAAAACTTATGTAGGGTTACCAGATTTGAAATATGGAACAACAGTACATTTGGTCTCAAAAAACAGTACATTGCAAATAAAAACAGTACTTTTTTAAAAGTCTTATTTTACATCAAACTACAAAAACGTAGCCCTTTTACCCTGATTTCAAACAGATCTCAGCCAAAACGAGCATAAAAGGTTGTTAACGGAACGGTGGAACATTTTAGTTAAACCGTCTCAAATTTATTCTATTTTTTATCAATGTTGAAAAAATTGCGATTGACTTTTTGGAGCATTTGTCTTTGTTGCCCCGATATCTTACTTGAAAAGCTTTTGTAGTCTATGCTTTCGCTTAACTAAAACACCGATTTTCCTATCAAAAACATATGAAAAAATCCATAAAACAGTGTTTTAATTAAAACACGATTTTAAAAAGCAAACGCGAAAACGATATTATTGCACTCAAACAAAGGCCTAACTAAATTTTGGGAAAATGTTTTTTTTTCACAATTTAGTAAATTTAATAAAATTTTTGAAAAAGAATATCCGGTCCTCTTTCAATGTATGGACTCTTCAATTTCAATCTAAAAATTTGGGCGTTCCTCATTTCTCAGAAAATATTGTTGGAACAAAAAAAATGCAAAATACATTTTTGTAGTTCTTTACAAGACCGTCTTAAAACCTCCGTGTAATAGTTTTTTAGTTATACCGTTAAAATTCTAAAGACCCTTTTGGGCCCTTAAATTCCCGTATCCTAAAAACTAAGCAATGTGGAGCGAAAAGGGCAAAGATGTTGAATCAAAATTTATGACGATCCTTAATAGACCCAATGGGACTGGGCCTAAGGTGGTCTCGACCCATGGGTTCCGAACCTAATGGGGTCTGCCCGCAATCGGAACTTTAAATGAGATGTACTCAATAAAATAAATTTTTTCCCATTTTCTAGTTTTTTATTTTTCAGAAAAATTTAGATAAAAAGAAGGAAAACATGGCAATGGAGCTAAATCATTAGCGGTTTTCACCCTTGATAGAAAACAAAAAAAGAATCGAAGAAATGAAGAAAACAAGAAAATGTTTGACAGAAATACATGTATTTTGTTGTTGTATCTGTCAAACATTTTCTTGTTTTCTTCATTTCTCCGATTCTTTTTATGTTTTCTATAAAGGGTGAGAACCGCTATTATTGAATTTAGTTAAGTTTTCCGCTTTTTAAATAATTTTTCTTTTTGAGTGTGGTATAAAATTAAATTGCATTTAGCTCCTTTTTAAAAATTGAATTAAAATTTTGTCAAATATGAAACATTTTTCGAAAAATGTTACATTTTGGTGATGAGTATAAAAAACAGTACAAAAACAGTACACGCTTTAAAAAAACAGTACTTTTGCGTACTGTTTTAGGTGCTGTGCATAAAACAGTACTTTTTATAAAAAACAGTACATGTACTGTTTAAAACAGTACGAATGGCAACCCTAAACTTATGTGATACAAATTTGAGGTCAATTTAATTAAATAAAAACGTAGCGCCCACACTCCTAAAAAACCTTGTCAAATTACTAGAAAAAGTCTCGTTATCCCATTTTACTAATATTTAACAGTTTTCCTAGTTTTTTAACAAAAAAACAAATTTCAGAAAAATCCGATAACTCCTTCATTAGTTTCCAGTAGGGCTGTCAATCCCGAAATCCCGAAATCCCAGGATTATTGTCATAAAATAAATCCCGAATCCCGGGATTTTTAAACTCAAATCCCGGGATTTTTGAAATATTAAAAATGTGTGAGAATTTATTTTTAAAAATACAACTTTGTTCAATTATTGTTACATTTACATCAACAAATTAAAACTAAAACTTTTTTTGAATTTTCAACGTAGCTGGCCACGAATTTTGCTGAGCTAAGAATTCTACCCAGGCTTGCTGAATAATAGTCCAACGCACTAACCATTAAGCCACAGTCACGAAGCCCTTTGACCAAAGTTTGCAGGTTTTGGCGAAAATTTTCTAAAAAACCCAAATTTTGATCGAAGGGCGCCACGGGTAAATTTAATCCGATTGGCCTCAAAGTTGTAGCACATAAGTTTAAGGTCTAGGAGAATAAAAATTTTCCGGGACGTTCAAAATTGGAAGAAAAACTTTTTTTATACAAAAAAAAGCAAGTCTAATGTTTTATATTATTACATTTTCCCTTTAAATGTTTTTATTATTTAAAATTTTCTTTAAATTAGTTTTAAAATTATACAGTGCAACAACCAAAATCGGAATGAGACGAAACCAAAAGCAAATAAAAGTTGTCATTTTCCATAACAAACCCCTCAAGGCTTTTTTTAGTTCATTGCTAAATATTTAATATTAATAATTACTTGAAAACTGCATAAGTGGCGTATACTTAATTTTTTTAATTGCCTTTAAATAACAATCAGAATAATTAGAAATCATTTTTTAATAATTTCGTTGTAGCGAAATCGATCCAAGGGTTTTCGTGGGAATCAAACCCACGACTCCCTGCTTAATAGGCTAGCACGCTACCAACTAACACACAGTAGCCCCTTAATATGCACAATAAAATTGAAACATAAAGAGTCTACTATTTTTTACTTTTATAATCAAAGAAATTTAATCCCGAAAAATCCCGTAATCCCGAAAAATCCCGGGATCCCGAAAAATCCCGTAATCCCGAAAAATCTCGGGATCCCGGGATTTCGATTTTCAAATCCCGAATCCCGGGATTTAAAAAAAACGATCCCGTTTGACAGCCCTAGTTTCCAGCATATCCCGATCGGGGTATCCGGATCCGCGCCGCGATATTGGCTCACTTACCATTGGGTTCAACTTCCGCCACTCAGCTTTCAAAAGTAGAGATCATTGGCTAAATTTTAAGCTATAATACAACTCTCTACGACCAATAGAATTTTGGGGGCGGGGGTCTCCCGTTGACGTGAAATAGCACATATATATAGTTTTTTTCCACTGACTGTTTCATAGAGCTTGAGACAAACTTTCATTTCAATTAATTTGAGCCAAATCAGACCATTTAAACCCATGGGGCCCTTCGATCAAACCTAATAGTTTTTGGTGAACATTTTCTTAAAAACCAAAACTTTCATCGAAGATCTAAAATGATCGGATTTGGCTCCAATTGTAATTCGAAAAAGATCAATTGGAATTCGAAATAGTTCAATTGTAATGTAAAAAAAATATCAGTTGTAATTCGAAATAGACCATTTTTAATTCGAAAGAAATCAATTTTAATTTGAAAATTATCAATTGTAATTCAAAAAAGATAAATTTTAATTCGAAATAGATCAATTGTAATTCGAAAAAGATTAATTGTTATTCTAAAAAATCTATTTAATTCGAAATAGATCAATTATAGTTCCAAAAGTATCAATTGTAATTTAAAAAAGATCAATTGTTATTCGAAAAAGATCACTTGTAATTCGAAAAAGATCTATTGTAATTCGAGAAAGATCAATTGTTATTCGAAATAGATCAATTATAATTCGAAAAAGATCAATTCTAATTCAAAGATTCCAATTGTAATTCGAAAAAAATCAACGGAAACTCAGTTGATATTTTTCGAATAACATTTGGAATCTTCGAATTACAATTGATCGTTTTCGAAAAGCCAAAGTTGAAGAAAAAATGAACGAAATATCTTTCAAAACCAAGCCACTTGCATAAAAAATGCATCGTTTTGCTTTAGCATATTTTGATAGCATTGCATTTTTAGAGCATATTTTGATTTTAAATGCATATTTGTTACTTATAAATGCATAATTTTTGGATATTTTGCCATAAATTTGTAAATAAAATAAATTAACAAAAATATTAACAACTTTTAATATTAAATTGTATTAAAAACTTTTCCGAAAATACATCAAAGTTAAAAGTTAAACGGTTGCTGGGTAACATCAACAAAAACTCTCACATCATTTGAGACAATACAAGTTCAAAAGACTTTTTCATTGTACATGAAAATATTCAAGTTCAAAACCACGTTCAAAAACTATGGTAAAAAAACAAAAATTCAAAAGAATTTTTAAAGTTTTCAAAATTGATATAAACTGTAGAATCAAGTTTAAATCTGATTAGTTTAACGGCAAAAATTAAACAGATTAAAATATGGAATTTAAAATTTTATTAATCTCCTCAATAGTGGGAGTATTTGGGGTGGTAAGTCCATTAGTGGCAAAAAGTGTTAAATCTTGTGACTGAAATAATGATAATTTCTTTAATTATAATTGTAGTTATCATATACACAAGCCATTCCCATTGAAGTGGTTTATACGGGAGATAGTTGTGATTGTCCAAAGAATTTAAATTATTTAGTTAATTTACCACCACCGCCTAAGGTAAATGAATACCTAGGTGGTGAATATGGTTACAAGTTGGATGTACCTCTGCCGGCAAAGGCCAAAGTTACCTACAGTTTTGATTTTACAGTTGAAGAGCCAGTTAAACCACCACTAATTCCACCAGAGAAATTGAATCTTTATGCTAAAATAGATCGGATAACCGCACCCAAAAAAGGTAAGTTGTCGAAAAAAAAAAAAAATTAACCAAAAGTGAATAATGGTGAATAATGAATAATGGTGAATTGATAAAAACAAGTTTGTGAAAATTTCATATGAGATTGAGATTTTACATTTGAAATTGGGAAAAAGTACAATTAAAATTGAAATTTTCAATTGAAATTAAGAATTTCCATTAACACTTTCCATTTAAAATTTAGAAAATTTTAAAAGAATTTAAGATAATTTCAATTGAAATTGAGAAAATTTCAAATGAAATTGAGAAAGTTTCAAATTAAATTGAGAAAATTTCAAATTAAATTGAGAAAATTTCAAATTAAATTAAGAAAATTTTAAACAAAACTAAGAAAATTTTAAATGAAATTTAGAAATTTTCAAATGAAATTGGGAATTCCTCTCAATTTTTTTTTAGTTTTCCCAATTTCATTTGAAATTTTTTTAATTTTATTTGAAATTTGTTTAATTTCATTTGAAATTTTTTTAGTTTCATTTTAAATGTTAGTTTCATTTGAAGTTTTCTCAATTTCAAATGGAAATTCTTAATTTCAATTGAAAATTTTCTCAATTTCAATTGTACTTTTCTCAATTTCAGATGATATCTACAATTTTAAATGTGAAATCTCAATTTCATATGAAATTTTCTTAATTTCATTTAAAATTTTTTCAATATCATTTCAAAATTTATTATTTAATATTCTAAATTTCCAATGGGCAGTCTGAATTAAAAATGTAATTTTCTCAATTTCAAAAGAAAAAATTTTTTCAATATCATTGCAAAATTTATTCATTATGAAGTTGAATAACAACAATAGCAAGTGAAATATTCTAAATTTCCAATGGACAGTCTGAATTAAATATGTAATTTTCTCAATTTCAAATGAAAAATCTCAATTTCATTTGAATTTTTCTTAATTTCAAATGAAAAGGCCCATTTTTATTTGAAATTTTCTCAATCTAAAACGCGAGGAATTATAGGGAAATTGTTAAAAACATGTTCACTCATTTTTATTATACACTACAATTAAAATTTTCGTGAAAAAGTGACATTTCAGTTTTGTTATGATTGCTTCTTTCTTATAATTATCAAATGTTGTTGATTTTGAAAAATTTTTCTATAGGAAAAATGTCTCAAAATCTGAGAATTTTTCTATAGGAATTTTTCTATAGGAAAAATGTCTCAGTATCTGCACCGAACCAAATACGGCAGTAATATTTACGAAAAAGCATGTTGATTTGACGAAAGAACAATCATTATACAGCTAACAAAACAGGGGTGTTGATTTGAATAAAATTTTCGTTAATTTATATTTGAGATAAATTTGACGAAATTTCGTCAAATTAACAGAATTATTTTCGTCAATTTGAATAAAATAGTTTATTCAATTTGAATAAATATCATCAATTTAACAAAATGATTTTCGTTGATTCTACGATATTTTATCAATTTTACTAAATTTTTCTACCCTTTCAAAAAATAAAATATCCATAAATATTATTTTTATTTTTGAAATTATATTTTTTTATTAAAAGGAATATGTTAATATTTTAAAAACTTAAAATATGTTTACTATAATAAACAAAAAAATTACTACCTCCGTCCCGAAATATTTTTAACATTTCTATAGATTTTTTGTCCCAAAATAAACTTTACATTTTATTAAGCAGTGTTTTAGTTGAAATAATGCAAGATAAAGTTAAAAAAACAATCTTTTACTAATCTCGTGTACTAAAACTGTAACAAAATTAATTAAAAATATTTGCAAGATGTCCCTATTGCATCCATAATGCAATTATTAAAAACCGTTAAAAGGGCCTCTAGCGTAAAATTTCTTATTTTATACGCCGCAGTTTGTAATAATTTTCATCTTTTTGACCATAGTGGACACCATGCTGTTTGTAACGTCGAAAACAAGTTGTCTCATTTATCTGGATGCAGTTTATTGCATCCATTTTGCACGTGAATTGAAAATTTGCAATGCTATAAAAAAATTTTAAATTATTGATATGTCCCGATATGTATTAACAAAAAAAAACAAAGCTTTTTCAAAAAATCCTCCATAATCCCAGCAAAAATATAGAAATGTTAAGATTATTTTGGGACGGAGGTAGTACAAAATAATAAACTTACAAAAAGGGAATGAATTTATTAAAGACG
Source organism: Pegoplata infirma (assembly GCA_963921195.1). Classification (NCBI taxonomy): domain Eukaryota; kingdom Metazoa; phylum Arthropoda; class Insecta; order Diptera; family Anthomyiidae; genus Pegoplata; species Pegoplata infirma. Next base: position 20,259,282 of record OY992540.1, read on the forward strand.
AAGAAACTGCTGCCGTGTGTTCATTTTTCCAATGTGTTAATTTAAATTCCAGACCGAAACTTATTTATCTTTGCCTAAACCTTTGTCAATGTAATGTATAGAATACCTAAAAACATTAATAAAAATATAAATTAGTTTATAAATTTAATTATTATATACATATATCATTACTTACATAAAGTTTTGTTTTCACATGAAGTTTTGTAGAATTTGAAGACGCTTTTATAATGCCAAAAAAACATGGCAAAAACTTAAAAGCTTTAGCAATTGCATAAAATTGCAAGAAAAAATAAATAAATTTTAGCAAAACATAATTTTTTTTATGACACTGCACAATGCAAAAAGTAATGGCGTCCAAACTAATCATTTTAGTCAATTTGACGAAATTTAGTCAATTTGACAAAATTTAGTCAATTTGATGAAATTTCGTCAATTAGAAAAATTACTTTAGAGTCCCCGCACAACAATGTCGGGGCGGTTGACGTTTTCCGTCATGAGAGAGTATAGGCGCAAATTAAAGGCGGCAGCGGTAAATTCATTAACTCGTTGATGTTTACAGAATTTTTCACTTTTTCGACACTTTTTTATTTAATGTTATTGTTTTTTTTAATATCAATTTAATTTTTTCATATTGATTCCTTTTTTTGTGTTTTTTTTCAGAATTTTAAATATTTTTTTTTTAGAGATCACATTTTTTTGTTTACTTTATCGAAAATAATCGAAATATTTATAAGAATGTGGCAACATTTTCATCAGAGTCATAGAGTAGTCCAACAAATGGCGTTTGAAAAAGTAGTAAACAAAAACCATATGGTATTGTTTACGAAATTTTATCACAAATCGAAATGTGAGCAAGATGGAAGATACCAGTTTTACAGTGAGAATGCAGATTGTTTTTTGTCTCTCTTTGCTTTGCGTTTGAACTTTAGTTTGGCATTGCCAGAATTTTCCAATTATCTTTGGTGATGCCAGATCTACAAAACGGTCGATGGATTACTATGTCACTATGATTTTCATATCAAAAATTTGAAGAGAGAGAGAAACCGACACAAAAATAAAATTGATTTTATTCAAGCGGTTTTCGGTCGAGCGTTTTTTCTTGCCAAATTTGTATGAAAAAAACGTCACCGACATTGTTGTGCGGGGGCTCTTAAACAAGAAAACAAATTGTAAGAGTTTATTTTAATAACAAATTATCTTTTTTTGTATTGAAATAACACATTTCGTTGGTTTAGTTCTTTATTTTATTTAAATTTCCAATTTAGCTTCACAAAAAAAAATCAGCTGTTTTTTTAACATCTGACTGTTACCAATTTACCCGAAAAAAAAGTGCGGGTAAGTTCGGTAAAATGAGAAAGTAATTTATTCTCTCAAAAACTCTCATTTACCCAATTTTTGCGTACGGGAACGCTTTTCGGGCTGGTTTGGGTACCCGCGGGCACCCGCGGTAACGTTGTGGAACGAACCTAATTTGTTCATGATTTTTGAGTTTTTTTTCGTTAACAAATAAAACATTTTTTACACGAAGAAGTTCAAAATCATCCACTTGGACCGGTGGTAAGAAAATGTCGTTTTTCTTTGTCGGATCTGTAACATTTTCTATAGGAAAAATGAGTCACATACTCGTGACATATTCTTTACGAAAAATCAGATCCAGACTTTTTCGGGGGGAAAAATGTTTCAGAATTTAAGACTATCTACAGGAAAAATGCTCTAAGACTACACAGGAAAATTGTCTTAGAATCTGTGAATCTTTGTATAGAATGTTTCAAAATTTTTTAAACTCAAAATCCGAGTATTTTTTTAAGGAAAAAACTTTTTAAATTCCCAGAACTTTAAATTAAAAAATCTTAAACCCTGAGAACTTTTCTATGGGTCTCTAGGTAAGGGTGGCGGTGTCCGATTTACACCTCGCATAGACCTCTTGGTTCATAGCGATACCACAAAACTTTTTCCGCCAGCTGCGCAAGTTAATCACGTTCAAAGTCATTGCGAATTTTTTAATATGCTTAGATCTATTCGCGTTGTATACTCCAACGTACTGAAGCTTATCTGACCTGTAATCGAACGGTGACACCTTGCCACCGCTGGACAGTGAGGCACATCTTTCACAACTGGTGTCTGAAATGAGTCTAAAATTCTTAGCATGAATGCCGATCAGACAGTGAACAGTTATTATTCCAGTCTGAGCTCGACATTCCCTCTCATAACATTCCCTCTCGACATTCCCTCTTATTATTATAATAACACAGTGCAACACCCAAAATCGGAATGGAATGAAACCAAAAGCAAATGAAAGTTGACATATTCCATAACAAACCCCTCAAGGCTTTTTTCTAGTTCAGAGCTAGATTTTTTTTTACACGTATTTGAAGTTAGTGAACTTTTATTATAATTATAATAATAAATGCTTGAAAACTGTATTAGTGGCGTATGATTAATATTGTAATTGCCTTTGAATAACAATCATACACAACTTTGCCCAGTGGTTTATTTTAATAATTGCCTTTAAATAACAATCATACGCAACAGTGTACAGTGGTTTATTTTAATAATTTGGCTATTCAGTAAACAGGTACTGTACCGATTGCAGCAAAATTCATACCAGTTATAGCTTAAGTAATTTTGAGCTTATGTTTGGATACTGGACCCTACATGTCCAATAAGAGGACCTTAAAGTAGGACATGTTTAGTACACAAAAACTTAAAATGCTTTAAAATCACCAACTTTAAATGCGTGTAAAAACAAATCTAGCTCTGGCCTAAAAAAAAAGGCCTTGAGGGTTTTGTTATGAAAAACGTCAGCTTTCATTTGCTTTTGGTTTCATCCCATTCCGATTCCGAAAGTTCGATTTTGTATCACTGTGCAATAGGTATTTAATTTTCCCGTGGTCATAAGTTGGCCATAAAATTCTGCTGATTTTGCATGTTGTCCCTGTTCGCTTTTGCAACATTAATGTAATTTCGTCTTAGTTGGTAGTGTTGGAGTGATGGTAAAACTAGCACCATGGTACCATCAGCTCCAATTTTCACGAGTTCGTCTTATTATAAGTTAGATATTTTCATACAATAAAATATTTTCATACAATATAATGGAAAATATACCAGAATCGGAGAGGAAAAATGTAAAAATCAAAAAAATCTCTTTATCGAACATTAATTAATCATTCTCGAATTTTAAATATTTTTCGAGTTTAAATTGATCTTATTTAAATTTTTAAAATTGAATTTAAATATTTGTGATGATGTTTTTAAAAAAAATCAATTGCTCAAAATTCACTATAGGTTTATTTTCGAACAAAAATTGCTCTCTAAAAGTTAAAATTTGTAAATATTTAATTTCAGATTGCTATCCCATTGGACCAGCACCACCATTACCATGCAAAAACCTTGGATGCAGTCGTTGCTCAGCTCTGCCTAGCTACGATAATAGGTATGTAACACCCGAAAATCGTATTATACGAAATATACGAAAATTTCAAGCTCCAAATAGTATAAGCAAAAATATGCCATTATACACTGCCAAAATTATGGCCATATTTTTGAAGCCTTCAGAAGATCAAATACAAATGGTTAATAAAGAAACTAAATCTCGTAATAAACGTGATATATCAAAATTATTTTCCCGTGGTCGAAATAATAACGTAAGACGTCAGGAACGTCTGGTAAAACAATATAACAAACGCCTAGAACCGCGTTCAATGATGGACGAAGAAGTTTTTGAAGAAGCACCTAAGGCATTTATACCAAAAACAATAACTTTACCAAAAACATTATCTATGCCAAAAACAATATCTATGCCAAAAACAATATCAACATTAACTCCAATGGGTCGACGTCCTTTTGAAAATTTTAGAAATTTTTTAGTTCTGCCACAATTAAGAAATAAACGTGACATTAAGGGTGAATATGATTTAATTGAAAAAGAGCGTGAACAATTAGATTTGACTTTACCCGAAATTATACAATTTATGCCCGAAACTTTAGATCCTAATTTTAAGAGAGGTCAATGTCAATTTCGTCACATGTGTCAGCAACAACAAGAAGAATCACCACTAGAACCAACAAATCCACAACTAATAGATTCTACAACTATCAAAAATGAAGATACTAAAGAGACTTTAGAAAAAGTCGAAGGGGATACTAATAGAAATGATTCTATTAGGGAATCAGAAAATGAAATTAGTGCCTCCACGCATACAAAACGTAATGCTGCTCATTATGGCTGTGGTTTAGCTTTGAATGTGCACAATCCTCAACTTGCCAATCCAACTCCCAGTCCAGGTTATACTTTTGAACACATTTCACCACCTTCAGTTAATTCACATTATGATGCTCTACCTAGACCATTTACTATTGCCGACAGTCCATTTGGTATTGATCCAGCGCCCCAACAATATGTGGGTGCTCCTTATGCCCCTATCGCAGCACCACTACCAGCGATTATTAACAGCGCTCCCATAGTGGGTGCTAGCTATAATCCATATGCACAACAAGCTTCAAATGCTCAATTAGATCAAATTATTGCCGATATCGTTAATAGACATTCGGATTTTATTGAAGCCTCATCACATCCGGGCGGTGCACTGGTAGATCCTTCCAGGGAGCAAGAATATCAAACTAAGTCCTTATTAAAAAATCTATGGGATGGTCATTGGAATAAATGGTTTGGTGATGATGCATCAGATAATGCATATTCATATGTACGAAATTATAGAGCGGCGGCACCTGAAGGAGCGTCTTTAGCTCCACAGTCATATTAAAATTTAGTTAATTTACAATAGTCGTATTAAAGTTAAGCTTAAGAGATAGTCATAAGTTAATTATATATTTGTAAATAATAAATAATATGTAATAATAATTGTTAATAAAATTAAAATTTTATAAGTTACTACAACATTTTTTCTTTCTTTTCATATTTTTAGTTATGTTCGTGGTGGTTACTAAACAATAAATTGCGTTCACTTTAGCACGAATGTGTATTTTGGATGGCCTTTTACATGCGCATGCTCATCGTCATATCTGTTCTATAAATAGTTATTTTTTAAATTTTTTCAAATGTTTTTTACTTGTTCTTGTTTTAATAAAACTAGATTTTTCAAAACCATTTTAAACGTTTTTCAATATTGAACCATAATTTTGTAAAAGTGATTAGGTTATAAAGGGTGACGTCCATAGAGCCCGCAATGTGGCCCATTACACTGTGCAACAAGAAAAATGAGCCTCAATGGCTTCAACGCCATATGAAAGTAGACCATCAAATGGACAAAATCACCAAAGGGTTTAGCAAAGTCAGTTCGGATTTCTTTTTTATAGCCCACTAAAGTTTTTATTTTTTTATCAAAGGCGCTTGGAAAACGTCAAAAATACTATAATAAGAACACATCTGAGCATCAAAATATGATTTGATGTCTTCAGTGAAATCTTATGGCGGTTCATTTCTTAGAACAGTTTAACCCTCTAACTGGCATTTTAAGGGGTCATTTTAGTCCTTTTTCAAAAACTAAACACAGAAGTCTAATAAAACGTCCATTTAGAGGGTTAAAATGTTCTACAAATATTTTCCTCATAAAATTTCACTAGGGGTTGTCAAATGTTCAAAGTTTGTGCGACATGCGCATAGTGCTTAAAAAGGGTCAAGTATAAATAATCAATGTTTGTTATTTTTTTTACCAAAGCAGTGTTAAAAAATTTCGACAAAAAACAGTGCCAAATATACTTTTGAGCTAAAAATGCGTTTCTGATGTGTTTTATAAAATTTTATGATGATTCTTTTCGTTGACCAAATTAACCCTCTAGCTCCCGTTTTAAAGGGTCATTTTTGTCCTTTTTTAAAAGAAATACAAAAAAGTGTATAAAAAAGGCAGTTAAAGGGTTAAAATGTTTTACAAATATTTTTTGCATCAAATTTTACTAGGGCACGTCTAAGACAGAAAGTTCGTCCATCATATAGAAAATGCTTAAAAATTTAAAGTATTCAAATTTTTTTTTTTATTTTTTTTGGACCGAAATATAAAAAAAAAACAAGTAACAAAGTTAAATTCGACTTTGTCGAATGTATTAATACCCTCCACGATGTAAAAAAGTTTATTTGCAAAAATAAAAACAAACAAAAGTTAAAAAAAAAAAAATCCGCGAAAAAAAATTTTTTGGTAAAAAAAAAAATTCGACGAAAATGTTTTGTTTTTTGTAAAAAAATACATGGACGAGAATAAACACCTCTTTGGCCAAAATATCAAATTTCGACCCTTTCAAATTCAGAGAGTCCTTGACCGATCTCGTTGAAAAATTGTATCTGCACTTCTATCCAATAGGATAGAATTTCGTCAATTTTTTTTTTTACCAAAAAATTTTTTTCGCGGATTTTTTTTTTTTAATTTTTTTTTTGTTTTTTTTTTTTGCAAATAAACTTTTTTAAATCGTGGATGGTATTAATATAGGGTGTTTTTTTTACTGTTACCGAACTTTAAATTGAAATAAAGTAAGGAAAAATATTTTTAATATCAAACAAACTGACTTTATTGGATAGATAATTTTATGACATTAATGTTAAAAAATGATTAGGAGCCATATCGATACCAAAAATGGCTCGTACATGGAGTAGTCTGAACCTTCATTTTCACACAATTTTCACAGAATTTGCGGCCGTTTTTCGAATTTCACCAATAACTTGTGGAAGGTTTATTTCCAGGTGTTTAATTGTCTCTTATTTATCGGAAATGACAAGTTACTTCACATAGCCCCACAGAAAATAATCCAATGGGGTTAAATCGAACGTTTTTGGTAACCAATTAATAGGATCTTTGAATAAAATTTAAGTTCGACGAAAAGAACCATTTTTTTGATAAAAAATGTCTACAATTTGGAAGCGTTGCTCTTGCGTAAGTCTTTGCATGATAAAATGTCAAACCATACTTTACAAAAAACAACTATCAGCGGTTAGATCGGTTGTCAAATAATGTAGTATTAACAATTTAAAGTTGTGAACCTCTAAAAAAAACACCCTATACATTCGACAAAGTCGGATTTAACTTTGTTACTTGTTTTTTTTTTTTTATATTTCGGCCCTAAAAAAATATAAAAAAAAATTTAATACTTTAAAATTTTTAAGCATTTTCTATAGCTGGACGAACTTTCTGTCTTAGACGTGCCCTAGTAAAATTTGATGCAGAAAATATTTGTAAAACATTTTAACCCTTTAACTGCCTTTTTTTTTAAAGACATTTTTGTATTTCTTTTAAAAAAGGACAAAAATGACCCTTTAAAACGGCTAGAGGGTTAATTTGGTCAAAGAAAAGAATCATCATAAAATTTTATAAAACACATCTGAAACGCATTTTTAGCTCAAAAGTATATTTTCTCTGTTTTTTGTCGATATTTTTTAACACTGCTTTGGTAAAAAAAAATAACAAACATTGATTATTTATACTTGACCCATTTTAAGCACTTTGCGCATGTCGCACAAACTTTAAACATTTGACAACCCCTAGTGAAATTTTATGAGGAAAATATTTGTAGAACATTTTAACCCTCTAAATGGATGTTTTATTAGACTTCTGTGTTTAGTTTTTGAAAAAGGACTAAAATTACCCCTTAAAATGGCAGTTAGAGGGTTAAAATGTTCTAAGAAAAGAACCGCCGTAAAATTTCACTGCAGACATCAGATCATATTTTGAAGATCAGATGTGTTTTATTATAGTATTTTTGACGTTTTCCAAACGCCTTTGCCAAAAATATTAAAACTTCAGTGGGCTATAAAAAAGAAATCCGAACTGACTTTGCAAAACCCTTTTGTGATTTTGTCCACTTGATGGTCTACTTTCATATGGTGTTGAAGGCATTGAGGCTCAATGCGATGACCCAAAATTTGTTGCACAGTGTTATCAGTGCTGTCAGGCTTTTTTTGTAAAAAATCGTCAAAATTTGGAAAAAAAAAATCGTAAAAATTAGGAAAATTTTCACTTTAAATCGTCACTTTAAAAAATTAAAAAAAAAAACACACATTTTTTGATATATTAAAATTTTGAAACGCACAATAAAATTTTTTTATCCACTTTTGTTTAGTGAATTTTTTAAATTTACGTACACAAAATATTTTTTAGCCAAAAAAAGGAATTTTCTTTTAAAACAAATGACAAAATGGTTGAAAGTCATTCGATTTTTCATTTGTTTCAACAGACATCAACATTCAATTTTAACTGCGGATAAAATAAATTTTATTAAATCTTTTTCACTTAGCGCCTTTGGCGCATAGAAAAGATTAGAAGGTACGCAGTGGTGTATTTGATGTATTTTCCAATATGGTGGCAAAAAGCTTGTTTTTCCTCATCTCACACGTATTTAATATCAAATTAGATTCTTTGTTTATAAAAAATGGAATTTGTCTTTCATTTAATTAAATTTATTATTTATTTTGCTTTATTCAACGTTTTTTTAAAGATAATACGTACACGCAAAAAAAAATCTGTGTCAGATTGAGCAATCCTACTTGGTAAAAATTTTTTCATACCAAAAAAAAAATGTTTACCAAGTTTTTGCTAAAATTATGCTTGTCGATGTTAAAGTAACATAATTACTTTTTTATGTAAAATAACCAAGTAGCTTGCACAATAACGCAAATTACTTGCACAAAAATTTATCAAAAGAAAACAACAAAAAAAAAAACAAATACAGACCGCCATATTCATTTTGTATTTTTGTGTGCGTGCTTCGTTTATTTTTTGTGTTATAAAAACGTAAAAAGGAAATTGATAAATAAAATTTAAATAAATTAATAAATAAATATAAATAATTAGTAGTAGTTTTTTAAAAGATAAATAAAAAGCTAAAGTTAATTTTGCTGTCATAACTTCCCAACAAACATCCATTCCAGCCTTTGAAAAAAAAATCAAACTGGCACTAAATATCAAGGGTGTTTTTCAAATTGTTTTCAGTGACAAAAATTTAAACATTTAAACTAAATTTGAAACATGTTGGAAATATTTGTTTTTTCCTATACTATTAATTCTTTTCAAAAAAATATAAACATCAAATTGATTTGCCATGTTTCTCAAACCTAATATCGAACATTGATTATGGGTGGAAATAATTTTGTTTTCAAATGTTGTTCAATTCCGAATTTCAAATTGTCAGAAAACTTAAAATTTTGTTGTAAAAATTAAGAAGAAAAATCTACACAGAAAAAAATATGGAGGAAACAAATTTGAGTAATCACTTGTTTAATTTTTTAAAAAAAATTTGAGTAATATTTTAATTGACGCAATTAAAAATTTACTCAAAAATTTAAAATAAAATTTGAGTAAATAATTTAATACAAATTTAATATTTTTTTTTATTTTTTTTTCTCTCTTGGTGTTTTGAATTCTCATTTAGTTTATTGTTTTTTGTATATGTATATGAAAGTTTGAAATCATCTTTATAAAATTTTACTTTGTCTTGAAGACATAAGTATATTTGGTAAAGTTTGTAAAAGCAATTTTTTTGGAAAAAAAAATTAGAAACTTTTTTAACTTTTTAAAAAAATAATTTGATGCATTTTGAGTAAATTTTTACTTGACACAATTAAAAAGTTACTTAAAAATATTAAAAAATTTTGAGTAAAGATTTAATTGTGTGAATTAATAATTTACTCAAATTTTTTATTCAGCATTTAATAATTTTTTATTAAAAGTTTACTCAATACTATTAAATCGTTTACTGGTGGAAAATTGAGTAATTTTTTACTCAATAGTATTAAAAATTTACTCAAATTTTTTTTTATTTTTTTCTGTGTAGAAATTTTATGTATTTTTATGCATTTGTGCCAATTAATTGTATGCTATAAGTATAAAAACTTGCATAAACGTTTAAAAAGTAAGTACACACGAGTTTATCAAAAACAAGTAAAAAAGTTAAATTCGGCCTTGCCGAATGTAGTGATACCCTCCACAATTTCAAAAAGAAATTACTTTTGAAAAAAAAAAAAAAATTTGAAAAAAAAAATTTCCGCGAAAAAAAAATTTGGTAAAAAAAATCCGCGATTTTTTTCTTTTTTTGTCAAAAATATGTTCGTTCTTGTTTAAATTCCATTTGGTGTTCAATTATGTTCACATATGCCAACCAGAAGCCGAATTAAAGCATTTTGTATTTTTAGGTTATGTTGAATGTACTGAAATTTTTGAGGTGTGCTTACATTTTCGTTCATAACTTTTGAACCGCTGAACCGATATCGCTCAAATGCAATACCAGACTTCTCGGGAGAACTTCCAATAAATATGTTAAGTTTTAGTCATCTCTGTGCAATATTTTGTCCGCGACAGCATTTTCCACAGACAGACAGACAGACAGACAGACGGACAGACGGACATCGCTAGAATGTCTTAAAATCGATCGGGGATCATGAATATATATACTTTATGGGGTCCCAGATCGATATTTCGATGAGTTACAAACAGAATGACAAACTTATATATACCCTCTATCACTAAGTGGAGCGTATAAAAAGTTATACATTTAATAACGTCTTTTCTTTTGTTTTCTTTTCTTTAAAGATTTCGAATTTTAAAGAGCAGACGGCTGAAGAAGACCTGGAAGGAGACGACCTCAAAAATGGCATTCGATGTAATTTTTTTATTAACAATTTTTAGTGCAAATAAATAGCAAATATTATTATAATTCGTATTTACATTTTTTTTATAAAAAATAGTATTGAGGTTCATTTGAAAAATAATGTTAAATTAACATTATAAATAAGGCTGAGAATTCTTTGAAAACTACACTAAAATTCAATTAGATAGTGAGCATATTTTCAAGCTAAAAATATTTGTGTACATTGGAGAAACATTATACATTCAAAAAATCTCAAACTATATATCAAATCTAAATAAACTTGAAAATTTTACTTGAGAACTAACATGCCGTTTTCTTTGAGAATGCTATTGTTTTCACGTTGAGAACTATGTTATTTTCAACTGGTTTTCAAGGCTAAGGTTTAAATTTTAAACTTGCTATCAATATAATATTCAATGTATTTCAAAGGTAAATGTTTGTTGGGTTAAAACACCATTCATTTAGCAAAACCAATGGAGTCCCAGACGTTTGTTTCAATGAATTACAAATGGAATGATAAAGTGAGTATACCCCTATTCCGAAGACACCAATAAGGTTTAATAGATTTTTAGTTAAAAATTAGTGTTTGGTAATAATTTTCTATTTTTACAGGGTACTGGTAAATAAATGTTTGAAGCCATGGTGAATCCTTCACTGCAATAAAGAGCGTAGGCACCAGTCCTGCCTTTAGTTATAAAACTAAAACCTAAAAACTCATTTATATAGCAAAGCCAATGGAGTCTAGACCTGTTTTGATGAGTTACAAATGGAATCACAAAGTAAGTGTTCCTCCTAACCAAAATACCAATGGGGTTTACTAAATTAAAAATTTATGTTTTGTAATAATTTTCTATTTTTACAGGATGCTTTAAATAAATTCGTGAAGCTAAAGCGGATCCTTCACTTCAAGAAAAAGCGTAGGCAGCAGTCACTGGAGAAAATTCTACATAAAGGGTCAGTTGGTCGGTGGTAAATAAAATCCTACACAACATTTATTATATTAATATAAATTTATTCTGTGAAAATTTTAAATTCAAATAAATATACAAATTTTTACAAAAATTTTATAGAAAATTTATTTTAGCATAAATGTGTTAATTTTTAGCATTATTTTTAGTCACCTTTTCTAATAATTTTGGTATATTTCACCATATTTCTTTTGGTATATTTTACCAAGTTTTTGCTTAAATAGCATTAGCATTTTCTTCAAAATTTTTTACATAAGTGTTTTGGCTAAATTACGAAAACTACTTCGTCGGTTGTAGTTTTAGCATATTCTTGGTAAATCATGGCAGATTTTTGCTCACTCCGACACAGATTTTTTTTGCGTGAACAAAAACCTGACAATTTTGTCGAATTTTTAATAAAACTTTAGCATTCAATGAATATTTTTTGCTAATTGTTAGTTAAAAAAAAGTATCCACCAATATTTTTGTACAAAAAGTGACAAAAGAGACAAGTGAGCATTCTCTTTTTTGTGTGTTAAGCGGCCATCAGACGGCAGACAAATCTTACAATTTATCTAACGACCGAATGCAAATTTCTCGTGTAATGGCAGATTGTACAACTTGTCAACCAACCGTTGAAAATATCAAATTTTTTTGATATTTTGGCAGTGTTGCCACAATGGAATTAAAAATTACACAAAAAATTATCCAAAATCTCACAAATTACACAAAAATTTTTATTTTGTCATTCCGTTTGTAACCCCTCGTCTACACCTGATTATTATTCATGGCAACAAGCAATAAATGAACAAAACCCCGCTTTGCGTCTATTTTAATGAATTCCTTACAAAGATGGCGTACGTTTTGGTATTTAATTGCCAGCAATAGTTGCTCAGAAAAATTGCCAAGCAATTATTGACGTTATATCAGTTGTGGATAATAAAATATCAAAATATCGGCCAGGGAGCCCTTAAAGTACATTACATTATTGATCCTTGATCGATTCTAAGACATTCTCTGAATGTTCGTCATTCCGTCTGTATAAAAAATACTGCAGACCAAAATAAAAAAAAAAAATCTAGACTCTTTAAGATTTGCACGAATTTGTCATAGGTAGGCTATGTTTGTAATTGGGCAAAATCGGTCCACGTGGATAAATGTTTCCCCTTAGAAAACTAAACCAACCTCTGAAAAACGATTTTTTTTTTTTAATGAGATTTTGTATTTTTGTTCAACAAATGAAACAATTTTCAGCCCGCCTCCATTTGTAGGCGTGGATAAAAAAAATAATTTTAATAATGACAAAATGGTTTTAATATTGATATAATTGTAATAACTAAGTGCAAAAATCATTATAAATCAACTTGCCAACATTTATCTCGTAGTATTGAATAACAATTTTCGGATTTGGGAATAGGGATTCTCCAGAACAATTTTTAATTTAAAAAATTTTAGAGCGTGGTTTTTTGACATCTAAGTCATAAAGAAAATTATGGCTTTAATGGTCCAAATATTCATGTTCTTCATTTATTATCTTGTATTTGGTAATACAAATTTTTAAAGTCGATGTTGTCAATGATTTTTTAAGCCAAAAATGTCAATAAAATGATTAAAAAAAATTGGAACTTCATTGAGGTAAAATTACACAAAAATTACACAAAAAATGTCATTATCCAAAAATTATCCAAGGATTTTGAAATTGTCCCATTTTTGGATAATTATCCAGAAAGTGGCAACACTGTATTTTGGCTGGTCGGCTAACAAGTTATACAACTTGTTGTTGAGTGTAATTTCATTCCATCCAACCGCCTTATTAATAATATGTGTTCGAATCAGGGATGTTAAAGTTGGTACAATTGTACTTTTTTTGGTACATTTTGACCTTCAAAAGTACCATGGTACTACCGGGACTCATTTGGTACATTTTAAAAAGTGTAAACTGTGAAACTTTTTTAGAAAAATTTTCAGATGTTAAAAACTTGTTTTTATAGAAAAGACCGCAGAATTTGACACTTGAACAGTTCATGCGAATAAGGACGAAAATACCATTTGTAGAATATTACAGGCCACAATTTAAAGCTAATATTTTTGCCATTTTTTTTATACCCTCCAACCACAGTATGGGGGTATACTCACTTTGTCATTCCGTGTGTAACGCAGCGAAATATCGGTCTAGGACCCCATAAAGTATATATATTATTGATCAGTGATCGATTCTAAGACATTCTAGCGATGTCCGTCCGTCCGTCCGTCCGTCTGTCCGTCTGTCCGTCTGTAGAGGACACGATACAGTCCAAAATAAAAGAGCTAGACTTCCAAAGTTTGGCACAAATATGTGTTATATTCCTAGGCAGGTTAAGTTCGGAAATGGGCAAAATCGGACCAAGGGGAAAAAAGTTCCCCCTTGGAGAACTAAACCAACCCAAGAAAAACCGCTTTTTTTGCAGGGTTTTTTGTACTTTTGCTAAGCAAATGCAACATTCTTATCTCAGATGAAGTTCAAAATCGCAAGGGGGAGGTGCCCCTAACGTCTCCCACCAACCCCCCCCCCCCCCCCCCCCCAAAAAAAAGACGCCCCTGGATTTTTTTTTTTATATTTTTTTTACATTTTGGAGGGTATAAAAGATTCGGCACAGCCGAATTTAACACTCTCACTTGTTTTTTTTTGCATTAGCTTTTAGATTTAACTCACTTCTACCCATATACAAAATTTTTGTAAGGTTTTCAAAAGAGAACTTGCCAAAAATTGGACTTCAAATGAATGAATTGCACTTTTAAAGCCATTTTTTAGACAAAAAATAAAAATTTTACCAAAATTTTTGCAGAGGATTGTAGAGTAGGGTGGGTCGTTTTGCCACTTTTTTGTCGGATCGAAACGCTATACCCGGCAAAAGTTGTCTACCCAGATGGGTATTACAGATGTGAATTTTTTTGGAAATCGGTTGATATCTTCTGCTCTCAGAATGGGCTCAAAGTTTCGAAATTTCGGCTAAAAATCACAAAATGCCAATTATTGAGGCTCGAAAAAGCGGTTATTTTTTTTTTGGTAAATATATGTTATTTTAAACGTAAACTCCATTTTAGGCATCAAAATGCAGTTTTAACCCCTCCCGGAGGTTCAGGGAATACCCCCGATATCCAAAGAGGATGTGAATTTCGGAAAAGTGTCATAGTTTTTGGGTACAAATAAGTTATTTTAGACTTTTAATCCATTTTATGCATCAATATGCAATTTTAAGCCCTTTCGGAAATCCAGGGAATACTCCCGATATTCTAAGTGGGAGTTGAATTTCCAAAATTGTATAAAATTCAAGTCCAGATAAAGTGTCATTATATATGGGTAAAGATGCCTTAAAATGCTATTTTTAACGATACCTCCCCACCCTCAATATCTGGAAAAATTGTCACAAATTGAGATTTAAATTCAAATTTTATTGGAGCTTGTCTAGAAATTAAATCCGATTTTATTATGCCATCCCTTGCGTTTCTGTTGCACACTCTAGTTATTGCTTCAGATACTAATTTTACTGTTCGTTCGACTGCAACTGAATGGCACGGAAACTGTGTTTTCATGAAGTGAAAGTTTGTCAATAAGTTATTTATTTGATACCGTCCTTAAAACGGGTGGTAGTGTGTTAGAAACATCAGTAATTTCCCAGAAGATCATTTGCACGTAATCAGTGGCCTCAAAATTTAGCCTTGCAATAATATTGTAGCGAATGAACTGATGACGATTCCCTGTTTGTTCTTCTTGAGTACTAAGAATTATTTTTTGTGCATCTTGACGGACAGCAAGTCGACAATCTGTCATCATCGCGCGAAGAATATTTTCGGGCAGTGCAAAGAACGCATTGGTTGGAATGGATGAATGATCTACAGCTTTTTTTTTTGTACTTTGAGCCAACACTCAGGGGATGCCCCTTTTGCATCACCACATAGACTTTAGGTATGAACTTAACTATTTCTATGAGTTCCTTGTTTTGCAGTTGTCAACCTGCGAGCCTTGTTTAATATTCCAGGGATCATGGATGCAAGAACCTCTGTGCATTCTGCCGAATCAATAGCTTCAGCTATAAGATACAAGTACTTGAAGTCCTTCCTGAGTTTTTAAGCTCTTCGGAACTGTGATAAGGAAGATCAAATTTAATTGCTATAAATGACACCACAGGAAGTTTTTCACATCCGGGTAATTTTGAACCTATAGGACCTGTGTAAAAATTTGGACCTGATGTTTGGCCGTCGAAATGCTTAAAGAGAACTCGCAATGGTACATCGATAAAATGCAAAAAGCAACCTGCCCATTGCATGGATTTTCCTATTAATTCTTCTAATTTTCGAAGAATTCTACCCCTATGGAAAATATAACTTTTAAAATATTCTCTTTACTCCACTAGATTTATTTACCATATAAACACTTTTTGATAACCTCTAGCCAAACAAAATTAAAAGATATAAATATATCTAGAAAAATCTAGCTGGAAATATCTCCCATATACTCACTTATCGATTTTGACCAGCCCGGCATTTGAGTTGAGTTTCGGCGAGAACTATAAAATTATCAATGTTCAATATAACCAAAAAGGTTTAAAAAATGCCCAAACTTCCATCTTTCTCCGATTCCGGCGGGGGTCCTTGACCCCAAGGGGGGTTAATAATTGCTTTTTAAGGCATAAATGTGAGATGACGTTTAAAATAACACATCATTACACAAACAAAATGCCATTTTTCGAACCTCAATAATTGTTAATTTGGGTATTTTTAGCCGAAATTCACTTCTCTTTTGGATATCGGGGGTATTCCCTGGATTTCCGAAAGGGATTAAAATTGCATTTTGATGCCTTAAAGGGATTTAACGTCTAAAATAACATAGTTGTACCCAAAAATGATGCCACTTTTTCGAACCACAATAATTATCAATTATGGTATTTTTAGCCGAAATTCACATCCTCTTTGGATGTCGGGGGTATTCCCTGGACCTCCGGGAGGGGTCAAAACTACATTTTGATGCCTAAAATGGAGTTTACATTTAAAATAACATATCTTTACCAAAAAAAAATAACCGCTTTTTCGAGCCTCAATAATTGGCATTTTGTGATTTTTAGCCGAAATTTCGGAACTTTGAGCCCATTCTGAGAGCAGAAGATATCAACCGATTTCCAAAAAAAATCACGTCTGTAATACCCATCTGGGTAGACAACTTTTGCCGGGTATAGCGTTTCGATCCGACAAAAAAGTGGCAAAACGACCCACCCTATTGTAGAGCTCTGCTTAAAAACCCATTTGTGCAAAACCATTTGTCGAAAAAAGTTGCTTATTCGTCGTTATTCGCATGAACTGTTCACTTGATGAAATTCTTACTCACTTTTAGTAAAGAAAAAGTCTCAGAATTTTTCACAGAAGTCTCAATCAACTACCCATAGACAAAAACTTAACTTTTTCATAAGAAAAGGTAAAATAGTCGAGACATTTTAGATCTTGATGAATTTTTCGTGTTCATTCAGATACATTTTTCATATTCATACATACACTCACAATCAGGAACATACTTTCTGTCGAAAAATTCTAGAGTTGTGAGAGTTATTCCTATAGATAAAGTTTCGGACACTGAGACATTTTTCCGCAGACTAGATTTTAAGAAATTGTTCAAAAACGTCCCTAACAAAATGTTATTATTTTATATATGTTTGCATGTTGGAGGGTATAAAAGATTCGGCACAACCGAATTTAACACTTTCATGTTTTTAATAAAGACTTTATAAAAACAATGGTACCGTGAGGGTCCAAAAAGTACAATTTTTTGTGAAAGTTGATACAAAATTGAAAACCCCATTTAACATCCCTGGTTCGAATGTTTGTTCGCAAATATTTTTATAAAAAAAATGAACGGTTGGAAGACAAATTGGTTGACAACTTCATACATTTGTTCAACCAAATCTAAAAAAACGATTTTCATTGCCAAAATGCTTCAAATAAATGAAATTTTTTAATTTTAGTCAACCGGTAATGGAGTTTACTCAAAAAAGTGATAAATGGATAAGGATGTCTTTAATTTAACTTTTATATTGAATTTATACCCAGTTTCTATACGATGAGTTGTTACAATAACAAAACACATCCAAATTCGTGACGTTCGTCGTAAAGAAACTGGGCATTAATTTTTTTTAGTACCATCGAGGGCGAAAAAGTACTTTTTTTGTTGAGCTCCAGTACCATTTCAAAATTTCGATTTTCCATCCCTGATACAGGCAGCTGTCCCCAAAAATATAACAAAATATCCCCAAAAATCCCCAAACAATAATAAATACGTGTTTTTAGTCACACAAAAGTTGTTTTTTTTTCATTTAAAAAAATAAAAAAATATGGATGGTAATTTTAAAATTTTATTTCGTAAGTTTAGCAATTAAAAATCCACAAACGCGTGAATAAAAGGTTTTCGCTAGTGTAAATATACATTTTACAGCTGATAAATGCATATTTTACTGAATGCGCTTTTCGTATTCTCGTGCTTATCACTGAAACTTTGCTTAAAAATCGTTGATTACATTAAAAATAGCTGGTGGTATAAAATAGATAAAATTTTAAATATCCCCAAAAAAATTTTTGAAATCCCCAAATGAGATTTCTTGTCCTTTTTGCTCGCATTAAATCCCCAACTTTGGGGATAAATCCCCAAGTCTGACAACCCTGGATACAGGTGCAAAGAAAGCGCCACAGGCTAAAAATTTTTACAAGAGATTTAAAAAAACAAATTAAAATGTAAAAAAGTGCTACTTAGCACTTTTTTCCAAAACTTTAGTGCTAAGTCCAAAAAAAAGTGCTAGATCTAGCACTAAAAGTGCTAAAATCAGAGATGCCAACTATTTGAGAGCAAAACGCGCACAAAAATTTTATAAACGGGTAAAAACGCGTTAATTTGCTTTAAAAAAAGGGTAAAAAGCACTAGACTGCTTTTTTAAATAGATAAAAAAAAGTAAAAAAATAATATTTTTATTCAAACGCAATTTTTGATAAGTTTGTTTGAGCAACCGATATAAATCGTTGTACAATTTTACATGGTCTGCATTTTCCGCTTCAAAAGCCAAATTTAGTCTTTGAACTTCACCCAGAACAGAATTCAAATATTAAACCAAAATACAAAAAAACCTACAACGACTGGCGTTTTTTAGAGGTTGGTATAGTTCTTCAAGGGAAAATATTTTCCCCTTATTCCGATTTTGCCCTTTTTCCGAACTTAATACGACCAAGGGCCATTGACCATAATAATATATTCGCCATATTTCAGACGTCTAGCTCTTAGTTTGAACTGCATACTGCTTTCCACAGACAGACAGACGGGCATTCAAAAAATGTCTTTGAATCGTTCATAAATCAATAAAATATATACTTGTGGGGTCTCCGACTAATATTTCGATGCGTTTTACACTCGAAATAGCAAAGTAAATATACCGCCATACTTTGTTTGGAGGCTATAAAAATTAATTTTAAAAAGCACCAACTGAAAATTTAAAAAGCACCAAGTTAGTGCGTTTTTCTAATTTGGCACTAGGCCAAAAATTTTCGCGTTTTGACACATCAAAAAGCACTAGATCTAGTGCGAAAAGCACTAAGTTGGCATCCCTGGCTAAAATGGCATCACTGTTTGTATTTTACGATTTTGTTGGTGAAAAAAGTACTAACTTTTCCCTGATTCCTACTATTAACTGAAATTCATTATTTAATGTCGGGACGGCGCGAACGCCATTCCCGGCTACCAAAAATTTTACGCACGAGTTATTCACATTAGGAATAATCGCGGAGGTCAGCTCAATCGAGGTGCAATGATCAAGCCTCACTCCGGGGGAACCGCCTTCATGATCACGGATAACCCCTACGCCAGGTAAGTATGCTTTCCTCAGCACAAACTAAACTCCTTATGTCAACGTAAATACAAACTAAATGAGAATTGACATGTCAAAAACGAAAATACTGTTGTAGAAGTTTAAATATGAAGATAAAAACACAAAATTAATGCTATACTAAAAATATATTCACATTACTAAATATATATTTTTATATGAATCAACCCTTGTGTGTGTGTAAAAAAAGTGTATAGAAAGAATCGAAAACATGTACAGTAAAACCCGGTTATAACGCACCCCAAAGAACCAGTATAAAAATATTTCGTTTTAAGCGACGTGCACTATAAAGGTACCTACTGACGACGCAATATTATGTACAATATTCAATTATATTGATGGTGTGTGGGTAATATTGACGATTGTACAATGGTCAATCTTAAGGTGCATACAGACGACGCAATATTATGTACAATATTCAATTATATTGATGGTGTGTGGGTAAGATTGACCATTGTACAATCGTCAATATTACCCACACACCTTCAATATAATTGAATATTGTACATAATATTGCGTCGTATGTAGGTACCTTTACCCACACATCATCAATATAATTGAATATTGTACATAATATTGCGTCGTCTGTAGGTACCTTAAAGCAAAGTACTTTGTTCGATTCCACAGGAAAAACCTGTCAAATAAATTTTGGCAACTCGAGGAATTATAGGGAAATTGTTAAAAATGTTTTCACGCATTTTTATAACACAAGACAATTTAAATTGCCGTGAAAAAGTGACATTTCAGTTATGATCGTTTTTTTTTTTCTTATAATTGTCAAAAGATTATTATTTTTAAATGTTGTATTGCGATTTGGGGCGTTTAAAGTTTAAGTGAATTTTCACCGTAATAAACAGAGTACTATGCTTTAGGTAGAGTACTCTGTTCGATTCCATGTTTTAGGTATAGTACTCTGTATGTTTTCACGGGAAAAAAATCTGTCAAACTCCATATAAAAAAATTAATTTTGGCAACGCGAGGAATTATAGGGAAATTGATGAACAAGTTTTACGCATTTTTATTATACAAGATAATTTAAATTGCCGTGAAAAAGTGACATTTCAGTTTTGTTATGACCGTTTCTTTTTTAAGGCGTTTAAACTTTAAACGCCTCAAATCGCAATTAAACTTTTATAAATCAATAATAACAAAACTGAAATGTCACTTTTTCACGGCAATTTAAATTATCTTGTATAATAAAAATGCGTGAAACTTTTTCATCAAATTTTCACCGTACCATAATAAGCAGTTCTATATAACCGAGTTTGACTGTATTAACATAGTACTCATTGGTGGGTGCTTACCAAGGATGGAAAATACTGTACTTTAGTACTTTTTAGAGTAATGGCCAACTTAGTACTTTTTCTTTGGCCAACTTTTTTTAATTCATATTTATCTATTCACGTGAGTAATAAAAAACTTACTCATGCTCACGCGTGACTCACGCCAGACTCAATCACGCTCACGCGCGATTCACGCAAAATCTACTCACGCAATAAAATTTTCATACAAAAAAAAAAAAAAAAAAAAAACAAAAAAAAAAATTTTTACAAAAAATTAAAAACAAAATTGTCAAAAAATCTAATCACGCAAACTCACGCAAAAAATAAATGACTCACTCACTATTCACTCACTCAGATTTTTTTTCAACTCACACTCACTCACAATCACGTGAAAGAAATGAAAATCACTCACACTCACGCGTGATTCACGTGAATCACGCAAATCACGTGACCAGCGCCCATCTCTACGCTGAACATATCTTGCCTAACTGGCGCCATATTGATTTTGTGAAATGTCAACAACAAATTAAATTCAAAGAGTTAAAGTAATTTTAAAACTCTCACTTTTATTAAAAACTATTTCCACAACTTGCATTTTTAATAAAAGACATTTTTAGTGAAAAATTAAGATATTTTTTGTGGTTTTTCATAACTTTTTTTTTGTTTTTTTCTTATGTGATTTACTAAAACAGGGATGGTCAACTTTTTGTTAAGCAGACTTAACTAAAATCATTTTGAATAGACTCTTGAACAAGCCTTAAAAACATTTTAGTTACGAACTCGATGTTCAGGGTGAACAAACCGTATCTAAAACTTCATTTCGAATACGGCTGTAAAGGTACCTACAGACGACGCAATATTATTTACAATATGCAATTATATTGATCGTGTGTGGGTAAGATTGACGATTGTACAATGGTCAATCTAACCCACACACCATCAATATAATTGGATATTGTACATAATATTGCGTCGTCTGTAGGTACCTTAAGATATTTTACTCTCCGAAGACTTATGATAGATTTTAATGTATAAATTAAAAAAGGCACATTTTTGTTGAAAAAGTACCATATAAAAAATGTAATTTTTCATCCCCGATATAATGCCAACAAAAATGTACAATAGGGACGGAAACTTCGAATGAATACGCAGGGCTGCCAGACTTGGGGATTTATCCCCAAAGATGGGGATTTCATGCAAACAAAAAGGACAAGAAATCTCATTTGGGGATTGGGGATTTTTATGGGGATTTCAAAATGTATTTTGGGGATTTTTTGGGGATATTCAAAATTATATTTATTTAAAACCACAAGCTAAATTAATTGAAGTCAACGGTTTTAAAAAAACAAAATTTGTAAAAACCACTCTTTAGTAAAATATTTCAAAGGAAATTCAGTAAAACATGCTTTTATCGGCTGCAAAATGTATATTTACATTGCCAAAATTGTTTGTTTACACGTTTGGGGATTTTTGGGGATTTTTTTTTTGTTCCTTAATCTACGAAATTAAATTATTAAATAACCATCCATAGATTTTTTTTAAAAACTGAAGAAAAAATTTTTTGTGTGATTGAAAAAAACGTATTTTTTTTGTTTGGGGATTTTTGGGGAAATTTTTTTATATTTTTGGGGACAACAGAAAAAAGTACCTGGCAACGCTGTGAATACGTGAAAAAATAGAACTAGACTCAGTGATGCCATTTTAGCACTTTTAGTGCTAAATCTAGCACTTTTTTATTGGACTTAGCACTTAAGTTTTGGAAAAAAGTGCCAAGTGCTAAGTTAGCACTTTTTTTAAATTTTTTAGCATTTTTTTTTACATTTTAATTTGTTTTTTTTTTAATCTCTTGTAAAAATTTTTAGCCTGCGGCGCTTTCTTTGCACCTATATAATGAAATAACTCCCAAATCGTATAGAATTTATTTAATGTTTTTTCTTGGGACTCATTTCATGGTGCCCAATTGAAAATCAGGAATCTTAAGAAATTAAAAAAGTATAATTTGAAATTCAAAAATTGCGAAAATATAAATTAAAATTTAGAAATCCCAGTCAAAAATCAGAAAACCCAATTTAAATTTAAAAATCCAGAATGAAATTAAGAAAAGATTAATAGAAATCGCAAAGCACACGCACTGGGGTTCTCGACTCAATAACACTAAAGGGAGACAGCTTTTAAAATCGTTAGTCTCATGCAAACTAGATGTTGTCTCTGGGGGTCAGCCAACTCATTGGCCATCAGACCCAAACAAGATTCCAGATATTCTCGACTTTGCGGTACTTAAGAACATTAAACGTGAACACATTTCTATAGTCACATCTCTAGATCTCTCGTCCGACCATTCGCCTTCAATATTGAATGTCTTTCAGGAACATCCGATCCCAAAGCACCGGTATTTCCCAAATAGGATGACTAATTGGCTTAAATATAAAAAGTATATAAGTTCACACTTACCCTCTAATATCTCATTGAAAAATGAAGAAGAAGTGCAAGAAGCAATAAGCATGTTTACAGATACAATTTATAACGCAGCAAAAGTGTCTACACCGACTATAAATCAGACTACAAAAAAAGCACAATGTCCACAAAATGTTGAAACTCTGATCAGTGAAAAAAGAAACCTTAGAAGATTATGGCAGCAACATAGATCTCCAGCTTTAAAACTCCAACTAAACCAATGTCAAAGAGCACTTCGCAAAGTTCTCCAGGAAAACAAAGTATCGTCTCTCCAAAGACATCTACAAAGTCTTGATCCAACAGAAAGAACTAACTACAGCCTATGGAAAGCCACTAAAAACCTAAACTGTCCTATTAGTTACGAGTCTCCAGTTCGCCTTATTGACGGCAGTTGGGCCAGAAGTCCAGATGATAAATCTAAAGCCTTTGCGGACCACTTAGAACAAGTGTTCACACCCAATAACACCAACTCCGACATAATTATCCCACAGATAAATGAGAAAGTAGTTTCCCCCATGAAACTTCGATTTCCTAACATAATAACAGCTGTTCGAAATCTCAACACAAAGAAATCTCCTGGTCAAGACAAAATTACAGCAAAAATGCTATGTGAACTACCTAGCAATGCTCTAAGACATATCCTTTATATATTTAACGCAATCCTGCGTATAGGCTTTTACCCTTCCTCTTGGAAAATCTCCGAGATTATAATGATTCCAAAGCCAGGAAAAGATCCCAGTCAAGTAAGCTCATACAGGCCAATAAGTCTTCTCTCGATTTTATCAAAGCTTTTTGAAAAATTATTTCTAAATGCACTAACTCCATTCCTTAACGATCACCAAATCATCCCCGCTCACCAATTTGGGTTCCGAAAAGACCACAGTACGGTAGAACAAGTTCATCGAATAGTGACTCTTATCAGAAGAACATTTGAGGAAAAACTATATTGCACTTCATTATTTATTGATATTTCTCAGGCCTTTGACAAAGTCTGGCACAAAGGGTTAATATATAAAATAGTTTCGCTGTTACCCCAAAATACACACAAGCTTCTAAAAAGTTACTTAACTGACAGAACATTCGTGGTCAAGGTCAAAGACATAATCTCAAGCCCCAGACAAATTTTGGCTGGTGTTCCCCAAGGCAGTATTCTTGGTCCCCTTATGTATATTCTATTCACTGCAGATATGCCCACAAGTGCCCTTACACATACTTCAACCTTCCGCAGACGACACCGCATTTCTTTGTATAGATAAAAATCATAATATTGCTTCTTACAACTTGCAAACTCACATTTATGAAGTTGAAAAATGGCTTACTAAGTGGAAAATAATGGTAAATCCTTCGAAATGTGCCCAGGTTACATTTACCTTAAGAAGGGAAAACTGCCCTAATATAACAATAAACAATGTCAATGTCCCTGAGAAGTCGCATATAAAATATCTGGGAATTCACCTCGACCGCCGTCTCACTTGGTCTCAACATATTGACTCAAAATGTACACAACTAAAACTTAAAACTTCTCAGTTGCTCTGGCTCCTAAACTCTCACTCCACCCTCAATCTTGAATTTAAGGTCCTATTATACAAAGCCATCCTCAAGCCAATCTGGACTTATGGAATACAACTATGGGGAACTGCATCAGTATCCAATGTTGAAAAACTTCAAAGAAGGCAATCCAAAATATTACGCCTTATAACTGGCAGCCCGTGGTTTATCCGCAACGAAAACATACACAAAGATCTTAGCATCCCATACATCCGTGAAGAAATACAGAAATATTGTTCCAAATATGTACGTAAATTGTCAACACACCCAAATCCCTTAGCTCAGAATCTACTCCTATTTAGAGGACATAGTCGTTTAAATAGGGTAGATACATTGGCTATAGCTCACCAGTAAAGAAACGCAAAACCTGTTAACACTCATTGGTCACTTATGCGCTGGCATCAGGGCCACAATATATATTTAGTTTAAGATATTAATACTTATTGTCATTTTTCTTAAAGAAAAGATCCAATAAACAAAATAAAGCTTAAAAAAAAAAAAAAAAGAAATCCAAAAATACCAATTGAAATTCAGAAAACCCAATTGAAATTTAGAAAACCTAGTCGAAATTCTGAAAAATGAAATTCAGAAAAAACCAATTTAAATTTATAAAACCCAATTGAAAACAGAAAACCTTTTTGAAATTCAGAAAATCCAATAATCTTTAATCATCTGGAGAATATTTGTACCAAATTTGATAAATTTTAAAGGACGCGTGATAAAGTGGTGTGTCTACACTCAAAATAATCACTCCTTGTATTTTAAATACAAAAAAAATAAGGAAATTTTTATGCGTAGTTTCAAAAAATTCATTATAACTTTGGTGATTGCCCATAGATTTTTATGAAACCCATTTTGTTAAGGTAAAAAAAACTTGATAATTTGCAACGATGAATTTTTACAATATATTTGTCAATCGTGCGTAAACTATTGAACTGATGGGAAAGTAACGTGTGTAAATTGATAAACTTTAATTTGGTTTTTATCACGAGTAGATCGTTGGTACATTACTCAAGATATAGGGAAAACAGGGGAAATAACTCCAAAAACCGCTAAAAAATTTATTAGAAATACTTTTTTCGATAAAATTTTTAAGTTTAGCGGTCAAAACAAAATATGTAGACGCAGTTAGTGCGCACTTTCGTTGTAAACTAGAGTTTTTGTTAAAAATCATTATTTGTTAATTTAATAAAAGAAAAAAAATCTAGCACTTTTTTTTGGTCTGTAGAGCATTTTAGCACTTTTTTTTCTGCCATTTAGCATTTTTTCAAAATTTTCTTATGGCAACACTGACTATACTTGTGCTTAATCGTTCAACTGAGTGAGCGCTCATTTTCGTTCATTTCAGATAAAAGACCTAGTTCGTTCATATAGTTAATCGCTCTTTTCTGGTCTTCGTTCAACAGTTCGTGAACGAATCATTTTGAATCATCTGTTGGTCGTTCACCTAGTTCAAATCGGTCAGTTTTTGTTTTCGTTCAACAGTTCGTGAACGAATCATTTTGATCATGTCTGTTGTTTTTGCTTTCGTTTAAAAAATACAAAAATGTTGAATAAAAACATGAATTAAAAACAAGTGAGAGTGTTAAATTCGGCTGTGCCGAATCTTTTATACCCTCCAAAATGTAAACAAAAAAAAAATTGACAGGGGCGTTTTTTTTTTGGGGGGGGGGGGTAGGATAGGATCAGTGGGGTACGTTGAGAGCACCTTCCCATCGCGATAAATATACCAAATGTTTCATTTATTTAACAAAAATACAAAAAAACATGTAAAAACGTGTATTTTTTTAGAGGTTGGTTTAGTTCTTCAAGGGGGAACTTTTTCCCCCTGGTCCGATTTGGCCAATTTCCGAACTTAACCTGCCTAGGAACATAAGACATATTTGTGCCAAACTTGAGGTTCCTAGCTCTTTTATTTTGGACTGCATCGTGTTAACTACAGACGGACGGACGGACAGACGGACAGACGGACGGACGGACGGACGGACATCGCTAGAATGTCTTAGAATCGATCACTGATCAATAATATATATACTTTATGGGGTCCCCGACCGATATTTCGATGCGTTACACACGGAATGACAAAGTGAGTATACCCCCATACTGTAGTTGGAGGGTATAAAAAACCCATATACAATTTTTGTAAAAAAATATAAATGCTGAGAAAGCACGCCAAAAGAGAAGAGAAAACTAACGCCTAATGACAAAATTAAAAAAAAAAATGAACGACCGAAAGATCAAAATGAAATAATGACCAATTGAGCTGAATGAACGAAAAGACCTAAAAGAACGGAAATGAACGAACTAGATAAACCGCTCAGTTAAGTGAATAGTTCAATTGAACTAGTTCGTTCGTGAACGACACAACTCTAAATAGAACACCGAATTCGATTTCATGTGATTCGGAAGAATTCATGTGAATTGAAAAGTTACACTCAAAAAAATAAAACTGTAAAGTTAACTAATTTTTTTTTGTTAACTCGAGTTTACTGGCTTTTTAGCAAATTTTTAGTTAAAATCAGCGTTTTAACTACTTTTTTTAGTTAAGTTCAATTTACGAAAATACTAGTTTTGAACAAATTTTGAATTAATTTTTTTTGTTGACTTCAAAACTGAGTTTACGAATTTTTACTAATTAATTTGCTGATTTTTCGTAACAAATTTGTTAAGTGGAATTTCTTGCGAAGCCTCCTATGCAAATCTTATAAGTTCTACTTAAGCTGATGAAAAAATAGAAAAAATAAACTTTTAATTTTTTACAAAATATTTTCTAAATTTTAGTTTACGAAAAGTAACAAAAAGTTTAGCTGAATTCAACTAATTTTTTTGTTAATATATGTACATAAAAACGTTACGAAATTTCAGCTAAATTTTTAGTTAAAGTTACGGTTTTTTTTGCTAAATTCGTTCTACGAAAAGTTAACTAAATATTTTTAGTTAAATTAACTAAATATTTAGTAGGCCCAAAATCAGGTGCTTTTTTAGTTAAAATTAACTAAATTTTTTGTTAACTTTACAGTTTTTTTTTTTTGAGTGTATGAAAGACAGAACAGATGCCTAAGTTTTTATTTTTTTATAATGCTGAACAAATTAAAATTTTGATAAAATTTAATAAATTAATTTTTTTATTTTTGGCATTTTCCCATTTTCTCTCAGTTGTAAAAAATGTGTAAACACATGAAATTTAGAAGGCTTCGATCGTACTTTCGCTGAAATGTCATTACAAAAATTTTTCAACATAGCGAACTGTCAAACACATCTATCCTCTTGTAAGTTTTAGTATCCTAAGGGCTGGTAACATAGAGAAACATAGAGGCGAAGGCGTCAAAAATTGAGTTGTCAAAGTACAACTTGTATACATGTATTTGCTGACAAAGTACGACTTGTAAACATGTATTGTGTGGTGAATTCACATCGACAACGTACGTGTGAGAAATTAGAAAAAGATAGTGATATTATTTTTTCTTTCACCTTCGCCTCTATGTTTCTCTATGGCTGGTAAATTATCAAAAGCTAATCAATGATTAATAGTAATCATTGATCAATTTCATATAAATTTGACGTTTGGAAACAATGATTAGCACTAATCATTGATTATATTTTGATGAGTAACCAGCCCTTACCCCCAGTTTCTGTAACACGAACGCCATTCGTTCGTGACGAATTTGTGTGTATTTTGTTATTGTAACAAAAACAAAATATATCGTGGAACTATATTCAATTTGAGCTATCTGCTCGGTTGACGAAAATGAGTTTTTGATGGCAAAATGTTCGCTGGCATAAGTGTCATCTATGGTATTAATTTCAGAACAAAAAAAATATTTTAAGACTATTTTATTCCAAAAATAGCATGAGCTATGTGAAAACATGTTTTTTTATAAATAAAAATTTGAGCTATCTACAGTTTAGTTTACTAGGGTAAACTTTTAAATTTAATTTTTTTTATATTATCACTTTTTATACGGTGTTTCCATCAATAAAAATAATGGCAGTTTTTTTTTTGAAAGTTTCAACTCCTTTCCGCGGTTAAAAACGCGGTTTTTGAATCATATTTCGATGCGGAGCAAAATCGGTTGAACTTTTTGCATATTTTATTTGTCCATTCGATTCTATAGCAAACACAAGTGTTATGACATTTTTCGCAAGCTTCATGAAGGTTCCAAATAATGGCGATAAAGCGCGAAAAAATCGATGATTTAAAAAAAAATTAAAAAGTATTTTTTTAACACCTGTAACGGAAGGGCTTTAAAAACTGAGAAATATGGTACCAAATTCACATTTTTATCATAATCCGTTAAAAAGTTATAAAGCTTTAAAGTCTATATTTAATGAGCTATCTGCTTAGGTTGATTAATTTCAAATAAAAAAGGTTGAGCTATCTGCTGTAACTCAGCGAATAATACGAATTTTTACAAACAAAGCACGTGTAAAATTTAAGAGTAATTATTATTTAATATTGCAAAAGATCGGCTGACAAAAAGTTTAAAAATACGCGAATGCGACGGTTTTTTTGCTCTCCTGAAAAGTAATGTTTTTTTAGATAGCTCAAATTGAATATAGTTTAACGATATGTAAATTCGTCGCAGACGAATGAACAGAAACTGGGGGTAAAAGTCGAAAAAGTACATTTTCAATAGCTAGTTTGTACAAAAAGACGAATCCCATTTAACATCCCTGATGTATTTATTAGGTTTTTAGCCAAGGAGTATTAATGTTAAAGAGATACGAACTCACTCTTATTCTTCTTAACCCTCTCTTAAATTTCCTTTGCTAAGTCCATTATCGAATAGGACTAGTGTCCCCCCTTTCCCGGTATTCCCGATTCTGGTACCGGCTCTGGATACATTTCCGGGAATACTAGTATTCCCGGTTTTGATTTTAGTACCGGTTCTCAAAAAAAAAAATAATAATTTAAAAAAGGGTATTTTCAAAGATTTTTTTTTAATTTTGTCAGGACCAAGGACTAAGAAAAATGTTTAATTTAACGCAGTTTGAAATTACATAATTACAAAATTTTTTTTTTTTAATTTTGTAAGGTCCGAATTTTTTTTTTTTTTCATAAAAACGCTTTTTTAGTAATGTCAAAATATTAACTAATATTAGGTCTGTTTGTTTACAGAAATTCCTTACTATTTTTACTCCAACTAGAAAGCTTTTTTCAAATTTTAGAACCCTCGGGGTCGGAATAGTTGCCTTTTAAGGTCAAGAGTGTTAAATTCGGCTATGCTGAATCTTTTATACCCTCCAACACGTTAAAAAAAATAGGGGTGTATCTTTTTTTTTGGAAGGAGGGGGGGGGGGGGTGTTGGAGATGAGAGAAAACCTTTCTGGATCCAACTGCAGGACTTTGAACTTTTTCTGACATAAAAATGTCTTAGAATCGATCACTGATCAACAATATACTTTATGGGTTTCTAGACCGATATTTCAATGAATTACACACGGAATGACAAAGTGAGTATACCCCCATACTGTGGTTAGAGGGTATAAAAATGGAACTGAGAGTTATGTCTTTGGATAACCCTACAATCCAACCACAGTATTGGGGTATACTCACTTTGTCATTCCGCTTGTAACGCATCGAAATATCGATCGGGGACCCCATAAAGTGTATATATTATTGATCCATGATCGATTCTAAGACATTCTGTGAATGTCCGTCCGTCTGTAGATGGCACGATGCAGTCCAAAATAAAACAGCTAGCCTCCTGAAAATTGGCATGAATATGTCTTATGGCAGGTTAAGTTCGTAAATGGGCAAAATAGAACCAGGGGGAAAAAAGTTCCTCTTGAGGAACTAAACATACCTCTGAAAACACGATTTTTTTACGTGTTTTTTTATAATTTTGTTAAACAAATGAAACAAATTTATGCAAGAAGAAGTTCAGAGTACTGCACTAGGACCGGGGGGACTAAAAAAATTATTTTTTTCCACCGCCCCCCTTTTTAGAGCGTGGATATAAAAAAATAGTTTATATAATGATAAAATTGTATTACTTGACTGCAAAAAGCATAACAAATAAATTAGTAAACAATTTTCGAGAGGGGGAGGTGTTCCCCACTGCCCCCGCCGAAGGCCCCTCCCAAAAAAATACGCCCCTGTTTTTTTTTACATGTTGGAGGGTATAAAAGATTCGGCACAGCCGAATTTAACATTCTTTCTTGTATTTGTTAGCATTGACTTTAAAAAGCAACTATTCCGAACCCGAGAATTCTGAAATTTGAAAAAAAGAAAATTTTCTCCACCCTACAGTATATTCGGATATAACCCTCCTGCTACACTTTCCATAATTATGGAGACATATTGATCTGTTACCCTCCTGCTACACCTCCCATAATTATGTAGACATAAAGCAACAAACACACACAAAACAATAACCAATTTTTGTTTGTTGTTGTTGTTTTGTGTGTGTTTGTTGCTTTATGTCTACATAATTATGGAAGGTGTAGATGGAGGGTAGCGGATCAATATCTTCTTACAAAATCATTACAAAACTACATTCTTAAAAAAAATTTGAATGGAATTTTTATTTAAAAAATGTTTAACAAATATTTTCAATATTTTAAACGTTTTAAATAATTAAGAATGATGTTTGGTTCGATTTAACATACAAAATTTATACATCACGTATTTGTAAAATATTTTGTTTTGCAAAATCAGCACATAATTATATGGAGAAGATATAATTGTGATATTTAAATGAATTAAGATAAGACAATAAGTTCAGTTAGAATGATGAGACAAAGATCAAACTACAAAAATGCCGCAATATGGTATACATGGGAAATTTAATATAATAATCTTAACCTGGCTCTTAACAACTTCAATATCAAATGTAAGTTAAAATAGATTAAATTAAAGAAAGAACGAAACTAATTTATTTATTATTTTTCCAACTAACAGATACTAATAATAGCAACTGAAAATGTAGAATCCTCTAGATATAATCTGGGGGATGTGGAAAATCAGAATGTGGGAGCCAATTTTCAAACAGTTGGAATGAGTAAAGGCCATACTACACGTATCTTAACCACGGCTGAAGTAGATGATAATTTTTGGTTAAAATATTTAGGAGAAGAATTTCGTCATGCTGTACATTTACAAGTGGATCATGATAATAATGTAAGTCCTGCCCAGATCAACACAAAACACCACAGCAACCCAGGAGAAACAATTTTCAATACAAATAATATTGAACAACAACAAGAAAAACGTACACGTTTTGTTCGCCAACCATCTGACGATAAAGATACTAAACATATACCAGTGGAATCCTCTAGAAATGAACAGGATGATGATAATAACAATGAAAATTCCCACGAGGAATCACAAAACACAGATGATAAATCATCAACACCAAAACACAATTTACACAAAAACACTAACAACGACAACAATTTAAAACATAAAAAAATACTCATACAAAATAAATATAAAAAAATTAAATTAACTAATCCAAATCCTTTAAAAGCCATACATACACCCATTGTTGTTAATTTACCAGAAACACAAAAAACTGCCTATCAAATCAATGATCAGGAAGTACCGGTAGTTGTTCAAATGCCACCGGTTATATATCATCAAAAGGCAGATTCATATCCTGAAATTTATCATGGGCATGTAAATTTACCCGTACACCAACACCACCAACACACAAAACTATACCAAACACAACAACATTATCACAACACTTTACAACACAAAGACCAGCAACACTTTCAGCAACAACATCCTCACCATGGACAGATCTATACAACACATCCCTATCAAACACTTCCTCTACCTGCGGTACCACTATCACAAATAGCACATCCTTCGTTTGTAATACCACAATCAAATGATGCATGAGTACAATCACAATTATTAAAATAGTTACTCGTTTCCAAACTACGGAGACTGGTCCCAGCAAAAAAAAATCGAAGTGGTGCAAAAAGAATAAGTGATTCACTACATACATAGTAGCTATATGTGCCGATCTTCATATTCCATAAGAAGTACTTTTATAAGCACTTCCAAAACTGCTAAAAAAATGCCAATAATAACAACTTTCACCAGTTCTTTCCTCAATGATTTAGAAGTACCATTTTCATATGTGTTTACAAATGCAATTGAAAAGTACAAATTTGTGGCACTTAAGTATTGGATTTGTTTTGTTGAATATTTTTTTTTATAATTTTATCTGATTTAATAAAAAGTTAAATTTTATAAATGAATTAACTTGATATGTCGCAAAAGCGAATTTGTTATGTAAATTATGTTATAAAAAAATACAGTTTCCAGATTTTTGTTAAAATTACCAAATGACTCAATATATAATTTTTTTTTTCAAAATATTTTTCAGAAAAAAAAATTGAAGACCAAATTTTTTCCAATTTTTTTTTTTTTAAAAAGTTGTGAAAAAAAAAAATAACGAAATTTTTTTTTTTTGGAAAAAAACTTTAAAACTTTTCAGAGATAAAATAAATAAAATTAACTACTTTAAATAACTGTTACTACATCACAGTACTTTTTTGTTAGTTGTTCAAAAAAACGACTTAAAATAACTAACAGAAATAGTTGTTTGATATTTTTCATACAAAAACAACTGACTTTGTAGTTGAAAACAACTAACTACTGTAAAATATACAAATAACTTACATGTAGTAACTTACATAATTTTCTGAGTGCGGGGTTGAGATTTAATCGGTTAATAATCGGATAAATTTGAATTATTCGGTTAACCGAATAATAAAAATTTTAATTGAATATAAAACTAAGAACTCTATGTACCTTTAAGAATTTTATTAATTTTATTTAAAATAAATCTTTATCCGATATGGCGAAGCTCTATAATGTTAGCCCAAATAAAGATTTTTTGTATGGCACCCTGAAAATTTACCCTAAAATTGATACCCAAATTGATGCCGGGCTTAGATGCACCTCTAATAGAGTTTCGAATTCGGTACTATTATATATCAACAAGACAAATTGGTTGGTTTTCAAATTTGTTTTCTTTTATTTTTTAGGGCCGAAATTGCAATAATTTTATCGGTCAATATCTCCGTAATGAAAAAAGATATCTTAAGGATTGCAAAAGTAATTTGAAGAATAAGTGAAGTATTTTTAGATGTGCTAAACTAATTATACATCATAAAATAATTCTCGGTTTTATAAGGTCCCGAACATTGCGAATATCTGAGTTAATGCAGTACTGTCAATCGAAAATCTAAATATCTCAAAAAAAGATAAATCACTTCTAAGGCCAGATTCGGATTAAGCGCATGAAAAACTATTAGAAAAATATATACATCCACATTTAATTAATAATTCCTATTAGCTAAACTAAATTATTAAAAACATCGATTTAATCTTAACAATTTCAAGTCTAAATATTACATAATAAATATTATACATTGTTAAAAATATCGTTTTGGTTTTAATTATTATTAGTGTAAATACTAAAAAAAAAAAATCTTAAAATCAATCCCAAAAAGTCATGAAATATGTACTTATCAAGAAGTGATGAAAAAATCACTTCTAAATCACCATATAAAAATTACATAATCACATCCAAAATGCCAAGAAATATATACTTCTAAAGAAGTGATGAAAAAAGCACTTCCAAAAGGTCAAGTTATATTAACATCCCGATCACTACTTCAGAAGTTGTGATAAAGATGTTAATATATATGTACATACTAAACACTAGTGATATTGTGTGTCACGCCCATATAAAATTCATCAGTGTTTCAGCTGAAGAAGAAGTACATCTGGTTCATAAGTTGTGGTGAATTTTGTAGTGAATGGTAAGCTCTTTTTTTGCTGGGGTGTTTTAGAATAAATATTAGATTTTAAGATTATTTATTGAAAAAAAATTATTTATTAAATAAAAACTGAATAATAAGAAAACTACTTAAATTATTTTAAATCCAAAACATAAAAGAAACAGTCAATTAATTTTATATATCGATAGTTTGATGTGAAAAGGCGCTAAGTCTAGTTAATAATCCTTACAGGAGTGGCAAAAAACTTGCTAATGGGTGTATGATAGTTGCTTTTTTTAAGTAACTAGACAATTTCCAAAAATACAAATTATTTTTCAGAAATTTCCAATTATATTTCAAAAATGTCCAATTATATTTGAAAAATTTCCAATTATATTTCAGAAATTTCCATTTATTATTTAAAAATTTCCCAAAAACATATTACAAAAAATTATAAATGATTAAAAAAATTTCCAATTATACTTCATAAATTTTCATTTATAATTTAAAAGATTCCAATTATATTTCAGAAATTTCCATTAATATTTCAGAAACTTCCATTTGCATTTTTGAAATTTCCATTTTCTTTTCAGAAAATTCCATTTGTATTTAAAAAATGCCTGTGAATTTTGTACTCTTGCCCAAAACATTAAATCATGATAATGTTTTGCGAAAGATTTGGGTGTACTTGCCAAAGCAAAGTTTTTTTTAGAAAAAATAATGTTATATTACTTTGCTATTTCATATTCCATGCAAAACGAATTGAAATATCAGGACCCCATTAAAAAACCAAAAAAGGTGTACATTTCGTGAGTGCAAAAATAAGTGCAAAAAAGTGTTTTTACATTTTGAAGAGTATAAAAGATTCGGCACCAAAGAATATAACACTCTCACTTGTTTTATGTACATTTGATAAACAAATGGAAAATTTTTATGCGAAAAGCTTAGACTTGGTGAAAAAGTAGTTTTTGTAAAAAAAAAAAATGATTATTTTTCAAGAAAAACAAAATTTGTTAAAAAAATTTAATGAATCCAAAATTTTTGGTAAAAAAAAAAATTGATGAAAAACAATTTTTGATGAATTTTTTTGATGAAAAGAAAAATTTTTTGATGTAAAAAAAATACCAAAAAAAAAACTAAAAAAAAAAATTTTTGGTGATAAAAAAAATTGATAATAAAAAATTTGATAAAAAAAATTGATGAAAAAAATATGGTAAAAAAAAATTTATGAAAAAAAAACTTTTGATGAAAAAAAATTTGATGAAAAAAAATTAATGAAAAAAAAATTGATAAAAAAAAAATTTGATGAAAAAAAAAAATTTTGATGAAAAAAAAAATTTGATAAAACAAAAAAAATTTTGATGAAAAAAAAAATTTGATGAAAAAAATTAATGAAAAAAAATTAATAAAAAAAAAAATTTGATGAAAAAAAAAAATTTTGATAAAAAAAAAAAAATTGATAAAAAAAAAATTTTGATGAAAAAAAAAATTTGATGAAAAAAAAATTGATAAAAACAAATTTGATGAAAAAAAAAATTTTGATAAAAAAAAAAAAAATATATAAAAAAAATGAAAAAAAGTTTCATGAAAAAAAAAAAATTATGAAAAAAAGTTTGATGAAAAAAAAAAAATTTATGAAAAAAAAGTTTGAAAAAAAAATTGATGAAAAAACAAATTTTTTTTTGTTGAAAAATAATTATGTTACTTTTTATTCACCAGATGGTCAAAAACGGTTTTATTCACCACGAGGTGAATTATTATCCAAGTTACAAACCCAAGCTATTAAATTTTTGGTTTTAAGAAAATGAAAATAGTAATTCTGGTTTTTCTTTTTCGTTAATTGTTAGCTTATATAGTCAAACTGAGGTGGCGTCCTGCAACTTTTTTAAAATTAGACACCAGCCTAAAAACATTATCATGTTAAAATTTCCATTTGCATTTCAAAATTATCTAAATGTTTTTAAGAAAATTCCATTTGTAGTACAAACAAGTAAAAAAGTTAAATTCGGCCTTGCCGAATGTAGTGATACCTTCCACAATTTCAAAAAGATTAATGCAAAAAACTTTATTTAAAAGAAAATTACTTTTGAAAAAAAAAAAAATTTCCGCGAAAAAAAACTTTGGTAAAAAAAATCCGCGATTTTTTTCTTTTTTTGTCAAAAAATATGTTTGTACTTGTTTAAATACCATTTTTTGTTCAATTATGTTCACATATGTCAACCAGAAGCCGAATTAAAGCCTTTTGTATTTTTAGGTTATGTTGAATGTACTGAAATTTTTGAGGTGTGCTTACATTTTCGTTCATAACTTTTGAACCGCTGAACCGATATCGCTCAATTGCAATACCAAACTTCTCGGGAGAACTTCCAATAAATATGTTAAGTTTCAGTCATCTCTGTGCAATATTTTGTCCGTGATAACATTTTCCACAGACAGACAGACGGACATCGCTAGAATGTCTTAAAATCTATCGGGAATCAAGAATATATATACTTTATGGGGTCCCAGACCGATATTTCGATGAGTTACAAACGGAATGACAAACTTATATATACCCTCTATCACTAAGTGGAGGGTATAAAAATTCTATATGTATTGCAGAAATTTCCAATTGTAATTTAAAAATTTCCATTTATATTTCAAAATTTTCTAAATGACATTCGGTAAATTCCATTTATATTTCAAAAATTTCCGTTTATGTTTCCAAAATTTCCATTTATCCCAGCAAAACTTTGGTAATGGGTAGTGATTATATAACACATTACCAGGTAATGTATATACCTTATTTGTAGCATTATTTTAGGATGTCTTACCAAACATTTGTTCCACAACGTATTATTTTAAAGTGAAAAATAATGCGTTACTAATAATTTGTTACGTAATGCATGATTATTGGAAAAATGTATTTCATATTTATTATTTCTAAACATTATATCATGGATGATTTATATTTGGTTACATTATGTATTATTTGAAAGTTTGAAATAATGCATTATTTATAATTAAATCCATAATGCATTACAATAACATAAAAAATAATTATTTTATAAAAAATGCATAAGTTTAAACTAGAGATGGGCTCACGACAAGAAATTTCTAACGACACACACTCACTAGCATATTATATCTACTTACACTCACTTACAATCACGTGAGTAAATTTAATACAAAATTACTTTTTCACTACTCGTAACACCTTATATATTACGTTCTGGTATGCTATATTATATACCTTACTCGTAACCTATAAAATATCATATATTTTACACCTTACTGGTATTCTTCGTTATAAATTTATGACTTATTTTATACCTTACTGGTATTCTATGTGATAATGTGGATGCATTACTTTGAGTCTCATCGCCTGTTAAAATCATCAATGCTGCAATGTATAAAATAAGAGATCATATACCTTATTTTATACCTTATTTGGTAATCTAAGTTTTGCTGGGATATTTCAAAATTTTCCAAATGCTTGCCAGAAAGTTCCATTTGTATTTCAAAATTATTTAACACACAATGCGTGTGTTGAAGGGCAACAACAAAGTACTCTCTATTCGACCCTTTTCTTCTTCACACTAGAGATGGGCGAGTGAGTGATTTTTGACTCACACTCACTCACGACAGGAATTTTTGAATCACGCACACTCAATCACGAGCATATTTTTTCTACTCACACTCACTCACAATCACAATCATTTAATACAACTCACACTCACGTGCACTCACGCAAGCTTCACTCACACTCACGAAACTCTTATTTATAAAAAAAAAATTATAAAACTAAAATTTCAAAAATCTTTCAAAATTTTCAGCAAAATTTAAAGTTCAGCATAATTTTACATTTTTCTTTGCTTTTTTCGGGACGAAATCTTAAGTTAAGCCAAATTTCACAATTTTTTTGATGCTTTTTTTGGTACGAAAGGAAATATGAAAAGAAAATAATCACGCAAAGCCACGCAAAAAAATCTACTCACGCACACTCACTCACGCAAAAATCTTACTCACGCACACTCACTCACGCAATTTTTTCTCCACTCACACTCACTCACAATCACGTGAGTAAAATTGAATTCAGTCACACTAACGCGTGATCACGCGTGAATCACGCTCTAATCTGCTCATGTGCCCATCTCTACTTCACACCCTGAAAAGTATGAAGTTAAAGTATTGATTGATAAAAACAATGCCAATGTCCGTTAAGAAATTGTTATCATTACTAATGCTATTTATGAAAAATTTCATTGGCATTAATAAATGCCATAATGAAAATAAAGCATTAGCAATATTAAACGTTTATATCCGTCGGTGTTTTTTTATAACCTCCACTCTAGTGATAGAGGGTATATACATACATATGTATAAGTTTGTCATTCCGTTTGTAACTCATCGAAATATCGATCTGGGACCCCATAAAGTATATATATTCATGATGCCCGATCGATTTTAAGACATTCAGCGATGTCCGTCTGTCTGTTTGTCTGTGGAAAATGCTGTCACGGACAAAATATTGCAGAGAGATGACTGAAACTTAACATATTTATTGGAAGTTCTCCCGAGAAGTTTGGTATTGCATTTGAGCGATATCGGTTCAGCGTTTCAAAAGTTATGAACGAAAATGTAAGCACACCTCAAAAATTTCAGTACATTCAACATAATCTAAAAATACAAAATGCTTTAATTCGGCTTCTGGTTGACATATGTGAACATAATTGAACATCAAATGGTATTTAAACAAGTACGAACATATTTTTTGACAAAAAAGGAAAAAAATCGCGGGTTTTTTTTACCAAAATTTTTCGAGGAAATTTTTTTTTCAAAAAAATTTTTTTTTTTCAAAAGTAATTTTCTTTTAAATAAAGTTTTTTGCAATAATCTTTTTGAAATTGTGGAGGGTATCACTACATTCGGCAAGGCCGAATTTAACTTTTTTACTTGTTTACTCTGTGATTTTTTTTTTGTAAAAACTTCAAATGGCTATATCTTGAAGACTAAGCTAGATAGAGCAAAATAGAGGGCATTTTTGGTTCTTAGAA
Organism: Pegoplata infirma; assembly: GCA_963921195.1. Classification (NCBI taxonomy): domain Eukaryota; kingdom Metazoa; phylum Arthropoda; class Insecta; order Diptera; family Anthomyiidae; genus Pegoplata; species Pegoplata infirma. The sequence continues at coordinate 20,298,776 of OY992540.1, forward strand.
TCGCCGTACTTTTGCAGTGTCTCTACACATGTGTGGACCCTTATTCAAATTTTGAATGTAAAAACATTGGCACTCCCGAATATTTAAAAAACTTAGTCCTCGCTAATCACTCCAGACACGAAAAAATAGTCCAACTTTTTTGGTAAATGAATGTAAAAACATTGGCACTCCCGAAAATTTAAAAAATTTAGTCCTCGCTAATCACTCCAGACACGAAAAAAATAGTCCAACATTTTTGGTTCATTTCGCCCATTTGGTCCAGACCCTAGCTTCCTAAAGGTTTGTTATAGATTCAAAATTTTGGCCAGTTTAGCGTTATCTTGCGTAGTTTTCCAGGTACATACTGCAATTTAGGGGCACAATAGGGTCTTGAGAATTTTAAAAACTGAATAACTAAAAAACTATTACTCTGAGGGATTTTGAGTATTTGGCGGACGAGTTCTAGAAACCAAGAGCTACAAAAATGCCTTTGGATATTTTGTTCTGTCCGCAATATTTACCAAGATATAAGCATTTTTAAATTTTCGGGAATGCAAAATTTTTAAGATTCAAAGTTACACATGTGAAGAGGACCAACTCAACAATGGCGATTTTATAAACCAAAAATGCCCTCCATTTTACTCTATCTGGCTTAGTTTCCGAAGATATCACCATTTTAAGTTAAACAAATAAAAAAGTTAAATTCGGCCTTGCCGAATGTAGTGATACCCTCCACAATTTCAAAAAGATTATTGCCAAAAACTTTATTTAAAAGGAAATTACTTTTGAAAAAAAAAAAAAAATTGAAAAAAATTTCCGCGAAAAAAATTTTTGGAAAAAAAAATCCGCGATTTTTTTATTTTTTTGTCAAAAAATGTGTTTGTACTTGTTTAAATACCATTTGGTGTTCTATTATGTTCACATATGTCAACCAGAAGCCGAATTAAAACATTTTGTATTTTTAGGTTATGTTGAATGTACTGAAATTTTTGAGGTGTGCTTACATTTTCATTCATAACTTTTGAACCGCTGAACCGATATCGCTCAAATGCAATACCAAACTTCTCGGGAGAACTTCCAATAAATATGTTAAGTTTCAGTCATCTCTGTGCAACAGACAGACAGACAGACAGACAGACGGACAGACGGACATCGCTAGAATGTCGTAAAATCGATCGGGCATCATGAATATATATACTTTATGGGGTCCCAGACCGATATTTCGATGAGTTACAAACGGAATGACAAACTTATATATACCCTCTATCACTAAGTGGATGGTATAAAAATATTTATTGTAAACAAATGCTTTTTTCATTAATTGAAAATAGTTTTAATGCCAATGCCAAAAAATTTCATTGGCAATAAATGCTAATGCTTTGTTTTAGCATTGGCATTAGTTGCAACTAAAAATTTAATGTCAATTAAAAATTCCCATGTGTAATTAATATTGACCTTAAAAGGCAACTACCCCGACGATTTTGAAATTCGAAAAAAAGAAAAATTTGCTCCACCGTAGTGTACATAAATCGCCAGAACTCTAACGCTTTCACAAAAAACTGGAAAAAATTTTGAAAATCATAAAAACAACTAACTTTGAAAGAAAGTTTTTGGTCATTTGTCGATATCAAATCAATAAATAATATTTTTTTTTTATAAAAACGTAACGATTTATCGATTTCAAATCAATAAATAATATTTTTAAAATAAAAATGTAACGGAAGATAAAATTTTAAATTTTATACAATAATTCACACATATCTGACCTTTATACTTTATTTATGTATAATTATCATCAACATTATGTTATTAAAACTTATACGATAAATATATAACGAAATCAAACATTTTCAAAATATTTTCTTACAAAAACTCACGTACGAAACACGCTTTATAAATATTTTAATATATAAAAGCAAGAAGTTCATCATTAGCCATAAGCAGTAAAACTTGTGGGTTTCTAGAGAGAGCCTACCCCCTCCACACACACACAAAATACCACTTAAATCATGAATCCTCATTTTGTATTTGTAATTGTTGCCATTGCATTACCGGTAGGTTATTTTTATGGAATACAATTTCTCTTAAAAACTTTTTCTAATGAAATATTTTTTTGAATTTAGTTTGCAGCTGCCTATGGCTCAGCAGCTCAATATGGTCAATCTCACGGTTCCTATTCACATCAAGGTTCCAGCAATGGCGTAGAAGAGCTTATACAAGCTGCTAGTGGTAACCAACCGGGCACTGCTGCTTCACTTAGTGCTATAGCTGATGTTGGAGCATCACCCGCTGCTCAAGCTGGTTTGGCTCAAGCCAATGCACAACTCCAAGCTTTGAATGCCAATCCCACCTATCAAAACCTTAAGAATTCCGATTCTATTGCTGAGTCTTTGGCTGAAAACAATTTGGCTTCCAACATCCGTCAAGGAAATATCAATGTTGTAGGACCCAATGTTGTTGGACAAACTGCTTTCCGTTCTTTGTTGGTGCCCAGAGGTTTGAACAACCATCAAGTTATTGCCACCCAACCTTTACAACCTATTGTTGTCAACCAACCTGGTTCTCCACCAACACAAATCAGCAGCGGTCCACCAGCTGTCGTCAGAGCTGCTCCCGTAGTCTACAAACTCAAACCTTCTGTCATCTACCAACAAGAAGTTATCAACAAGGTACCTACTCCACTCAGTCTTAACCCTGTATACGTTAAAGTGTACAAACCAGGTAAACAAATTGATGCTCCCGTTGCCCCAGTTGTTGCTCCCGTATATGGTCAAGCTGCTGGCGGTTATGGTGCCAGCTCTGCTAATGCTGCCGCTTCCTCGGCTGCCAATGAAGCTGCCTATGGTGCTCCTCAATATGCTAATGCTCCTCAATATGAAGCTCAATCTGCCTATGGTGCTCAATCCGCCTATGGTGGCCCATCTGCCTATGGTAGCCAATCAGCATATGGTAGTCAACCAGCTTATGGTAGTCAATCAGCATATTAAATTGGTCAAATTTTAATTTATAGTTGACCTTAATTTATAATGTAATTAGTCTACGTAAAAATTTTGTACTCAATAAAGTTTTTTTGTAAAAAATTTTAAACATTTTTTGTTTTTTAATATTTCGTTAGCTTAATGTGAAAAGGAGCCAAGTCCAATTTCAAATTTTATAGGAGAGACCTTAATTTTTAATAAAGTTTTATTCGTAAAATGTTAAAAAAACATTTAGGCCCTTACCACAAGAAAACAAAAAGTCTATTTTAACAAAAGTTTTATTTTAAATTTCAAATTTTCAATACATTTTTTGAAAGTAGATTTTAAAAACAAAAACAATTTGTATGGAAATAAAATTAAAAGCTCATTTTAAATTTATTTTATTTTCTTGTGTTTTTTGTTATTTCGTTAACTTAATAATAGGTTCAATTATCATACTAAAATTTACTATTTTCACTAAAACTGAAAATTTTCAATAAAAAAGTAAACAAAACTTTTCAGTTGTAGTAAAAATAGTAGATTTTAGTAAGGTAATCGATCGGACCTAATATAAAAAGATGCCAAGTCTTATAATTTTAATAAAATCAAAGTCTTTTGCTAGTTTTTGAGTCAGTAAAGAAAATATGTTCTTTTATTTTTGGCTTTTTTGCTGTTGACTTCAAATGTTTTTTAAAACTTAGCACTTTTTCTGTTTTTTTTTTTTAATTTTTTGTGGACTTAACCCTCGAATGGATAAGACTGCCTAAGGACATCGTTTTCGGTTCTGTTTTTAATATTTTGTTAGCTTAAAGTCAAGAGGAGCTAATTTCATTTTTTAATTGAAGGGCTTATTGTCAAAACTCGATAAGCAACATTAAATTTTGTGTTGGTTTTTGCCTTAAAACTTTTAAAATAATGTGGAAAATATAACTTTTGCAGAACTTTTATTCTCAACATACTTCTACGAAGGGTTAAAGCAAGACTTCTGCCAAAAATCTGTCAATGGAACATCAGCAGAAGGCGAAAAGGTAAAAATGTGCTAAGTTCAATTTAATAAATTTTGCAGGAAAGATAAAAACTTACTGAAATCGTTAACTTTTAATATTTTTTTTAAAACGGTAAGGAAATCGTTTTATTCTATCTATGACTGTTTTTTTGTGTCGACTTGATTTTTTTTATGACTTAGCACTTTTTATTATATGTGGACACATTATTTTAACTTATTGCCAAATTTAAGTCATGTTTTGATCATGGGAATGAAACATAATAAGAAAAATATATTTTTTGTAAACTAAATAATAATAAATTTTACCCAAATTTTTTTTAAATAAAAAAATTGTAATACTCTCCAACCCCTAGTGAAAAATGATGCATAAAATGTTTGTACAACATTTTAACCTTTGAAACGCACGTTTTAATGTTTTTTAGGAGAATATTTAAAAACGGGACTCAAAAGGCCCCCTAAAAATGGGAGCTAAAGGGTTAATATGTTCTAAGAAAAGAACCGCCAGCAAATTTCATTAAAGACTTTTATTAACAAAGTTATTATTTAACTTATATCACACACACATGGGAATTTTTAATTGGCATTGAATTTTCATTGGCATTTATTGCCAATGACATTTTTTGGCATTGCTATTATTTGTACTAATGCCAATGGTAGAAATGCATAAAAAAGTATTTACAATTGATTAAAAAAGCATTTTTTTACAATAAATATATTTTTAAAAAAAGCTTAAAATGGCGATATCTCAAAAACTAAGTCAGATAGAGCAAAATGGAGGACATTTTTGGTTCATCATATTTCCATTGGTCCTAACTTTTAATCTAAAAAAATTTGGGATTCCCGAAATTTTAAAAATGCTCATATCTCGGTAAATATTGCCGACACAACAAAAAGTTCAAAATATGTTTGTATCTCTTGGCTTCTAGTACTTGTCTGCCAATTAGGGTTTCTATTCGGGAAAAATTTCCCGGGAATTCCCGGGAAATATTTTTCTTAAAATCCCGGGATTTTTTCTTCGGGAAATTTCGGGAATTTGTCGCTAATATTTTTAAGAAAAATATAATTAATTTAAACATTTTTAAAACAATTTTAAATGATTTCTTAAAAAAAATATTAAAACTTTGAAAAAAGTTGAATTAAAAAAAAAAAAAAAACTAATAAGAATATGCTTCAGCTTTCATATTATTAAGGCCTTATAATTATTTTTCTTAAATCGATTGCGTGATAAAATACGGCATGAAACTGAATTTCACTTCAAAGGTTGGCTGTAAATTGGCTAACGTTTTCTTAATCTAAAATTCCAATGATTTCATCTTTTCGAAATTTGGTATTTCATATTAAAATCAACAATCTTTAAAAACCTGCTTTTCAGTTTAAAATTTCATATACGAAGTAATAGTCTGATATCTACATATATTGGTTTCATTTTGGAACGGATGCCTTAAACCGATTAATTTTAATAATTCTATCTTCAAAATAAAATCGGTTGGCGTAGTCAAAATTAGAAAAAGTGTTCCAAAAAGTTGTTACAAACACATTTTTTGTAAAATTTTTAAATCGGATAAGTTTTACATATTTTCCGAATTGTGAAATATTTTGTACGGGGTGGAAATACAAAAGCAAATACTACAGCACTGTTAAGGTCCAATATTTCTACAAAAATTAGATTTTATAAACTTTATACGTATATTTTAGAGGTTAATAAAAATATTCTACAAAAGAAGACTTCTAAAATGGGTTTAACTTGGAAAATACGACCATAATGTGTAATATAATAATTTTTATATGATAAAGTTAAAATTTTTTTTTAATTAAAAAATCCCGGGAATTCCCGGGAATACGATTTATTTAAAACAGTTTCCCGGGAATTGAAAAAGTCCGGGAATTTAGAAACCCTACTGCCAATACTCGAAAACCCTCAGAGCAATAGTTTTTTAGTTATTCAGTTTTTAAAATTCTCAATACCCTATTGGGCCCCTAAATTGCAGTAACTGGAAAACTAAACAAGATAATGCAAAATGAATGTGAATTTTCGGAAGTGCAAATTTTTTAGATTCAAAATTTGGATCTATTACGGTCCACACATGTGAAGAGGACCGACGAAACTATGGTGATTCAAAAAAACAAAAATGCCCCCCATTTTCCTCTATCTGGCTTAGTTTTCGAGATATAGCCATTTTAAGTTTTGACCAACAAAAATTTCACAACTTGATGACGTAAATACGACATTTAATATTGCTAATGCTATGTTTTCATAAAGGCATTTATTAATGCTAATGAATTTTTTCATAATTGGCATTACTAATGCTACTAACTCCTTAACGAGCATTGGCATTGATTGAAACAATGCCAATTCTAAAAATTTCATTGGCATTAGTTTCAATATACTATAATTAGACCATTTATTTAAACATTCCCACATATGAGGCATTCCACACCAAATGTCCCGCTACAGAAAAACATGTGTCCCGTAAATTTCTGAATAGGTTGTTTGGATAGCCCTATATGTAACTAAGAAAATTGCGTTTTTGGTTTTTCAAATTTTCGAAAACTGGGCTCAGGAGGCGTGGTCAAATATTGGAAAAATGGTAAAATTTGTGGCGAGTTGCCTTGATTAAATATTTATCACATTAATACGGAATGCACCACAATGTCAAAAATTTACGTTCTTATATAGTTTTATATGGGCTATCGATTAAAATTTTTTGTTTTGGAAAATTTTCAGAACCCGTTCTGAAATTTTCCATTTTTTAAAAAAGTAAATTTATCAAAAATCCGGCCACTTTTTTTTTTCTTTTTTAATTATTTTTTTAAAAGTTTAGATGTTTGTCCATCCACACAAAAAAAATCAGAAACACGTTCATCTTTTTTTTTCGAGAAAATCGCATTTGAACTTTAAATTTCATAACAATTTTGTTACTTGCTTGTATTTCTTTGTTTTAAAGTTGCGAATGAGTAATATTAATTGCATAAATATTCGTCATACGCTCTGTCGACACAAGAAAATACAAGCAAATTACAAAATTGTTATGAAATTTAAAATTCAAATGCGATTTTCTCGAAAAAAACGAAAAATACATTTCTGATTTTTTTTGTGTGGATGGACAAACATCTAAACTTTAAAAAAAAAGTTTAAAAAAAAGAAAAAAAAGTGGCCGGATTTTTGATAAATTGACTTTTTTAAAAAATGGAAAATTTCAGAACGGGTTCTGAATATTTTTCTTGGAAAAAAAATTTATTCGATAGCCCATACGAAACTATAAAAGAATGTAAATTTTTAAGATTGTGGTGCATTTCGTTTTAATGTGATAAATATTTAATCACGGCAACTTGCCACAAATTTGACCATTTTTCCAATATTTGACCACGCCTCCTAAGCCCAGTTTTTGAAAAATTGAAAAACCGAAAACGCAATTTTCTAAGTTCCATATAGGGCTATCCATACAAGCTATTCAGAAGTTTATGGTACACGTGTTTTTTTTTCGCTGGACATTTGGTGTGGAATGCCTCATATGTGTGATATTATTACACGACTTTGGTGAATCACAATTAAGCAATATATGATAACACAGGCCAACAAATTTGTAGCCCATAGCTCAAACGGTTTTAGTTGCGCTGAATCCGAATCTGATCTTAGAATTGCCTATCAAGATTTTCGAGATATCTTAGCTTGAAGTTGAAAAAAAATATTTTTCGCCATATTCGAGAGGTTATAACTGTGCGAAATTTACCACTGTGCAGTGGTCCAAAAGTTATGAGCAAAAGACTAAATTTCAGATTAGTTTTACCTTAAATTCACATGTTGAAAACAGACCTTTGAAGAATTAATTCACTTTTTGATTTGATTCGCAAAAAGATTAATTCATATTAATAAATCAAGGAATTAATTCTTGATGATTTGATTCAAAAGAATTAATTTCAACTATTTGTTGAAAGAATTAACTAATTTTTTGTTTGATTCCTGGTTTAAATAAAGAATTAATTCACTTGATTCAAATCAAAAACAGAATTAATTCACTTGATTCAAATCAAAAAAGAATTAATTCACTAGATTCAAATCAATTGATTCAAATCAAAAATAGTTTGATTCAGTTGATTTAAACATTTTTTTCTTAAATCAAAGTACTTTCTTTACACACGCACACACATATTAGGTGTGTTCCAGAACTTTCCGGGTAAAGTTCGGTAAAATGAGAGAAAATCAAAAAACCTCTCACGATACCACAAAAATGCACAAAAGTACGGGAACGCTAAAAACCACATTTCAAGCCCAAAATAATAGAAAATGTAAACAAACCAATAACGCTAAAATATTTTCGTAAGAAAAATTACTTTAAACAAGAAAACAAATTGTAAAAGTTTATTTTAATAACAAATTATCTTTTTTTGTATTGAAAAAACACATTTCCTTGGTTTAGTTCATTATTTTATTTAAATTTCCAATTTAGCTTCACAAAAAAAATCAGCTGTTTTTATACCCTCCACTTAGTGATAGAGGGTATATATAAGTTTGTCATTCTGTTTGTAACTCATCGAAATATCGGTCTGGGACCCCATAAAGTATATATATTCATAATGCCCGATCGATTTTAAGACATTCTAGCGATGTCCGTCTGTCCGTCTGTCTGTTGAAAATGCTCTCGCGGACAAAATATTGCACAGAGATGACTGAAACTTAACATATATATTGAAAGTTCTCCCGAGAAGTTTGGTATTGCATTTGAGCGATATCGGTTCAGCGGTTCAAAAGTTATGAACGCAAATGTAAGCACACCTCAAAAATTTCAGTACATTCAACATAACCTAAAAATACAAAATGCTTTAATTCGGCTTCTGGTTGACATATGTGAACATAATTGAACAACAAATGGTATTTAAACAAGTACGAACATATTTTTTGACAAAAAAAGAAAAAAATCGCGGATTTTTTTAACAAAATTTTTTTTCGCGGAAATTTTTTTTTTTTTCAAAAGTAATTTCCTTTTAAATAAAGTTTTTTGCAATAATCTTTTTGAAATTGTGGAGGGTATTACTACATTATTATAAAAAACCAAAGCAACAGAATTTTATAGTGTACATTTGTTGGCAGCGCACAAGCAGAATTTTTTAGCCTATGCCCGTATGCATATTACAAAAAGGCAAGACATTGCTTTAATATAACATTTATTAATTTGCACATATACATTAAGGGTGCACGCAAAAAAAAAATCTGTGTCAGATTGAGCAATCCTACTTGGTAAAACTTTTTTCATACCAAAAAAATTTTTTTACCAAATTTTTGCTAAAATTATGCTTGTCGATGTTAAAGTAACATAATTAGTTTTTTATATAAAATAACCAAGTAGCTTGCACAATAACGCAAACTACCTGCACAAAAATTTATCGAAAGAAAACAACAAAAACAAATACAGACCGCCATTTTCATTGTGTATTTTTGTTGGCGTGCTTCGTTTATTTTTTGTGTTACAAAAACGTAAAAAGGAAATTGATAAATAAAATTAAAATAAATTAATAAATAAAAATAAATAAATAGTTTTTTAAAAGATAATTAAATGTAAGATAAAAAAATGCTAAAGTTAATTTTGCTGTCATAACTTAAAACACCATTCATTTAGCAAAACCAATGGAGTCCCAGACGTTTGTTTCAATGAATTACAAATGGAATGATAAAGTGAGTATACCCCCATTCCGAAGACAACAATAAGGTTTAATAGATTTTTAGTTAAAAAATAGTGTTTGGTAATAATTTTCTATTTTTACAGGGTACTGCTAAATAAATTTTTGAAGCTATGGCGAATCCTTCACTACAATAAAGAGCGTGGGCACCAGTCCTCCCTTTAGCTATAAAATTAAAACCTAAAAACTCATTTATATAGCAAAGCCAATGGAGTCCAGACCTGTTTTGATGAGTTACAAATGGAATCACAAAGTAAGTGTTCCTTCTAACCAAAAGACCAATGGGGTTTACTAGTTTTCTAAATTAAAAATTTATGTTTTGTAATAATTTTCTGTTTTTACAGGATGCTTTTAAATAAATTCGTGAAGCTATAGCGGATTCTTTACTTCAAGAAAAAGCGTAGGCAGCAGTCACTGGAGAAAATTGTACATAAAGGTTCAGTTGGTCGCTGGTAAATAAAATCCTACACAACATTTAATATATTAATATGGATTTATTCTGTGGAAATTTTAAATTCAACAAATATACAAATTTTTACAAAAATTTTATAGAAAATTTATTTTAGCATAAATGTGGTAATTTTTAGCATTATTTTTTTGGTATATTTCACCACATTTCTTTTGGTATATTTTACCAAGTTTTTGCTTAAATAGCATTAGCATTTTCTTCAAAATTTTTTACATAAGTGTTTTGGCTAAATTACGAAAACTACTTCGTCGGTTGTAGTTTTAGCATATTTTTGGTAAAATTATGCCAGATTTTTGCTCACTCCGACACAGGTTTTTTTTTGCGTGTGGGATAATGCACGAATAATGAATTTTTTAAAAATGTAAATCAATAATTGTTTTGGTGTTAAATTTAAAGTTATTTTTATGCTTAAGAGCCAAATTCGTTATTGACTAAAGTGGAGATAGGCACGTGAGTGGATTTTGACTCACACTCACTCACGCAAAAAATAATCGGATCACCAGGGATGGAAAATCGGAATTTTGAAATGGTACTGGAGCTCAACCAAAAAAGTACTTTTTTGCCCTCGATGGTACTAAAAAAAATTAAAGACCAGTTTCGGTATGACAAACGCCTTTCGCCTGCGACGAGTTCTTAAATTGAGGACATTATTAATTTTTTAGAAAAAACTTCAATAGAGGTTGGCTAAAATCAAAACTTTCATTTATTTGAAGCTTTTGAAACATTTTTCCAATGAAAATCGGTCGATTTTCGGATTTTTTTTTTAATTTGGTTAAAAAATTTATAAAATCGCCTGGTATAGAAAGGTACTAAATCAGTCGCGGGAGTACTACGGTATTTTTGAGAGTGAAAAAGTACTGAAGAAGTACTGAAGTACTAACTTTTCCATCCCTGCGGATCACTCACTAATCACTCACGCAATATTTTTTTACTCACGCTCACTCACTATTCACGTGAGTAATAAAAAACTTACGCGTGAGTCACGCAAAATCTACTCACTCAATAAAATTTTCTTAACAAAAAAAAAAAAAAACTACAAAAAAATTTTTTTTACAAAAATTTAAAAAAAATTGGGCAAATCAAAAATCTAATCACGCAAACTCACGCAAAAAAATAAACTCACTCAATTTTTTTCAAATCACGCTCAGTCACAATCACGTGATTGAAATTAAAATCACTCACACTCACGCGTGATTCACGTGAATCACGAAAATCACGTGACCAGTGCCCATCTCTAGACTAAAGGTACACATTTAATAATACTGAACAATTTGGAGTGTTGTTCATTGATGACGTGTGTTTAAAATTGACGATGTTCCAAGGAATTTAACGTAATCAGACATGATAAGATTTTAAAAATGTGCATTTTTAGTGTTTGATTTAAGTGAAAAAAGTTTAAATCAAGTTGATTCAAATCAAAAGTGATTTGAATCAGTTGATTCAAATAAAAATGAATTAATTCAATTTAATCAAATCAAACTGAATTTATTCTAAAGAATTAATTCAATAAAGAATTGATTAATAATTTACAAATATGATTTAAAAATTAAAGAATTAATTTTTTGCAATGAAATTAAGTGAATTAATTCTTTTTCGATTAATAGAAACATGGAATTAATTTAATTATTTAAAATCAGATATAAGAAATTGAATTAGGGAATTAAATCTTCAAAGGTCCGTTAAACAAGTTTTAAAAATATTGGTAAGCCACAAAAATATTTCACAACATATTTTTGCCACTCAAAAATATTTTTACACTAAAAAAAAAAAAATTAATTAAAGTTGTTTTTAAATACAATCGAAAAAAAAATTACACTCAAAAAAATTTTAGACTAAAAAAGAATTTTGTAAATTATTTTTTTTTTTTTTCAAAAATTACTAAAAAAAGTTTTTTTACACAAAATAAAGGGGCAAGTCACAGACTCAATTCCGTTCGGATTTGGAAAAAGTGGTTTACTCGAAAAACGCAAAGCGAATATTTTTTTACTAAATAAAACCACTTTTATGAAATTCAATTCCCCTTTGTTTTTTGAAAGTGATTTTATTCCAAAAAAAAAAAAAAAAATATTCGTTTGCGTTTTACGAGTACTACTTTTTTTAAATCCGAACGGAATTGAGTCTGTGACATACCCTAAAATATTTCTAATCAAAATTGTTATTTTTTCACGTTATAAAATTTACTATCACTTAAAAAGGGCATTGTGGAATTTAACTTTTCTATCTGCTTTTTTATGTTTTTTCATTTTCTGAATTTCCCAAACTAGTTTTTTTTAGTTTTCCTGATAATTTTTAGAATTTTTAAAAATTTTCCTGAATTTTGAAACTTGTTTTTATGTTGCTACAAACATTTTATAAATGGAACAAATTTATGGATATGAAAACGTTGTTGTATTAACAAAGAATTTAATTGTATTTAATTTTTTATTTAACAACACAATTTGTAAATTAAATTTTCAGTGTAATAAGTATCTAATATTTCTACCAAAATATTTTGGAAATAAGAAACTGATAATTAAAATTAATTAAATAATAAAAACAAAATCAAAAACAGAATATTATTTAAGATATCTAATGAAAAACACCAAAAAATAACGATGAGAACTTTACAAACAAACAACCAATAAATGGTTCAAATGTCACGTATTTGGAAGTGAACTTATTATAGACATTATTGCAAAAAAATTTAAAGAACATGTCTATGAATGAAATCATATTTAAATACATGATGCTGGCTAACAGAAGCATCAGTCAACAATAGTTGTTGCCTTGAGACTCAAGTACAACAAGAAGAGCAGCTTCAAATTGAATTTGGATTTGGAACACGAGAACACAGACAACAAAGATGAATCGTTTCTTTATTGCACTTAGCGTTGCATTAATTGTATGTATTGTAGTAAAATGATGACCATCACAAATTACTTCCTCCTTCCTCTTGTAATTGGAATAAGACTAAGATTTTGATTTTTTCTTTTTATCTAGGCATCTGCTCAAGTTTATGGTTATTCAACTGGAAACAGTTACCAACAAAATTCTCATGGATCTCAATCAGCTGCTGGTGAATATCAGTTGCAAGGTACTGGGGCCGATGGTAGCAATGGTGCCAGTGCTTCTGCTTCAGCAAATGCTGGTGATAATGCTGCTGGTTTTGCCAGTGCTCAACCATCCTCTTTTGGCAGCAACCAAAATATTCCCTATCAAGCGGCCAACACCAGAGGTAACAGTATCTCCTCCTCCATTTCATATCCCAACAACAAGGGTGAAATCCTTATTCATCGTCCAGCTGCCATCATTGTAAAACGCCCACCCACCAAAGTTGTTGTCAATCATCCTCCACTAGTCGTCAAACCAGCCCCAGTTGTTTTACACAAACCCCCAGCAGTTGTTGTACGCAAGGTCTTCGTTAAGCATCACCCACGTCCCGTCAAGGTTGAACCCGTATACGTTAATGTTGTTAAGCCCCCAGCAGAAAAATATTTCGTTAACGAGAAACAACAACAATTTGCTGCTCCTCAACCCGCCTTTGCCCCCATTAGTGTAAATCCAGCTGGTTTCGGTCCCATTGGTGCTGGTCCTGGCGCCCCCGGTGCTGGAGCTTCTGCTTCCGCTGGTTTCAATGGCCCCGCTGTGTCCAGCGCTAGCGTAGACAGTGCTGCCGCAAATGCCGGTTATCAATTGTTACAAAACAACCAAGGTTTAGCCGCTTTGGCTAATCTCTCCGGTAGTTATGGTAACTCCGGTAGTTATGGTAACTCCGGTAGTTATGGCAACTCCGGTAGTTATGGTAACCCCTCATCATACAATGCCCCATCATACTAAACGTTCTACAATAGTTTGTAGGGAATTCATTCCTAGCAATGCGTGTAGTACTCATTAGAAAAATCATTTTTCATATGTACCATGTATTTTGTAGTTTTAAATAAAACGTTTTTATACAATTTTTAAAAATTTGTAGGTAGTTTTTTTTAAAGAAGAAATTAAGAGTGAAATGTAAAACTAACAAGTTAAAAAGGTAAATTCGGCCTTGAGAAATGTATGGATAACCTCCACAATGTGAAAAAGATTATTGAAAAAAAAAAATATTTTAAAACAAAATTTCCTGAAAAAAAATTTGTTAAAAAAATTTGTAAAATAAATTTTTAACAAAAATTTTCACAAAAAGTTTTTAAGTAAAAAAAAAATTTTTGGGTAAGAAAATATGTTTCTAATTGTTTAAATTCTGTTCTAATGTTTTAGGTTATGTGCAATTTACCAACATTTTCGTTCATAACTTTTGAACCGCTGAATCGATATCGCTCAAATGCAAATCTAAACATCTCGAAACAACAGCAAGTAAATATGTTGAGTTACATTCATATCTGTGAAAAATTTACGTAAAACATCCGAATACTTTCGTACAATGTACGAAAAGATTATGGCCAATACGCTAGATTACAGAAAATGAAAAATAAATACTAAATACTAACGGCCGTATTCAAAATGAAAAACGAGTGCCTAACATCGAGTGTCTATCTTTTTTATATCAAGTTTTCTACAAACAAAGATAAATAAACGAATACATTCAAAAGGAACTGAACAAAAAAAGTTTTCTTCCTTGAGATAATCGGAGTTCATAACAAGGTTTTCACAATACTTTTTCTCATAAATCCTCTTACTGTTTTTACTCTATGGCTTGATCAAAGGTCACACAGCTGTTGACACCGAAATTGAAGTTGTTAAATTTCGCGAGATATCGCGTAATTATATAACTTTTTTTATATATGGTTTGAATTGAGAAAGGTGTAAAAGAAAAATTTATTTTTCTAAAAATTTAAGACATCCTGGTTCGTTTTTTACTAGTTTCATATAATCCAGTTATTATAATCATCAGAAAAACTTTTAATGTCAAATTTATTCAGTTAATAGTCAATTTTTCTATATGTGAAAATTATTCACAGATCGCAGCCGCCAGGGATTGAACCCATGATCTGTAATGTTTTTGCTATTAACTGCCTCTTAGGTACGATTTTTTTTATTATTTATTTATATTTTAAAACCGGTTCTTTAGAAATAATAAAAAAAAAGTGGTATGCAGTTAGATTAGAGCATATTGGAAGAAATTAAAACTGCCCACAAAAAAATATAGCTGCTCACTTTCGCGAGAAATAGCGAAAAACAGCTTTTTGGCGGTATTTCTTGTTTTGATTAATAAAAGAAGTTTCTTTAACATGTTTGAAAAACGCGAAATGCAGTTAGATTTGCTATTGATTAAAGGTGATAAGGCTGTTAACATTTAAATTCTAGCTGCTCAATTCTTCGAGATATCGCTGAAAAAACTCGCTAAACTACTATTTATTCATTACTTTGTATTTTTTGTATTTTTGGTCTGTAAAAACATGTACTTCAATTAACGACAAAAATGTGGTATGCAGTTTGAATTCGAGGTTATTTAAGTGGACAAAACTGCAAGCATCAAAATTATAGATGATCAATTTCCCGAGAAATCGCAAAATTACTGTTAAAGCTTTTATATTAATTAATTTATTTTTTCTTTAAGCTAAGTACTCTGTTTTTTACGGTGAAAATTTGACTTAAACTTTAAACGCGTCAAATCGCAATAAAACATTTATAAATCAACTACTTTTGACTATTATAAGAAAGAAACGATCATAACAAAACTGAAATGTCACTTTTTCACGGCAATTTAAATTGTCTTGTATAATAAAAATGCGTGAAAACTTTTTTGGCAATTTCCCTATAATTCCTCGCGTTGCCAAAAATTTTTTTTTATATGGAGTTTGACAGATTTTTTCCCGTGAAATCAAACAGAGTACTATGCTTTAGTGTCTAAAATAAAGGAAAACAAGTAAAAAAGTTAAATTCGGCCTTGCCGAATGTAGTGATACCCTCCACAATTTTAAAAAGATTATTGCAAATAATTTTATTTAAAAGGAAATTACTTTTGAAAAAAAAAAATTCTTTGGAAAAAAAATTTCCGCGAAAAAAAATTTTGGTAAAAAAATATCCTCGATTTTTTTTTGTCAAAAAATATGTTCGTAGTTGTTCAAATACCATTTGGTGTTCAATTATGTTCACATATGTCAACCAGAAGCCGAATTAAAGCATTTTGTATTTTTAGGTTATGTTGAATGTACTGACATTTTTGAGGTGTGCTTACATTTTCGTTCATAACTTTTGAACCGCTGAACCGATATCGCTCAAATGCAATACCAGAACTTCCAATAAATATGTTAAGTTTCAGTCATCTCTGTACAATATTTTGTCCGCGACAGCATTTTCACAGACAGACGGACATCGCTATGTCTTAAATCGATCGGGCATCATGAATATATATACTTTATGGGGTCCCAGATCGATATTTTACAAACGGAATGACAAACTTATATATACCCTCTTTCACTAAGTGGAGGGTATAAAAATCAAGAAACGACAAATATATTGCATGCAGTTTAAATTTTATGTGGTTAAAGGTGGTAAAACTGCTCAAATCAATATCTTGACTGCTAATTTACGCGAAAAATAAAATTTTTTTAAATTTTAATTTTTTTTTTTAATTTTGCGATTTCTCGCGAAATTGAGAAGATAAGATTTCGATGGTTACTGTTTTGTGACCTGTAAATAAATACAATTAAATCTGCATATTCAGTTTTTGAAAATATTTAAAAAACTTCATTGTCAAAATTTTAGAAAATACAAAAACACTAATTTCGCGATATCTCGCGAATGCGAGCAGCTACGATTTCACTGTTAACAGTTTTGTGACATTTAATCAAGTAGAAATCGAACTGCGTTAACACTTTTCGTCGACACTAAAGTTGAACCTAAACATCGCTGAGGCTCACCGTGTGTAGGACAAAATCGCGCTTTTGGAATTTTTAAAAATTCGAAATACGTAATATTTTCCAACTTTGACCGTTGGTTACCGACTTCTATCTTTGTATTCTTTTTGGTCAAAATTTTGGACAAATAGTAAAATAATGTTGTTGTAGTTGTGTTGTTTTACCTTAATTTTGAGTTAATGGAAAAATATTTTAAGTAGCTTTTCGTAAATTTTCTTTTTAGTTTAACAATTTCATGCGAGTATTTATAGACAATAATGTTTCATCAATCGTAAAGGTTAATGTCAAATGTGTTGACGTGTAAACCATTTCCGCTGTTTTGAAAAAAGGTTGAATTTTCTTGAAAAAAATCATGATAAAACGTTAAAATAAAAATCAATAAAAATTTATGTTTTTCTAAAGCTCGAAGCAGTTTAATTTTATAAATCAAAGCCACCAGTAAAATATTCTAACAAACAATAGAATTGTAAAGATTGAAGTTTTATTTTCACTTACATTGAAAATAATGACAAGTAATAAAATATTTATATTATCATGTTGGAGTTTAATAATAATATGGGCACAAGAAAAAGTATGTTAAAATAAAGTTTTTTTTTAATAAAAAAAAATTATATTAAATTATATATTACTCCCAAATAAGCCTTTGTGTATAAATGCAGCTAGTTTAAATCGTTTAACAGAAGAAACAAATTACTTGATAAAACATCTAAAAAGGGATATTGAATCACAACAAACTGCTCCTAAAACACAAACATTTATAGAATTAATATTGGGAATTATAGATACTTTACAATTTGGTAAACGTAAATTTGGAACACCTTCCTGATGTGATAAAAAAAAACTCAAATTTTTGTTTGTTTTTTTAAAGCTTACTTGCTATTAAGATTTATTTATTATTTTTTTTTTTGTTTTTTTATAGTTTTACAATTTTTTTTTTTTAATTTTTATGTTTTTTTTTAGATAATTTATAAAAAAGTATAACTTACTTAACAATATCTTACTTATTTTTAAATACAAAGTTGTGGTAATATGTTTTGTACAAAGTTTTGTTGTAATCATAAATATTAAATTTAATTAAGTTTTTATTTAAAAAAAATATTATAAAAATTTTTGTTTTTTTTTTGTAAGTAATTAAGTCTTAAAATCTACATTATTAGTTTTAGGGGCCTATTCACAAAAAAAAGTCATAACTCAATCATAACTGAATTTTTTCCATGTGGTTGTTGTAAACAATCATAAAAAAATTTAAATTTTGTTTGAAAATTTCAAAAAAATAAAGACTTGCTACCCACATCGTCTCAAAATTGACAAATAATTTTAAATTTTGTGACTTTTTATGATTTTGTTTACAACAAACACAGGGAATATGAAGTTTGAAAATAATAAAATTAGTCATAACCAGTCATAACTGTGAATAGGCCTGTTAATATGAAATATTTAATTATAAATTAAACGAATAAAATCAAAAAAAAAAGTAGAGAAGAGAGAATTATTTTAAGGGAGGGCAATATTTAATTAAAATAAATACAGCCATAATTATAATTATTTATACAAATATTTGATAAAAGATTAAGGAGTGTTTAAAGAAATGTCATTTGCATTCATTTAAATTTAGCATTCGAAAATGTTAATTTTTTTAATCGATTTTGAATAATTTTTTCAATTTTGATTAATAGTACGATGTACTAAGCAATTGAAGTAAATATATTTTAAATATATTAAGCGAACATTTTTAGTGATAGTTTTTATTGCATTTTTAAATTTTTGCACCAAAAATCTATTTTCAAAATTGATTTGGTGTACAATTTTGTAAAATTTAACATTTGATTACATTGTGCAATAGTCATTAAATACGGCGTTCACACTTGCTGTTTTGAAGTGTTCAAGAGTGAGATGTTTAAAAAAGTCTTTGTTCTGTGTCCATTACGTTTTTATTCTGCTACTGGTGTTTTGTTGAACAACTTGTTTAAGGTCGCTAGTGTGAACTCCATATTAGGGCTCTCCTCAAAACCAAGAATAAATTAATGTACTACACCATTGACAAATGTAATTCGAAAAAGCTCAATTATGGGGCATGTCACAGACTCAATTCCGTTCGGATTTGGAAAAAGTGGTTTACTCGTAAAAGGCAAAACGAATAATATTTTTGTCAGAATGAAATCACTTTCGAAAATCAAAATGGAACTGAATTGCATAAAAGTGGTTTCATTCCAAACAAAATATTCATTTTGCGTTTAACAAGTAAACCACTTTTTCCAAATCCGAACGGAAATGAGTCTGTGACATGCCCCTATAATAAGAAAATTACATTTGTAATTCGATGATTCTATTTGTAATTCGAAGATTCTACTTGTAATTCGAAAAAAAATCAATAGTAATTCTTTTAAGATCATTTGTAAAATTTATCTTTTTCGAATTATATACAATTGATCTTTATCAAATTTCAATTGATCTTTTCGAATTATAAGGATCTTTTATGATGTTTAATTAATTTTTAAGAAATCAAATTTAAGGATCAAACGATGTAAAAGATCAGTTAAATTTTAAGAAGGTCAGTTCAAATTTGAAAAACAACAGTAGAAATTCTTTAAAGATCAATTTTATCTTTAAGGAATTTTAATTGATCTTTTTCCAAAATCAATTGATCTTTTTTGAATAACAATTAATATTTGAAAATATCAATTAAAATTTTAAAAGATCAATTATAATTGATATATATTTTTGAAAATATTGATAATCCAAAATATCAATTGATACTTGAAAATATCAATTGATATTCGATATTAACGGTTTTAAATTAATATTTTTCAAATATTAACTGGTCTTCTTTGACACAAACCTGATTGATCTTTTTTGAGTTTCGAATTTGAAGTGATATTTTTTGCATTTCATCGATCTCTTTTGTAAATGGAATATTTTAATTTCGAATGAAATCTTTTAAATTTCCAATGGAATTTTCGAATTCCAATACATCATTTTTGGAATTACATCTGAAAATCGTGAATGGCTTAAATGGTATGTTGTGCCACGAAAATTACTAATGCACATTGTCGTCAAAAATAGTTTATTGTGATTAATAGTGTTATAAAACGAGAAGAAAATCTCATAATAAAAGAATTGTTTTTATATCATATATTTAATGATAAATCCGTTTTTTTTCCTCGTATAAATGTTTAAATAATTATAACTATGGCAAATAACAAAAAAAAAATTAAAGGGGGAAGGGAAATATACTAATTAAAAATATATACTATCAAAACTTTGAACAGTGAATATCTTTGTGTAGGTCACTTTGAACAGTGAATATTTTTGTGTAGGTCACTTTGAACAGTGAATAATTTTGTGTAGGCCACTTAGAAAAGTGAATCACTTTGAAAGTGAATATATTTTGATATTTCTTTGTCTACAAAGAAATTTTTACATACATTTTTTTTAGAAGAATTTTTTGATATTTTTTTACGAGATTTTTAAATAAAATATTAAAGGTTAGAGTTTTGAAACGTTTTTAAAATACTATACTACTATAAAGTTTTTAATATGAATAACACTAAATACTGGGGGGATAATTTAAAATCTACAACTGAATTTAAGCTTTGCTAAACAAAAATAAATAGGGAAAAAACTTTTTGTTTATATGATATAATGTTAAATGTGCTTATTTATCAAGAGAAATATGAGAACTGTTAAAATATATAAGAATGTACGAAAAATACATTATATGCAAATATTACTTACTTTGTGTTAAAGAATGATAAAAGAAATAAAATAAAAAAAAAGCTGAAATATCGTGATAATAAAACTTTATAAATTTGTTTAATCATTATTGATTGCCGGTATATCGGCACGTACGTCGTGTGGTACAGGAGCAACCACACCTGTTGTTAAAGGTGATCTGTTATTTGTTATAGGTGATGGTTGCGGTGGCATCTGTTGAGAAGGAATTTGTTGCGGAGGTGCGGGTGGTGGTAAACAAAAGTAACCCTATATTTTAGAGAAAATTGGAATTTAAAAATATTTGATCGCATTTTTTTTTTAAATGTTTTTAATTTGTGTAGGATTTTTTTTTTGCAACTCTTATTAACACACCATTATTGCGCCATTTATCAGTGACTATCGTTTTTTTTTTTTTTTTTTTTTTCTCTAAAAACATGTGAAAAGCCTGTAACAGACTATACGTTTTTTAAAAGAGATTTTCATCGGAAAAAACTAAATTTTGATAAATTATTTTAAAAATTTAGAAAAGTGAGTAAAAATGAAGAGAGATAGATATTTGTACATCAAATGAGTCTAATTTTATTCTTTACAATTGCTTTCAACTTATGAAAAATCATTTCATATCGTTTCTCTTTTTCGAAAACCATTATTAATACTTCGTTACTGGTAATATTAAATACCGGATAAAAAAAGGATTAGAATTAAAGTCCCCAATTTTAAAATTCTTCCCCACAATAACCCCTTTAATCCCTGAACATGTTCGTTTCGGTGATACTTTTTCTTGAAAACTTTGGAACCCTTATATCGTATAAAACCAACGAAAATATATACCACCATATGGAATTTACTGGATATGTGTAAGTGGAAAAAATTTTTAATGAAAAAAATGTTGAGTGAAAAAAATTGAAGAAACACAATTTTGATAATTAAAAAAATTTTGAGTAAAAAATAATACAATCTATATTTTTTCCTGTTTTTTTATTTCATTCCCCTTTTATTTTATTCGCTGTTCCAGTTCATGTCGTTCCATGTATGTTTTATTCCTTTCAATATAACATAAGTTGTAGAAATAAAAACATTCTAGAGTCTTAATCTCAATAGATATTAAAGTACCATTTTAATTAACCCCTTTACCCTAAAAAGAAGAAAATTCAAAATTTTAAGATTCTGGTGTCTTAAGTTCAACAGTTATAAAAAGTACCAATTTTCTATTTCTACCCCCCCCCCCCCAGGGTTTTAAATTTAAATTTTATACGACCATTGTTTTTGAAATCAAAAAAGTACCAAAGCACAAGTTTTTGCCTCTTTTCGGATTGTTTTGTTTCGATGGAGGATTCTGCATTCCAAAAATCAAGTTTTTATGATCTTTTTTATAGGAGATCGAAAAGGTACTAAAGTACACTTTTTACACTGCTAGAATCAAAGCTTTCTAAAAAGTACTTTTGTCAGAATGTTGGACGATCCTGTCAGAATGTTGGATAATCCTACAAAAAAATACCAAATCATTTTAGTCCTTTTTTAAAAACTGCGTTTTAATCTTTTAATTTTAAACAGTTTTGGAAAAGGACTAAAATGACCCCTTAGAATGAGCGTTAGAGGGTTAAAAAGAAAAGAAGTACCATAAAATTTTACTGAAGACATCTAAGAACATAACTTAGCTCAGAATTATATAAACAGTGGGCCATAAAAAACTGTAAGTCCGTGACCAAAATCCTTTGGTGGTTTTAGTCTTCTATTAGGATTTTTTTTTTTTTTAATTTCAAGTCAATTACATTTTTGTGTTGAACAATGTCAATAGTGTAAAGTGTAACCCTATACAAAGCAAACTAACATTGACAGACAACATAACAAATTACCTGAGGACCCATAGAAGGATGTGGTGCCGAAAATGTTGTTTGATTAGATGGTGTTGGTGGCAAAACCTGATGATGGGCAGGAAGGGGAGCAACTAAATGAACACCATTTGCTGGTATACCAGCAGCACCACCACCTCCACCGGCTGTGGTGTTAACACCTCCACCAGGTGTGTAATAAAATGGCATTGGTGGTGGAAAATTCGGGCATGGTAAATGCATGCTGGTTCCCATACTAACAAGACCATTATTTGGTGTCATCTCTGTATTGCAAACGTTTTCAGCATTATCTGAACCTGTAGCGGAGTTTGTTGTATGCGGCGGTAAGCCATGAGGAGTGGTTTGAGGTGGTGGTGGTCCAGCCATATAATTTGGATGCATACCAACACTTGCTGACTGATGTCCTCCGGTTGGGTGTGGTGCAAATAGTCCGTATGGAGGTGGTGGTCCTGATGTTATAGGCATTTGTATGTACATACCACCTGCTGCAGATTGCATTGGAACCGCCAATGGAGCACCGCCACATAATCCATCATTAATGTGATCAGAATATACACCATAATTTGCAAATTGATTTGTATTTGGATTATTTACTGTTGGCGTCTGTGAATTGATGTATATAAAATTAAATTACTAAAAGTTGCCTCCAACGTTTTCTGTTACATATCACAAAAACATGTAGTTTGAATAACCCAAAACCACTTTAAAACAAATCACACTCTTTCACAAAACAAAATACTTAAAACGTTATTAAATTTTATATTTAAAAAAAAAAATTTCACATAATAAAAAACCGAGGACGACAATATTTTTTTAGCGATTTCCCTGCAAGAAAAGGGGTGTCGGTCGATCCAATATCACCTATCCCGTCACTGTTAGAAACTGCACAAATCACTTAAATGTCTTAAAATAGTTATCACGTTAAAGGTGAACGCAAAAAATAGAAAATATTTAAAAAAATGTAATTTTCCTAAGTATTATTTAGATACAATTTTTTTGTCGTTCAAAGTAAGGAATTTCAATAAAAATGATGAATGTTGTATATTCGACCAAGAATCAAAATTATTTATGGGTCCTCTGCATATATTTCTATGCATTCCACTCAGAATGACAGTGTGAGTACACCTTCATAGTGTGGTTGGAAGGTACAAAGATCATGTGAGCGTTTAACGTTATAATTCGGACGTTTCAAAATCATCCTAAAAACTAAAACTATGGCTTTCTACTCCATATAATAAACGATTTGAAGATTGCTTTTTTCTGCCTTTGAAAATTCATTAAGATCCTGAAGCATCAAAGCACACCTGATTAACACTTTAAATTTTATACATCAATCCCTTAACTTTCAAATATATCTTTTAAATTAAAAAAAATACGAGTTTCATAAACTAAAACATAAAAAATCACACACATTTAAATAATAAACAAATATCAACTTACATGACAATTATGAGGTTCTGTAGAGTTCGATCGAATTAATGTCTCGTCAAAACCACACATTGGTGAAGTTTGTATGGATTGTTCTGACATAGACGGATGTGATAAATGATGTTGTTGATGATGCTGATGATGTTGCTGCTGCTGTTGATACGATTGACCATAAGATTGTGAATGATTACGAGATGAATTTGGTGTATTGGATGAATTATGATTATTTGTTGACGAATACTTATTGTTGTTAAAAGTACCTAAATTACGTTGAGCTTGATTATGATGATTATTATTTGGTTGCTGCTGACCATTTGATGTAATATGATTTGAATTATTTCGTGGTGGAGGCATTGGACGATCTTTGCCACTAAAATAACGTGAAGTATAACGACGTGGATTGTTTTTATTTACACTCGATGAAGAATTTCCTACTGTACTTCCATGCTTATTAGTTTGATTGGAGGACGACTGATTGTTTTCTTTAAAATTAGCACCACCTTCATCGTTGTTAGATTGAGGAGCAGCATTTAAAGTATTATTATTAGCGTCAGATTTTGTAGTTGAAATCTGGTTTGCATTTTCATCTATTTTTATACTTTGTATCTCATTAGATAGCTTTTCAACATCATCATTTAATTCAGTAGTAAGTTCTGTATATTTGTAAGAAAAAATGCATATCGTCGATTTAATTATATTATTACTACTGCGAATTATACAAGGTTGTGATTGAAAAACCAATAGGAATATTTACAATGTTACCAGATGTAATTCGAAAGAGATTAATTGCAATTCGAATATTTCAATTTAAATTCTAAAAATTCAAATTGAAATTCTAAAATTCAGATAGCAATTCGAAAAAGAACAATTGTAACCTGTAATTTGAAAAAGATCAATTGCGACACGAAAATTTCAATTGTAAAAAAAGATTAACTGAAAATCAGTTAATAATTTTCATATTGCAATAGATCTTTTTCGAATTACATTAGATATTTTTGAAACTACAGTTAATCTTTGTTGAATTACAATTGATCTAATTCAAATCGAATTACAATTAATCTTTTACAAATTACAATTCATATTTTTAAATAAAAATCGGTATTTTTCGAATAATAATAATAATTTTCATATTGCAATAGATCTTTTTCGAATTACGATAGATATTTTTGAAACTACAGTTTATCTTTGTTGAATTACAATTGATCTAATTCGAATCGAATTACAATTAATCTTTTTCGAATTACAATTGACCTTTTTTAAATTACAATTGATCGTTTTTAAGATACAATTGAAATCTTCGAATTATATATATGTCTTTTATTTATTTCAATATTTATACAAAGAATGTGTTTTTTTAAATAAAAGTTCAGGTGAACATAGGTATTAGGGAATTTCGAATTACAAATGAAATATTTAAATTACAAGTGGAATTAAAGTGAACCAACCGAACAGTTTGGCTTAAAACTTCCAAAAATTCGGTCATGTTGAAAAACTGTTCGATCAGGCAATAATATTTTTACTATTTTGCATACATACTTACGTTCATTATCACTAGATTTTTTTTTCTGGAAAAAATCTAAGCCAAGATTGTAGAAATATCTTAATGTGGCTATATCGGAAGGCAAATCCACACCATTTGTTTTCAAAGACTTTTTGGCTTCATAATTAATACGTCCGCTCAATGGGGTAATCGAAGACACACTCTGGTTTCCTCTATTGCCCGTTCTGGATGGAGTGTTTTGTACAGAATGTTGTATATTCGTTTGCACATGCTGAGAGCCAGATACAGTACCATTACTTGGTGTATATGCAGAATGAGCATACCCAGATGGATTTGGTGTATTTGGCGTTGGTAGTAAAGGCGAAGGTTGTGGTAAACTAATAGCTGATGGAGCCGGCATATACGGATTAGCAGAGCTCAAGTAGTTTCCTGGTGGAGCTATAGCATTGTTACACACATAATAATAGCCATTGACACCATTTACGGCCGGCATAAATGCTGTGCCAGGTGGTATGCCACCATCGTATCCACAATAACCATAATAATCTTCTGGCATACCAGATGCAGTTGTATACGGATACATTGGATAAAAGCCTTGTAAATCTTGCATATATATAGCACCATTGGTGTTATAATAATGATCCATATCATAACCTTCGATATGGGGAACAGCCATGGCTACAGGCGTGCCTAAATGATCTTCACCAGAATTGCAAACACTTGTTGCACTCGACTTTACTTGTCCATCTATCATGCCATTATGATGAACTGCCACAGCTGTGGATGATCTAGAAGGAGTTCTTGAATTCTCAGTGGATTCGCCTACTCTTTGCTGGCTATTACACTTAGCTGCATCAGCATCACGACCTGTATGCTCCACAGTTAAAGGCATTGTACAGTATTCTACATCTGTACGCATACGGAAATTCTCCAAATGAGTATATTGCTTTAATTTATAATATGAGGCAGCGGCTGCGGAACAATGGGGATTATGATGTGGACGCTGCTGTCTTTTCGGATCATCATCTATGTATTCATTGGAACAACTATCAGAGTCCATACCCGATCCACAACCAAATCCATGATGAAGATGATGTTCAGTGGTTGCATTAAACTTAAAACGATAATTATATTGACGCGTATAACGTACTGAACTATATTTTTGCATATGACGCTGAAAACGATAAGGCACTGTCCATGGTTTAAATTGATCTGGTGGCAAAGGTGTAAGGTTTTCATATGGTACCAGACGTTTTTCACCCAATTGTTCAATAAAAACAATACATTGACCCTTGTCCACGGCAATTTCTTGAATGTGACAAGTATAGAGATCCTGCTCAGACTTGCGGAGTTTAACATGACATTTAGCACCGACCTGAAATATTTTTCGAACTCGTCTTGTGCTATAACGTATTAACTGATTATGTGACATTGAACACCAAAAATAAAAACGAATGGACAAACATACATTAAAACAAATCACCATACCACAAATAAGTAACATAAACAATTAACAAAAACAAAGACATCACAATTATAATAAATTTTTTTAAAAAATATAAAATAGTAACAACAAAATTATATTTAAAAGTTTTGTATAGTATTAAATTAACTTAAAAGTAATGACAAAAATACATATGGGGGAAAATACCTTAAGTGAACATACTTTTGAAGCCGATGTCATGCGATCGGGCTCAAACTTGCACAAAGATGCGATCTTTTGGGCAATAGTTACCAATTCTCAACGAGATCGATGAAAAACTCGCAGAGTTAGAAGCGGTCAAATTTTTGTATGGGAGCTATCTAAGGAGTGGAATTAGGTGGTAGGTATGTTTGAAGAAAATATTAGGGGATAAAAATAAATAGGTGTCGGTCTTGCATTTTACCCCCCTAGAAGGCAATATTGGAGCGGTAGGAGCTAGGGTTCTATAGTCGAAAAGTCGATTAATCGACTTTTTGTATGAAAAATTCGAAAAGTCGAAATCGACTTTTTTGTTCTTAAAAAGTCGAAAAGTCGACTTTTTTCGACTTTATCGATTTGATTTTTTTTTTACTTTTGCCAGATGAAAATAATTTCTTTCTTCTGAAAAAAAATTTCAAATGAGATCCGAGTTTAATAACAACTGAAGCTTGCATTTCGTTGTTACCATGGTGTATGCATATATTTTATAAGTGAAGCTAAAATGCCAATGCCAAATTCAGAGTTAGAATGTGTTGAGTGCAATAATTACCAATTTTTTGATTATTGTAAAAACCTCAGTGAAATGGTTCTCTATAAATCGAAAGTCGACTTTTGCTTTCGATTTTTTTAACATTTTCAACTTTTTCGATTTCTTCGACTTTTTTTAATCTTCATTACTTTGGTACCCAACATTGATAAATAAAATTCAACCAAAAAAATAGCACCTAAATGCATAAAACAAGTCAAAAACAAACTTTTATATACAAAACATCGACTTTTTAAAATTTGTAAAAAGTGGAAAAAAGTCGAAGAAAGTCGAAAAAAGTCCAAAAGTCGAAAAAAGTCGAAAAAAGTCCAAAAAAGTCAAAAAGTCGGAAAAAGTCGAAAAGTCGAAAAAGTCGACTTTTTAAAAAGTCGAAAGGTCAAAAAGTCACTCTTTTTAAAATGTAAAAAAAGTCAAAAGTCCACTTTTTATAAATTGAAAAAAGTCGAAAAGTCGACTTTTTGTTGCGACTACATAACCCTAGTAGGAGCTGATTTAATAAAACAAATTAATAAAAAAATTGTATGGGGACCGCCTTAAGTGTTGAAGATAGAGAGTAGATATGTTTTGAGAAAATGTTAAAAAAATATTGGGGTTCGGTAAAACATTTGACTCCTTTAGGGGAGACCTTGTGGTAGTTAAGCGTTGGGAGCAGATTTAAAAAAGAAATATCATTTTGTATGTAATGTAGTGGAGATGGGATGTAGGTATGTTGGAAAGAAATTTTGGGGGCAAACATTAATTGTAGTTCAGAATTGGTGTGGTAACTACTACCCAACAGATCTAATCGTTGTGCAAGTTTGAGCCCGATCGGATGACATCGGTTTAAAAAGTTTGTTCACTTGAGGCACAATTTACGGATCTGAAAATAGCTAAAGAAGATATGAATATATATGAAGTAGATCTAATTACAACCATTAATATATATTCAAAGGAAATATCTTTGATTATTTTTTTTCACGAGCTATTGCGATTTTAGGCGTTTCAAAATTCTTCACGTGAAAAACAACTAACAATATAATATAAAAATAAAACATCAAAATTACAAAAGACCGCTAAAATTAACATACCTTAAAATTTGCGTCACCATTATACCAATTTTGCAATTTAAGCTCCTTGCGCATTTCATTCCATGAATCAAATTCTATATTACGATACATATTTGGATCGAGTGCTTTGGCAACTTTATATGGAAACGGTGTAATACCTTCTTGTAAAAGTTGCCTTACACATGATACATACTTATGCGGCAAAAACGATTCGGCCGTACGTTGTATTAACAATGAATTTTTTTCATAATCCTCACAATTGGTCACTTTAAGCTCACGTTGTAAATCATCGGAGAATCGTGGAAAATTTATATAATGAAAATGACACAATTTATAATTTTCCAAAATACAATTTGTAGTTTTTGGCAAATCTAATTCAAATGAACGACCATCACTCAGATGCATACGAGTAGAATATCCTTCCTCATTGGTTTCGGTACGATAATCCATATTTTCAAAAGACGGACTATGTAACATTTGCTCAACAGCAAATGAAACATCGGGTAATTTAAAAACATCTTTATAAAGAATTTCATAACAAATTGCTAAAAATGGATTTTAAAAACACAATTTTATAAATATTTTAAAACTTAAATGATACAAAAATCCAAATTATTTCGTATTTTTTTTTTACCACGTAACATTTTTTGAGAAAATCGATACCGATCGACCCAGAATCACTTTTTGAGTCGATTTAGCGATGCCCGTCTGTCCATGTAAACGATACGTAATTTTTAATCAATTGAATTGAAATTTAAAACTTAATCCTCTCTTGGCCCAAGGAAAGTCTAAAGCCACTTTAATTTTGGCTCAAATGACTAATGACAGTATTATAATAGATATTGTTTCAAAATTTGGCAGGTTAACGTGTTTTGTATTCACAAATTCATAAAGGAATCCGACCAGTTCTTCTTGTAGCCCCCATACAAACCACCCACCCGATATTCACATAAATCTCTCAAATTTCATGAAAATAGAAAATATTTTATTAAAATTTTGTTTGTGCGTGTTTATCGCGTACTTTAACAACCTAATCTGATTACATCAGACCATCTTTGGACTTAGGCCCCATATGAAAATTTCACCCAATATTCAGTTAAAGCGGTTTTTTGGCAACAAATAGAAGCCCATTTCATTCAAATTTAGTTTGTGAGTGTTTTAAACTTATTTAATATTTGACAAAAGATAGATTCAATCGGTCCATGTTTGAACTTGGCACCCATAAACTGTTAAATAGTATTATATGGTCGGTCTTGACCGACAATAACTTTCTTACTTTTTTAGTCCATTTTACTCGAAAATGGTACGCGCTAAAAACTTTTTTTAAATATATTTGGATTTTAAAGTTTAAATCTATTGGATCTAAAAAAATGAACTTGAAAAATAAAAGATGACTACTACTTACATTGACAAATAGCTGCTTCTTGTATATAATCTGATGTGAAAACAGAATCAAAATGTCTTTCAGGGGTATAAAAAACACGAAATACTCCATTAAAGTACGAACGATAATCATTAAAATAATTTCCCAAATTAAAGGGTTCAAATAAAAACACGTTCCGTCTAAAATTAAATAATTTTTTTCATGTTTTTTTTTGTAACATATTTATTAAGAATTTGCTCCCATATTTAGAGGCCTGTCTCAGGGTCAACTCCGTTCGGAAGTGGTTTCAAAGTTTTCCACTAAAAACGTAAAACGAAATAATTTTTCGGTAAGAAACCACTTTCATGCAGTTCAATTTCACTTTGATTTTTAAAAGTGATTTCATTCCGAAAAAAAAAAATATTTGTTATGCGTTTTACAAGTTAACCACTTATTTCACTTCCGAACGGAATTGAGTCTGTTACAAGGCCCTTATAAGAGTCGTTTTTCCTACAGAAAAATGAAGAAATATTCAAATATGTTTCTTCCAGTTAAATTCTTTTTTTATTTTTTCGAGACATTTTTCTTATAGAAAAAATCTCAGATTCTGAGACATTTTTTCTATAGAGAAATCTCAGATTCCGATACATTTTTTTCTATATATAGAACAAATCTCAGATTCCGAGACATTTTTTTCTATATATAGAACAAATCTCAGATTCCGAGACACTTTTTCTATAGAGAATGTCTCAGATTCCGAGACACTTTTCATAAAGAAAAAATCTCAGATTAAGAGACATTTTTCCTTTAGAAAAAGTATTAAATTCTGAGACATATTTCCTATAGAAAAAATCTCAGATTCTGAGACATTTTTTTCAAATGCTGAACATTTTTCTAAAAAAAAAATCAGATTATTAAGACATTTTTCCTTTCGAAAAAAATTCAGGTTCGTAAGACATTTTTCTTATTAAAAAATTCCTATAGAAAATATCTCAGATTCTGAGACATTTTTCCTATAGAAAAAATTTTAGGTTCAGAGACATTTTTCCTATAGAAAAAATCTCAGACTCTGAGACATTTTTCCTATAAAAAAATCTCAGATTTTGATACATTTTTCCTATAGAAAAAATCTCTTCTGAGATATTTTTCTTATAGAAAAATTCTCAGATTCTAAAACATTTTTTCTATAGAAAAAATCTCAGATTCTGAGAAAAATGCTTCAGATTCTGAGACATTTTTCCTATAGAAAAATCTCAGATTCTGAGACATTTTTCCTATAGAAAAATCTCAGATTCTGAGACATTTTGGAACAACTCTATTTGGCTGGCATTGCTCCAAATTTATTTATTTTTTTTTTTTTTTAAAGTAGCCATTTTTAAGGAGAATCCAACAAAAAAAAAATCAAGGATCGGCGAGAAATATTTCGCGAGATATATCGCTATAAAGTTAAAAGCGAAATCGCTTATATCTCAGCTTGTAATGGTCCGATCGGAATAAATAGGGTATCGTTAGAAAGGTAATTTTAATACCCATTAAATTGTCTTAAAGTTTTTCTGCGTAGACGGCCTTCGGCCGGGCTTAGGGATTACAAACTCCATGCATTAAACCCACCCTCTCCGCAAAATAAAGGGATTATGACCGAAATTGTTTTGGACTTAGTCCCCATAATATGAGTGGGGTTTATGACCGGTTAAAATCAGTGCTAAATTCGCTACTTTATGTGGGGCTCACTCTCTTTGCAAAATGAATTTTTTTTTTATTGTATGTATTGCAATTAAATAAAAATAAAATAAATTAACATACATTAAAAAAATAATACACCATAAAAAAAACCCGCTTAACTTTGAACCTTAATAACTTCGTTCCTAGAAGAGCTACGGGGTCGAGACTGGTTCCAAATGAAAGCTTATTTCCTTGGCTTTATTACTGTGTAAAAAAACTATGGTACTATATATGTTTTGTTTTTAGATACATACATTTTAAATTTTTTAAGGTTTTTTTTTTAGAAAAACTTGATTTGGCTCGGTTCGGGTTAACCGATTTTAATAAAATATGGATAGTTTAATAGGTATTAAAATTACCTTTCCAACGATACCCTATTTATTCCGATCGGACCATTACAAAGGAAGATATAAGCGATTTCGCTTTTAACTTTAAAGCTATATATATATCTCGCGAAATATTTCTTGCCGATCCTTGATTTATTTTTTGTTGGAATCTGCTTGATGAGATCTATCAATGGTATTATTTTTAAGACGTTTGGAAAAATGCCAGTAAAGTAGAGTATAGCTGACATTTTTCCTATAGAAAAAATAAATTCAGATTCTGAGACATTTTTCCTATAGAAAAAATTTCAGATTTTTGAGACATTTTTCCTATAGAAAAAATTTCAAAATTCTGAGACATTTTTCCTATAGAAAAAATTTCAAATTTTGAGACATTTTTTTTACAAAAAAAAAACTCAAATTCTGATACATTTTTACTATAGAAAAAATCTCAAATTGTGATACATTTTTTCTATAGAAAAAATCTACGATTATAAGACATTTTTCCTATAGAAAAAAATCTCAAATTCTAGACATCTCAGATTTTAAAACATTTTTCCGATGGAAAGTCTCTGGTTTTTTTTTTTTTCTTTTTTCGGTAGATAAAATCTGTTTCAGACATTTAAAAAAAAAAAATATTATACTCACTGAAACATATAACCAACTGCCTGCAGCTCAAGTAATGTTCCATATGTTTTTGGCTTTGACATATCGTCCAAATACTCATCGAAATCTCGATCGATAAGATATTCGAAGAACTTGCGATGTTTGCGCATGTACGTCACACATTTCTCTCGTATGGCCAAATGATGAAGTTGAGTATCATACATTTGCTCCGAAATTACACGAAACAAACAAGATGCATCTCTAGCGGTATGTTTACGATAGAATTGATGTTCTTCCAAAAATTGATCAAAGGGATCAGGTGCCTGTCGGCTGCCAGAGGTAAATTGACGTTGCATTTCCTTTTTTTATCTTTTTACAGTTTACGATTTGTCAAAACGTAAGTTTGGGAAGTTACACAGAACAGTAAGATCTATTATAAACACCAATTTTAAGGATAAATTAGGGAAAAAAAATATTAAAAACGGAAACGCAACTGTACGTGTAAAATAAAAATGACAAATTCAAAATATTTACAAATTTTGAAGAAACAAAAGCTCTTGTTAAAAGAAAATGGCAAAAATCTCAAGGTTTTTTATCTTTTTTCTCTGTCTTTACAGGTGAACAGACAAGGATAGAAAACTTATTATCCGTTATTTAAAAAGCAAAAAGTGAAGACAATTTTATAAAACCTTGAGATTGATTTAAAATTAATACACAAGTTCTTAACTTTACAACATTGAAGATTCATTTGTATCTTTATATTTATGTACTTACATAAAAATGTTTTCACTTACATTAAATTAAAACAATTAAAAAAACTTAGAATATTTTTAGATAACGTCTTTAAATTACAAAATTTTCTACTGAATGATGGAGGAATATCATTCTTTTTGTATTTATCCAAAACGAAAAGAAGGAATAGATAAATTGACGATAAAATACCGTTACTTAGCAGTGCTGCTAACTATATTAAAAACTTAAAAACGCCAATAAATAGAAGTTTTATAGTACGTTACAGTAGCATCTCGATTTACGCAATTGAAAGTAAATAATTAAAGAAAATTGTTTAAACATGTCAATTTTGGTTATCCAGGCACATATCGCCCATTTATTTGTATAGTGCCATAAAAAGATTAGGTTACCAAAGAGCGTTTAACACCTACAAACAAAATTTTAATAATATATTTCTTATATTTATGAAATTTAAGAGATATTTCTAATTTTTATGAAATTTAAGAGATATCTGTAAAAATCGGGAGGGTTGTTTGTATGGGGACTACAAGGGGAACTGATCTGATTTCTTTAAAATTTATAATGGTGATTTGTGATTACAAAATAGAGCTAAAACACCTCAATTCAACCGAGGAGTTGACCGCACCCCCTCCAAAGTTAATGAAATTAAGTACTGGGGTTTACTTTAACAAAAAAGAGATTTTGCCAATTTTTCAGGCTTCTGGGGATTCCAGTATTCAAGATATGAGGTCTTGAAAATTAACAAAATCGTGTATATTTGACAAAAGTGTTCCGAGATAAATAAAGATAACTCGAAAAGTAAAAACACTACAGTTCTCAGTCAGGTTGCAAATAATAGGTAATGAGACAGTCTTTAAAATAGCATTCCCCAAGATTTTTTTTGAAAAAGGTCAAAGGTCATTGATTTTAACCTTCATTTTTGGAGAGCTATATCTCAAAAAACGATATTTTTAAAATTTTTGAAAAAATAAATGTTGTTAAGAATCACCTATACTACCTACTTAAGTTTAAATTTTCAGGATGGAGTCTTCATTGGAACTTTTAATATTAATAGAAACATTGTGACAGGAAAGAAAAAGCGGTGTAATTTCCCTCAGAAAAAAAATATTTTTTTTTGTCTTTGAAATTCTGGTACCAAAACTCATTTTTCTGAATGTTTTTGACGTGCTGAGTCCAAATATGACCTGTGAACTGGTCTATCGTTATTACTTTTCAAGATATATGCACCTAAATGTTCAAAAAAAACACAGCAATAGCATTTGAGCAATTTTTACACATTTATGTGCTGATATCTTGAAAAGTAATAGCGATAGACCAGTTCAAAGGTCATATTTGAACTCAGCACGTCAAAAACATTCAGAAAAACGAATTTTGGTACCAGAATTTCAAAGACAAAAAAAATATTTTTTTTTCTAAGGGAAATTACACCGCTTTTTCTTTCCTGTCACAATGTTTCTATTAATATAAAAAGTTCCAATGAAGTCTCCACCCTGAAAATTTAAACTCAAGTAGTATATGTGATTCTTAACAACATATATTTTTTCCAAAATTTTAAAAATATCGTTTTTTGAGATATAGCTCTCCAAAAATTAAGGTTAAAACCAATGACCTTTGACCTTTTTCAAAAAAAATCTTGGGGAATGCCATTTTAAAGGCTGTCTTATTACCTATTATCTGCAACCTGACTGAGACCTCTATTGTTATTACTTTTTGAGTTATATTTATTTATCTCAAAACACTTTTGTCAAATATTTACGATTTTGCCAATTTTCAAGACCCCATATCTCGGGAAGAAAAACTACCAGAAGTCCAAAATTTTGGCACTATGATTTTTTTGTAAGGGCCCAACTATATTCCAAGTTTCATCAAATTCGAAAGGGGTAAGGTCAAAAATGCTACTTTTTTCGGTTGAATTGAGGTGTTTTAACTCAATACGTTCACCTGCCAAGCTTCGAAAGTACATTTTATTAGAGTCATTTTAGTCCAATTTAAAGGGGACGTTTGTATGGGGCTAGATCTAAATATAGACCGATGTTTTTTTTAATTTCAGACACGAAGCCTGGGCCCAAAGAAGCTTAAGTTTCAAATTTCATATAAATTTATCGAAAATTGCGACCTGTATCGTGCTTACACCGTTTGCATGGACATGAACTGACATCGCTTAACTTTTGGCCTCCGAATTGTACTGAAAAAAGTACAATTGTACTGACTTTATCATCCCTGCATAGACACAACCTTTGGGATGACCAAAAACTATTTTTGAAATACACTTATCCGCAAATCTGACGACATATTGGATGACCGCTTATTTTTTTAAAATCTTAAAGAGTAACATGAATATTTTTTTTTATTTTTCTACTTGTTTTTATGGTTTTATAAGGCGTTTGGAATAAGAAAAAAATTCTTTAAATCTACTTCTTTTCTTAGAACATAGAACATATTAACCCTCTATCTCCCATTTTAAGGTCATTTTGGTCCTTTTTTCAAATATTCTCATAGAACAACACTGAGGCGGTTAAAATGTTTCACAAAAAATTTCTGTATAAGGCTAAAAGTTTGGTGTGTGAAATTAAGAGCTTTCTCTGCTGAACGTCATCAATGTTAAATTGTGTTTCACCAAAGATAGAACATTTTAACCTTTTAAAGGTACGTGTAGTGGTTGAAACCCCACTTTCGACAACTACGAGATCAAAGACGAAGGTCATATATTTTTTTATTTTCAAGCAAGTTTTGTAATTTTTTTTAAGCCAGCCGATGTATAGTACCAGATTCTGTCAGATGAAATATAACACTTTAATTTTTTTTAACGATACATTTATTTCATAAAAAAATTAGATAAAAATGTACATTTATGTATTTATAGAGACAAAATTAAACATAAAAACATTTTATTTGTAGAGACGTGTATGTTGATAAAATAATCCAGAACCAATCAAAAAATCGATTTTGATTTTTTTTGTTAGTTAGGGCGTTTTGCATTTTAGCTAACGATATACCCTCTACCACTAACAAGGAGGTCTTTCACAGGGCACCCACCGATTCTCCCGAAACTTGTATATGGGAAAGAGGGGAGGAAAATACGAGTTAACTGTTTTTTCTTAGCTGCCCAATCTCACATTTATCGAGTCAAAGGGGAGGGGAAAAACGGGATTTTTTCGCTTTTTGATGATTTTTCATATTTCTTCAAAAGAAACTTAATGAACATTTTATACAGATCGAAAGGTTTTTTGAAGGCCTATACAATGGTGTACAGGCAAAGGTTCGAAAGAATTAATTCTTTAATTCAATTTCCTAATTCGAATGAAAAAAATAGAATTTGGCATTCCCTAAAATCATTCAACTTTCATAATCATGGAATTAATTCTTTCAAGAATTCATTCCTTAAGAATGATCATTCTTAAGGAATGAACTATTTTTTTATCCAAATCAATCTACTACAAATTGAATGGTGAAATTTTCTCATCATTCAATTTAAAACAATGAAGCGCAACACACATTCAGACACATTTATGCTTGTGTGGGAAGCAGCAGACGAGACGTCAACAAAACAACAACCGATCGTTTACACACAAAGATGCTTAAAATGCACACAAGCAACACATTTTTGAAAATACAAAGGGAATGAAATAAAAAATCATCATTCAATTTGTAATAGATTTGAATGATGAAAAATTTTGATCATTCAATCGAATGATTGCTTGCAAGGAATTAATTCTCTTGGGAATTAATTCAATTTGATTTAAGCTTTGAGAATTAAGCCTTTGAATTAATTCATGTTGAATGCTGGCAAGGAATGATAATTCAAAACTTATTAAAACAGAATTAAACTTTTGGTGAATTAATTCTCAATAGAATTAATTCGTTCGAAGCTCTGTGTACAGGTCGTGTTTGAATTCGCCTTCGTTAAGTCCTTATTTTCAAAAATGTAAAAACGTTGGGGTAGTTTATATGGAGAGGTATATATGTACGACCACTAAAATCATATATAATAATCTCTATTAAAATTAAGATGACCCGTATTTTCGCGTTGGGCGAAATTCCAGTTAGTTCGGATTTTATTCGGATTTTACCGAAAGACCATATTTTTTTATAAGATGCCAATCCCTTTTTAAATTTAAGGTTGGGCAGCCAAAAAACATGCAACACTTATTTTGCACCCCTTGTTCTGGACAGTCGCCAGGTGCCCTCTAAAAGACCTTCCTTGTAAGTGGAGCGTATTAACACACAAATTTATTATTTTTTACAATTCTGAATATCTTTTCTAAATTCTTCCAATTGCTTTTCTTGCAACTCAACTTGTTGTGTCAATTGCTGCAACACAACACTCTGTTCATTTAATATTTCATCATATGCTTGTATAAATGACATCCTTAGGGCCGCACACTGTTCATGCCTTTTCTCAGCATCTTGCATTTTCTGCTCATTTGTTTGCTTAAATTCATCCACCTGGGATTGCTTTTTAGCGATAAGCTGGTTGAACTCTTCAATTGTATCATCGGCAAGGAGTAGTTCTTTGTCGACTTCTTGTAATTTTTTAGAAAGTTTAAATTCTTCTTCTTTTAGATGATGTAGAAATTGTTCTAAATTGGTATTATTTGCGGAATGAGCTGAACGTAAATCATTAAGATGAGGATGTAGTTTTGTATTCAAATCATCTATAAGTTGTTTGCAGTGTTGTTGAATTTCTTGTATACAATATTTATTGTCTTGCAGACGTTTTTGAATTTGTGCTTTAATTTGTTTTAAAAGTGGTATACGTTTAGTTAAATCATCTAATTGGGTTTCTGCCGGACGTAAAGATAATTCCAAATGTTCGCTTTGTACTTTTTTAGATTTGATCAAATCGGAGAATTTAATTTCCCGCATGCGTTTATTAAACAATTCCACTTGGTCGTTGAATTGTTTTAAGGCTCTAGCAAATTGTATTTGTTGATTGTGATTACGTTCCTGAAGATCTTGTATGGTTCTCTCTTCTATAGCCAATATGTTTTTATGTTGATCCAAGTCGGTTATTAATTGATCTCTTTGTTCTACCGTAAACATTTGTTTAGCTAGAATTTCGTGTAACGATTTTATATCGATTTCCATATTCTCCACATCTTTAGCCAGTGCCATTTTACGGGAATTTATGTCTTTAAAACTCCTATTATATCTTTCACTCTCCTCACAGATCGAATTAATATCACGTCGTATTTTTGTCAACTCATGTTTTAATTTTGATCTCATTTTTACGGCATCTTTATCTACGGGAATTCTTTCATTTTTAAGGCTCTTGGAATTCGTTTCCAATTTTTGAATTTCCATTTCAATTGCTTCTATATTAGGAATACCACTTAATTTTTGTATTAAAAGATTACAGGTCTGCTTTTGTAGACAATCGAATTCGTCATCTATATTCTTGTCCCACAGCATGAAAGCTTTCTCTGAATTTCTTAGCAACTCTTGTTGAAATTCCAAATCGGGTATTTGGAGAGGATCATTATTACCCAATTCTTCGGGTTCATTTAACACAAATTGATCACTGTTTTCTAAAGTGTCTCCCTGATCATCGATATTAGGTAAAAAGTCCATTAGAAAATCAAATAAAAGTACAACATTACCAAAGGAATGTTGGGTATTGGGAGTCTTAAGCCATGACTTGTTGATCGCATGTGGATATTTTAGTTTTTGTAATATAGCAATGATATCCTCTACATAATTGGCACCCACCGTATAACGATTACCCCAGATGTAGGCAAGAAAATAGTTTATAATGGCCACAAATTGCTTAATGGACATTTGCCTCAGCCCTTTATTCAGGAAATCAGTACTAATGCCGCCACCTAAAGTTTCCTGGTTTAATAAATGCTCTGTTATACGTTGAGTTTGTTCGTGAATCCATTTTTTGTCATTATGCAGTGCCACTGGGTTTTTATTGGCGGTACGAAGTTTTTCGTTGGTAAAAAGTACACGATTTGCAGTTGGTTTGTTTAAAGGTGTTTTTTGTGGTGTTACTTTGTTTTGCACAACGGAAGAGGGCACAGAAAGATAAGGATTGTGGGAGTGTGCTCCCCGATCTGAAGATGATGGGCGATTAGAAACCGCTATGCGACTTTGTCTAAAAATTTTTAAAGATTTTAACATTTTCTTTTTTTGCGTTTTTATATTCTTCAATGTTATATCTCACCTGGAGGAATATTTTTTTGCAGTACCACCTCCAGAGGGTGACGGTCCTGTTGTGCTTCTTTGCTGGGCCCTGTTTTTGATAAATTTATACAAATGGATAACTTCAAAGGTTCTTTAAATTTTATACAAAATTACCTAGATTGCCGATCTTCTTGAAATTCTGATGTACGTCGGGGCCTTTGCATGATTATTATAAAAACTTTTAAATAAAATAAACAAAAATTATTTATGCGCCAAACACTTTGTTGTTATTAATTTTTATGGTTGGTTGTCTTGGATCACAATTCAGCAGCCAGCTGCAAAATTTCCTCTTCACATTTTTTGCTTGCTGTCAGAAATATTAGAGTTTCTTTACAATTTAGCAAGAAAAAGCAAAAATAAAGCGCTGTATTTAATAAATAAATAATAAATGCTGTATTTACAAAAAAAAATCATGTAAATGCAAAATATACCGCTTTTAAATATAATTAAATACATGACATTATTTTTGTTGACTGCTGCTTGCTGATGCATTCTAAAGACACCAAATCTTCTTGCAACAAGTACTGTATAAAATATTTTTTTTTTTTTAGTTATATACAGAAGCTGTATGTAATGAAATTACAGTTTATTGTTATTAACGCCTAAGGTTATGCTACACAAATGCTGTTATAATACACTCAGAAAAATTACGATAGTACTTACTAAAAAAGTTAGTGTTGCCATGAGAGAATTAAAAAAAGCTAAATGGCTGTAAAAAGTGCTAAAGTGCTTTACATACCAACAAAGAGTGCTAGATTTTTTTAAATTTATTCTTTTATTAAATCCACAACACGCAAAAAAAACATCTGTGTAAGATTGAGCAATCCTACTTGGTAAAACTTTTTTCATACCAAAAAAATTTTTTTACCAAATTTTTGCTAAAATTATGCTTGTCGATGTTAAAGTAACATAATTAATTTTTTATGTAAAATAACCAAGTAGCTTGCACAATAACGCAAATTGCTTGCACAAAAATTTATCGAAAGAAAACAACAACAAAAAAACAAACACAGACCGCCATATTCATTTTGTATTTTTGTGTGCGTGGATCGTTCATTTTTTGTGTTATAAAAACGTAAAAAGGAAATTGATAAATAAAATTAAAATAAATTAATAAATAAAAATAAATAATTAGTTTTTTAAAAGATAAATAAATGTAAGATAAAAAAAATGCTAAAGTTAATTTTGCTGTGATAACTTAAAACACCATTCATTTAGCAAAACTAATGGAGTCCCAGACGTTTGTTTCAATGAATTACAAATGCAATCATAAAGTGAGTATACCCCTATTCCGAAGACACCAATAAGGTTTAATAAATTTTTTGTTAAAAATTAGTGTTTGGTAATAATTTTCTATTTTTACAGGGTATTGCTAAATAAAAATTTGAAGCTATGGCGATTCCTTCACTTCAATAAAGAGCATGGGCACCAGTCCTCCCTTTAGTTATAAAATTAAAACCTAAAAACTCATTTATATAGCGAAGCCAATGGAGTCCAGACCTGTTTTGATGAGTTACAAATGGAATCACAAAGTAAGTGTTCCTTCTAATCAAAAGACCAATGGGGCTTACTAGTTTTTTAAATTAAAAATTTATGTTTTGTAATAATTTTCTATTTTTACAGGATGCTATTAAATAAATTCGTGACGCTATAGCGGATCCTTCACTTCAAGAAAAAGCGTAGGCAGCAGTCACTGGAGAAAATTGTACATAAAGGATCAGTTGGTCGGTGGTGAATAAAATCCTACACAACATTTGTTATATTAATATGGATTTATTATGTGAAATATTTAAATTCAACAAATATACAAATTTTTACAAAATATTTATAGAAAATTTATTTTAGCATAAATGGGGTAATTTTTAGCATTATTTTTAGTCACCTTTTCTAATAATTTTGGTATAATTCACCACATTTCTTTTGGTATATTTTACTAAGTTTTTGCTTAAATAGCATTAGCATTTTCTTCAAAATTTTTTACATAAGTGTTTTGGCTAAATTATGAAAACTACTTCGTCGGTTGTAGTTTTAGCATATTTTTGGTAAAATTATGCCAGATTTTTGCTCACTCCGACACAGATTTTTTTTTGCGTGAACTAATGATTTTTAATAATAACCAGTACAACACACACTTTCTTTATTTCATTTTGGTTTTCTGAATTTTAGGGGTCTATTCACAAAAAAAAAGTCATAACTCAATCATAACTCAATTCTTTTCCATGTGGTTGTTTTAAACAATCATAAAAAATTCAAATTTTGTTTGAAAATTTCAAAAAAATAAAGACCTGCTAAACACATCATCTAAAAATTGACAAATAATTTTAAATTTTGAAACTTTTTATGATTGTGTTTACAACAAACACAGTGAATTATGAATTGGGTTTTCTGAATTTCAACTGGGATTTTTGAATTTCAATTAATCACTTCTTAATAACAATTTGGATATCTGAATTTTCAATGTTCTTCTTAATTTTAACTGGTTTTTCTGAATTTCCAAAAAGTTTTCTGTTTTTCAATTGGGTTTTCTAAATTTAAATTAGTTTTTTTTTCAATTTCCATTATTCATACCATATGAATCATATGGGAGCGAAGAAAGTGCCGCAGCCCAAAAATTTTTACAAGAGATTTTAACAAAAAATTAAAATGCTGAAAAAAAATGCTTAAAAATTTATGAAAGTGCAGATCTAGCACTTGGCACTTTTTTCCAAAACTTTGGTGCTTAGTGCAAAGAAAGTGCTATTATACCACAACCACAGACTAATACTGACCCGACATAAGTAACAGGTGTCAAAAAAAGTAGTCCTTAACCATATGGTTGATTTTTTGAAATTATTCTAGGAATTAGGTTATAAAACTCTACCGTCGAGTCTGTATATAGTCTGTGCCTCAACCACAAACTGCCTTAAACTAATAAATGGCGATTATTCAGATTCTGTTACGTTTTTTTACGGAAAAAACTTATCAGAATCGCCATTTTGGCGTAAATCGAATGAAAAATTCATTCACTTTTTTTTTTTTTAAATTTACTTTGAATGAAAAAAAAAATCGATTGCTTTTGAAACGATAAAAAATAATATATTCGATTTTTAAAATTGAATGAGTTGGCAGTACTGGTAACAGAGATGCAAAGTCAATGTTATCAATGTTGCCTAAAATTATGCTACAGAAAAATTATTAAGTGCTGTAAACTGCCTTTAAGTTTTAAAAATCGTGAAAGTGAAATATTTTGATACAATAGGCGTTTTTTGTTGGCATAAATATCAGTGTTCTACCATACAAAGTTCACATTAGTGTTAACGCTCAAAATTCTAGAAGTTAAAAATTAACTTGCATACATTGTGAATGATTCTCTTATTGTTAATGGCTCTCTTTGGTATTAATAAAAAAGATAAATGTTTTTGTGTTGCTTTCAAGCTAAATTGCATTTAATAAACTAATTTTATCATTATTTCATCGAAAATGTGTAATATTTTACAAAACTATTCCAAACGACGCTAAATTAAATTGAGAAATTTATGGAAGTTAATGTTTCATTTTTTTTCGTTTTGATGCATGTTAACAATCTAAGTTTGCCAACAAAAAAGGCCTAATAAAAATGTTTCCTTGCTAGAACGTAAAACATCTAATTTAAACATATCATTAATAAAAAAACAACTTGAATAAACTTTTAAATTTATTTAAGGAGTTTTTTGTTGGCATAATTATCAGTGTTCTACCATACAAAGTTCACATTAGTGTTAACGCTGAAAATTCTAGAAGTTAAAAATAAACTTGCATACATTGTGAATGATTCTCTTATTGTTAATGGCTCTCTTTAGTATTAATAAAAAAGATTAATGTTTTTGTGTTGCTTTCAAGCTAAATTGCATTTAATAAACTAACTTTATCAATATTTCATCGAAAATGTGTAATATTTTACAAAACGACGCTAAATAAAATTGAGAAATTTATGGAAGTTATCGTCTCTTTTTTTTTGTTTTGATGCATGTTAACAATCTAAGTTTGCCAACAAAAAAGGCCTTTACACATAAATAATTAATTTTTTTAATTATTGTTTTATTTTTTTTATCAAATTAAATTTTCTATTTAAATAAACACATATTTATTTAGTGGGTTTTTTTTACATCATAATGGGGTTTTTAAGGTAATTTACTTAATTTCTTTTTAAAATAAATAAAAATACAATACATAAATATTCTAAGTATTAATCCATAAAGG
Organism: Pegoplata infirma; assembly: GCA_963921195.1. Taxonomy (NCBI): domain Eukaryota; kingdom Metazoa; phylum Arthropoda; class Insecta; order Diptera; family Anthomyiidae; genus Pegoplata; species Pegoplata infirma. The sequence continues at coordinate 20,342,640 of OY992540.1, forward strand.
TACACTGGAGAATGAAACTAAACTAAACACACTGGTCTTGACCAATTTTTAATCATCATCAATATCATTTTAAATTAATACATTAAACATAAGTCGAACTAAAGGTGACTGACTATACAACCCCTGTTTTGTTTGTATTTTCAATTTTGTATGGCATTAAATAGTACTCCCTCTTTTATTCACTTTTTTTTTTTTTTTTTGAGGAGGAAGAAACGTAAAATCACAAATAATATCATTCATACTTAATTCGAAGCATTAAGAGTATCTAAAGCAACTCCATATTCTTTGTCAATCGATAACAGGAATATAAAAGCTAAGGCCAACAGACTAGAGCCCAACAAATCGCCTAATGCTGTAAGATAGGGAATGGATGAATTATCTGGATCGATCTTCCATTTCCACATGGCATGTACAATAATATGGGCAATATACAATAGAAGCATTAACTGGAATTAAAAAACAAAATTATGTGTTACACGTTTCTAATTTTTAAAATATTGTGCTGGATTCGGGAGCACTTTTTCACCATTCACCAAATTTTTAAAAATTTGATATTCTTTTGAATTTAAAGATTTTAAAATTTGTTTCTTGTAAAAATTAAAGTTTTAGGTAATATTTTCAATTATTACAAGAAAAAAATTTTAGAATCTTAAAGTTCTAAAGGATATCAAATTTATAAAAGTAGGTGAATGGTGAAAAAGTACTCCCGAATCGAGCACATTATTTTCAAATTTCTTACCTGTATCAAACTTGCTAGTAAGTATGAGATTGCAAATGCCCAGGTTATTGTCGATTGGGACATGTGTATATAATCGGCTACATAGATAAATACAATGTTACCAGGAATTGACAAGGCAATCAGCAAACGTGCTGTTCTAGCATAAGGTACTGTAAATTAAATTTTTAAAATAAGTTAAAAGCTGTTGCTATAAATTGTAATTATTTTTATGTTTTTCACATTACCTCCTTTGAATAGAGCTTTCCAAGGCCATTCAAATATTTTCGTATGTGGCGGTATTATACCAATAATTGAACTTTGATGCAACATTGTTGATATTTTACTAGCTTGTACTGAAACTAAATTACCACCAATGCCATTGATGATAGGCTGGAATACCACAAAACCATTAAATACTTCCACAGCAGCATCAAGTACTAGACCGCCAAGACTAAAAAAATTAAAAAGAGAAAATAATTAATTATTATATGCAGAAAATTCAAAAAATATTCTATTTAATAATTAAAATTCAGAAAATTTCATTTAATATGAAATTTCAAAAACGCGACAATGCTAAAAAATCGCTAATTTGACAACACTTTAGTTCAGGGGTTCTCAACATTTGAGGTTTTTTTTTTTTAATTTAATCCGAAATAATACGATTTAAACAATGACTGCGAAATTTAGTTAAATGTCGGATTTAATCATATCAGGAAATCGGGTTAAATGTTAATAAGATGCTATTATCATCAACTACAGGTATAGATTTTCAACAGCCCTTTTTTACCAGCTGGTACTTTTGGTGCTTTTTATATTTAATAAAATAATGGTGCTAGAAACTTGAAATGCAGGATCCTCAGCGTCCAACCTGAATCAAATTACGTCGCGTAAGGCGTAACGCCCAATAAATTTTCGTTTCTAATATTTAAATGTGAGTTACCTAAATCAAACGGACGTAAAAATTTCAAATTTGATGTGTTTGTTTTTGTTTTTTTTACGTCTTGCGCTACGCATTTGATTCTGGTTCGACCCTCAGGAGGAAAAACCATTCTGAAAAATTTACTTTTTGGAGATTACGATCTTAAGGAGGCAAAAAGGGGTAAATTAGTGTACTTTGGTACTTTATAAATATATGGGGCATTCCATATCAAATCGGACACTTTGAAATTTTCTTTTTTTAGATTTTCCCAATTTGTTTACAGTTTTTAGTACCCTTCGAAAACTCCTTCATGGCAAATTTTCAGATTTTTTTGATGACCCATTCAAAAGATATCGAACTTTTAAAAATTGGTAGTTTGTTCCTTTACTAAAACTTCTTTTAAGGTACCTACGGACGACGCAATATTATGTACAATATTCAATTATATTGAAGGTGTGTGGGTAATATTGACGATTGTACAATGGTCAATCTTACCCACACACCATCAATATAATTGAATATTGTTTTTGAAAAAATTTTATTGTAATTTTCCAATCTTAAAATCATTTCTACTGCTCCAATGGTGCGTCATAGAGGGGACATTTATAAGACCTACCCCCATTAATTTTTACGTCTTAATATTTCTTTGGAACAAACTAATACCCTATCTCCAATTTCTATGGGGGCTCCCACACAAAACGACATTTTTTAAAATTTGCTCCAACCGCTCTAACTGCCCTAATAGTGCCCTTAGAGCAAAAAAATATATGACCGACCCACAATATTTTTTTAGTCCAAACATTTTCTCTGAACACACCCACCTCTATCTTTAACTGTTAAGGCGGTCCCCATACAACTTTTTTTATTTTTTGTAAATTTGTTTTATTTAATCAGCTTCTACCGGTCCAATGGTGTGTCTGAGAGGGGTCATTAGTGAGACCGACCCCATTTATTTTTACCCTACAACATTTTTTCAAAAAATACCTAGGCCCTATCTCCACTCCCTAAGTAGGCTCCCATACAAATAACAGTTGGAGCAAATTTTATAAAAATGTAATTTTGTATGGGAGCCTACTTAGGGAGTGGAGATAGGGCGTAGGTATGTTTTAAAAAAATGTTGTAGGGTAAAAATAAATGGGGGTCGGTCTCACTAATTACCCCTCTCGGACGCACCATTGGACCGGTAGAAGGTGATTAAATAAAACAAATTTTCAAAAAATAAAAAAAATTATATGAGGACCGCCTTAACAGTTAAAGATAGAGGTGGGTGTGTTCAGAGAAAATGTTTGGACTAAAAAAATATTGTGGGTCGGTCATATATTTTTTTGCTCTAAGGGCACTATTAGGGCAGTTAGAGCGGTTGGAGCAAATTTTAAAAAATGTCGTTTTGTGTGGGAGCCCCCATAGAAATTGGAGATAGGGTATTAGTTTGTTCCAAAGAAATATTAAGACGTAAAAATTAATGGGGGTAGGTCTTATAAATGTCCCCTCTATGACGCACCATTGGAGCAGTAGAAATGATTTTAAGATTGGAAAATTACAATAAAATTTTTTCAAAAAATTTTAAAAAATAGTAATAATCGTTATCCCACGATCGTCCTGGGCAAAAAATTTTTTAGAATCGATAGAAGTTTTACACAAAAAAGTTTAAAAAAAATTGAAGAGTACAAACATTTTCAAAAATGAGATTTAAATTTTAAAACTTAAAAAATACTAGAGCGCTTTTAAGAATTTTTTGGTTTTTTTTTAAAAAGTACGTAAAAAACAAAAATTTTGAAAAAAAAATTAAATTTTGAACCATTATTGAAGAAGTTATCAGTAAAAGAAGTTTCAGTAAAGGAACAAACTAACAATTTTTACAAATTTGATATCTTTTGAACAGGTCATCAAAAAAAATCTGGAAATTTACCACGAAGGAGTTTTCGAAGGATACTAAAAACTGTAAACAAATTGGGAAAATCTAAAAAATTTTTTTTTCAAAGTGTCCGATTTGACATGGAATGCCCCATATATATGGCCCCTTAGCAAAAGTAAAAACAACATTCTGAAGGAGGTACATTTTAGAAATTCGATTTTAATGGGGTAAAAAGTAATAGGGGAAAATTTTCGCTATTTTCTGAAATAATGGTCATAAAAAAAACTTTTAGAAATTTCTGATACTAATAAGATACTTCAGAAAAAAAAACATCCTAAAAAACGTATACGTTTTAGAAATTTTGATTTTTATGAGGTAGGATGTGTAAAAATTGGGTAAAAAATTCTTATTTGGTACTTTTTGGATTTTCTTGAATAATAGTCTTATTAACTTGAAATTTTGAATCTAGGATCTTTCACCAAAAAAAAAAAAAAATTACCAACACAATGCATTGCATTAGTAGGGGCATCAACTGAGTGTTGGCTCAAAGTAAAAAAAAAATGTAAGATTGGTACTTTTTTATAACGAATAAACTATATTCCTCAGAATCTCAAAATTGGATTTGAATTAGAAATTTGTGTAAAATTGGGTAATGGAACAGGAACGACATGGAATCAAAATTTTTTATACAGAACATTTTTTCACTCACATTTTTTTTTACCGAAACGTACATGAGCCCGGGCTAGACGTGTTTATTCTCATTTTATTTTTTAAATCAGTTTTTATTTTGTAAATTAGTTTATGAAGAGCTCATTGCAAAAACTTGATAAGCCACATTTTATTTTTCGCCTTCCGTAATCCGATTTGAAAAGATAAGCTTTTCGAATGACATTTTTGTTTCCAATTTAAAGTGCCTAAAATAAGTAGTTGTTATTCGAGAGAAAACCTTTTCGCATATAAAAAACCGGTTTTAGCTGTAAGTGAGAACAGGGTTTAAAATTTTAGAGTTTTTGGGAAACTGTCTTTTTAGAAACTTACAGCCGTATACAAAATATAATTTTAGACTGTTTAATGCATGAAATTCGTAAAAGATAAGTTCTAATTCCAAGATTCTACTTGCAATTCGAAAATTATATTTGTAATTCGAGGATTTCATTAGCAATTTGAAGATTTCAATTGAAATTTGAAGATTCCAATCGTAAATGATCAATTGTATTTCGATAAAGATCAATTGTTATTCGAATATTCTAATTGTAAAAATTTTAATTCGAAAAAGATCAATTATAATTCGAAAAAGATCAATTGTCATTCAAAAAAGATAAACTGTAATTCGAAAAAAATAAATTGCTATTCGAAAAAAATCAATTCTAAGTCGAAATAGATAAATTGTAATTTTAAATAGATCAACAGTAATTCGAAAAATATCAATTATAATTCGAAAAACATCAATTGCAATAAAATAAGATAAACTTACCCACTAATACATAATGCAGATAATACTGGAACCCAACCACTTTTGAGCACAGGTCGTGTATATTTATTTTTCAAGACAATTGTAACCCACATGGGCAATAAGACCAGGTAACAGGCGATTACAACATAACAAACCCATAAATGAGTTTCTAAAGAAAACCAGAAAATAAATTAATTAAAAAAATCCTGGCAATTAGATCTCGAAATTTAAATAAACTTACTTATATGATCAAAAAGTAATGAAGCAATAAAGGATAGCAAACTAATTGAAACCACATCACCTATGGAGGCAGCTAAGGGTGTTGCCAAATTATCAGGATTCAAACGATACCTTTGAGATAATAATATCACAGCCACTAATACGAAATCTAAAGAAAATACAAAACAATTTTAGCAATCGAAATTAAAAATTTCAAAATTAATTTCACTTACCTAATACAAAACATGACGAGGTCGCCGTAAACATTGCAGACGCCGTTAACAACATGACATGCTCAAAAAAGAAATTACCATCCATGGCAGCACCTACCGATACCGCAAACATAGCGACCAAAAATGATGCTACCGTGGCCTGCACTTGCACCAATGCTATGTTGCCAACAATCATACGGATAACTTCTTTACGTGACGTCATATTGCCTAAATTCGCCTGAGTGGATAGACGTGAGGCCAGGCACATGTCCAAATTACCTTTAAGACCCAATAGAGCGGGTACCAAAATGAATAATTCACTAACAGCCTTAAAAACTCGCCATTTCTAGATAAATAAAAAGAAGAGGGGAAAAAATTTGAAATGAAAAAATATTAAGTTATAAAAATATTGAGTGAAAAAAAATTTGAGTGAAAAAAAAAAAAAAAAAATTGTAAAAAAATTTCATTCCATGTCGTTTTCTGTTCCATTCTATTTCGTTTCCCGTTTTATTCCATTCCCTTCCCTTTTCCATTTAATTTCGTTCCATGAAGGTTTTATTTCTTTCCGTATAACATGAGTTATAGAAATATAAAAGTACCATTTTTTTACCCATTGTTTACCCCATTTTAAACTACCCTCCAAAACCAACATTTGTTTAAAACATTATTAATATTAAGTCATTAACTAAAAACAAATTACAAGTTTTATCAATATTTACATCATTTCCAAATTAAATTAAGAATTTTTCATTTTTATTAAAACAAACATTAAAAATGTTTTGTCAGACAACTTTATTTTATGACACTTTAGTAAATATGAATAAGAGTTAAGATCAATTGGAATTCGAAAAAGATTAATTGAATTCGGTTAAAGACCAATTTGAAATCAAACAAGTAAAAAATATAAATTAGGCCTTGCCGAATATTATTATTAATACCCTCCACAATGTCATAAAGATTATTTGAAAAAAAAAAAAAAAATTGTTGAAAAAAAATTTCCGCGAAAAAAAATTGTTGGTCAAAAAAAAATTCCGTTTTTTTTTTTTTTAAATTTCGCGAATTTTTTTTTCAAGTATGTTTGGAATTGTTTAAATGCCATTCGGTATGTAATTTTTTTTACATTTGTCAACCAGCAGCCGAATTAAAGCAAATGGTTTAGTGTTCCCTAACAAGAGAAGTATCTTAACCCTTATGAACTGATTTGGATTTGGTTAGGATGTCTCGGCTTATCGGCCATATCAGTGTTTTAACATTTCGTTGTCCCCTTATGAAACAAAGTGGACCTTTGGGAAAATTTCGATAACTCACGAAATAACAGGAATATCGCCTATACGTGTCGACTTAAATTAAATAAAGAATATTTCGTATTCATATGGAAATCGTAGGTATATGTCTTCACATAAATGCCCCCCAAAATTTACACATTTTCATGAAAAAAATATTTAGCAAAGTCGAATTTTTATAAGGCTGTAGGCAAAATCGCCCAAAGAAAAATGGCCCAAAAAAGAAAACGAAAATTCGCACAAAAATTTTTCATACAAATTTGGGTCATATTTCATATGAAAAGTAACCCAACATTTTTGGGCAAATTTTCATAGTTTTTGGGCAAAATTTCGAAACTAAAAATTGGGTGATTTTTCATTACGAAATATTACCCAAAAATTATATATGAAAAATTGCCCAATTTTATTTTGGTTTTATTTTTTGTCAAAATCTTAAAATGTCAAAACTGAAATATGTATGTCACAATAAATCAGTATACATATTATTATTTTTAGAAACAGTAAACGCATATAGGGTTTTTTTTAATTATATATTTAACTAACCAAGCTAACAAGCCAATAAGCTGAAGCAAAACCGTTCCGTTGTTGCTAACATACAAAGGCTCTGGTGGGAATCGAACCCAAAACCCCTGCTTACATGCAGATTACCACGCTATATATTAATCTATCGCAGCGCAGTAGAAAATCAAAAGTAATGAATTGAAAAACAGCATGCAACTCCGATAAAAGCTCCGCAGGCGAAAAATTTTACCAACAAATTTTAACAAAAAATCGCGCGATTTTTTGTTAAAATTTGTTGGTAAAATTTTTTCTGCGGCGCTTTGATCGAAGCTAATTCCAATTTTTTTTATTTCGTTAAAATTTAAATTTCACACTTAAAACTTTTACATCAATTACTTATGCATTTTACGGGCTGTATTCTCAACGATCTATAAAAATAAATAATAACCACGTAACCTATGGTCTTATCTTTAAAGTTTTTGTCTTTGTCTTAAAGTTCTTCTGCATAGCCGGCCTTCGGCCGGGCTTAGGGATTACAAACTCCATGCCTTAGACCCACCCTCTCCGCATAAGAAAGCTTTTCTGTGTAGTAAGTGTTTTGGAAAAAATGTGTTAGAATTTTTTATTTATTTTATTTTGGGCCATTTTTCATTTCTTTTTTGGGATTTTTTTCGTTAATTTTGGGCGAAGTTTCGTATTTTTCTTTTTGGGTCATTTTTCATATTTTTTGGGCGATTTTGCATTTGGGCGATTTTTCATAAACTTTTTTGGGCGAATTTTCTTTGGGCGATTTTGCCTACAGCCTTTTATAAGGCTATGCAACCGTTTTAAAAAAACCTTTCTTCTCATATGTAAACTTCAAATAGTTTCTTAGAAAGAAGTGGCTGAAAAATCGAAAAACAATTTATTCGCCATTTTTTACCCAGTTTTTGAACCCCAAAATCCCCGATATGGTCTCTTTTATATATGGGGCAATCCATGCCAAATCGGACACTTTGAAAATTTTTTTTTTTAGATTTTCCCAATTTGTTTACAGTTTTTAGTACCCTTTGAAAACTACATTATAAAAATGTAATTTTGAATGGAAGCCTACTTAGGGAGTGGAGATAGGGCGTAGGTATGTTTTACAAAAATATTGTAGGGTAAAAATAAATGGGGGTCGGTCCCACTAATGACCCCTCTCGGACGCACCATTGGACCGATAGAAGCTGATTAAATAAAACAAATTTACAAAAAATAAAAAAATTGTATGGGGACCGCCTTAACAATTAGAGATAGAGGGTAGGTGTGTTCAGAGAAAATGTTTGGGCTAAAAAAATATTGTGGGTCGGTCATACATTTTGTTGGTCTAAGGGCACTATTGGGGCAGTAAGAGCGGTTGGAGCAAATTTTAAAAAATGTCGTTTTGTAAGGGAGCCCCCATAGAAATTGGAGATAGGGTATTAGTTTGTTCCAAAGAAATGTTAAGAGGTAAAAATTAATGGGGGTCGGTCTTATAAATAACCCCCCAATGACGCACCATTGGCGCAGTAGAAATGATTTTAAGATTGTAAAATTACAATAAAATGTTTTCAAAAAATTTTAAAAAATAGTAATAATCGTTATCCCACGATCCTCCTGGGCAAAAAATTTGTAGAATCGATTGAAGTTTTACACAAAAAAATTTCAAAAAAATCGAAGAGTACAAACATTTTCAAAAATGAGATTTAAATTTTAAAACTTAAAAATCGCATACTAGAGCGCTTTTAAGAATTTTTTGGTATTTTTTTTTTAAAGTACGTAAAAAAACAAAAATTTTGAAAAAAGAAATTTGGACTACTATTGAAGAAGTTATGAGGAAAAGCAGTTTGAGTAAAGGAACAAACTTCCAATTTTTAAAAATTCGATATTTTTTGAACGGGTCATCAAAAAAATCTGAAAATTTACTACGAGGGAGTTTTTGAAGGGTACTAAAAACTGTAAACAAATTGGGAAAATCTAAAAAAAAAAATTTTCAAAGTGTCCGATTTGCCAAGGAAAGTCCCATATATTTTAAGTTTTATGCAAATCGGTTCATAAGGGTTGTCCCTTGTAAGAGACATTGGTGGACCACAAAACCAATATGTCACATTATATAAATTGGCACTCTAAATATTGAACAAATGGTAAAATTTATGTTTTATTTAAAACGGAATGCACCATAACAAATGGTAAAATTTATGTTTTATTTAAAACGGAATGCACCATAATCTAAAAAATTTATTTATTTTAACTGGCTATCGATTTATAATTTTTATTTTAGAAAATTTTTAGAACCTGTTCTGAAATTTGTAATTTTTTTTTTAAGTATACATACATATTTGTTGGATTTCATAAAAATTCTGTAATTGGATTGTATTTTATTTTGTCAACATAGCGTATGAGTATTATATATTTACGAAATTCGTTGGTTTTGCAAATATTTGTTACTCATACGCGATAGGTTAGGTTAGGTTGTAAGTGGCTGCTGACGTTTTACGTCAACACACGTAGACTCTGAGGTCCATTGTGATACCACGGGATCGAAATAGGTTTCCCTACTAGTCCCTGTCGTTAAACCAGTTTGAGCTTCTTATGAAACTCCTTAGATGTTGAATTTTGACATCCGACAAATCAGAAAGATCGTACAGCTCCCTAGATCCCAGTGAAGCAAGTCGCTGACCAGAAAGTGCCGGGCAATGGCAAATAAAGTGTTCGATAGTTTCCAACTCCTCTTCATCCATGCAACTTCGGCAAAAGTCATTCGACGGCACATTTAACCGCTCTGCGTGCTTCCCTATAAGACAGTGTCCGGTAATTATAGAAACCACCGTCGAAATCTCTCCTCTTGGAAGCGATATCAGCTCACTTGTGCGCCCCTGATTAAGAGAAGGCCAAATCAGTCGTGTTGTCTCACACGTCCATCCATTTGCCCATCTTTGATTAGTCTTCGTCGCAGAACAAAGCCGTAGGTTTTGCTTGCAAGTTTCTAGAGGCATACCAACACATTCCAATTCTGTTGGAACCTGTAAGGTAGTTCCTAGTCTTGCAAGCTCATCGGCTTTGCAATTCCCTGGAATGTCTCTGTGCCCTGGGACCCATATGAGTCGTATATTAAACTGCTTGGCCATCTCATTTAAAGACGTGCGGCAGTTAAGGGCAGATCTTGTTTTCAGAAACATTGAATCCAGGGACTTGACCGCGGCTTGACTGTCAGTATAGATGTTGACTGCGGTTGTAGACAAGACATTGCAGCTCAACCAGTCAGCCACTTCCTTTATTGCCAGCATCTCTGCCTGGTAAACACTGCAATGATCTGGCAATCTACGAGCCAGGCTCAATCCAAGCTCTTCCGAATAGACCCCAAAGCCCACTTGTTCGTGCAGCCTCGATCCATCTGTGTAAAAATTTATGGTAGCTCCACTTCCCGGAGTATCCCCCATCCAAGACTCCCTGGATGGTATCATAGTGGTAAAGTGGCGCTTAAAGAGGCTCAAAGAGGGAGCACAATCCACATTTTGTGGTATTGTTATCTTTTTCAAGATCGCGCTATGGCCACAATCGCTGCTCCTCCATTGCAGCGTGCTATTAAGTCGAATTGCCGACGCAGCTGCATACTGCCTACCCAATACTTATGTCCAAGGGTATCAGGTGAAGGAGGATTTCTAATGCAGCCGTAGGTGTAGTACGAAGAGCACCAGTGATGCACATTGACGCCATTCTCTGTACCTTCGTGATAAAGACACAGTTCGCCTTTGTTTCTAAAGCAGACCACCAGACAATGATTCCATACAGCAAAATTGGACGCACCACTGCTGTATAGATCCAATGAACGACTTGAGGGCTAAAACCCCATCGTTTTCCAATGGCTCTTTTACAGGAATACAAAGCAATCGTTGCTTTTCTCACCCGTTCCTCAATATTACGCCTGAAATTCAGCTTCCTATCTAGAAATACTCCAAGATACTTGGGTCCATCTGAGAAGGTGATTTCAGTACCGTCCAGAGAAATAGGATCGAAAGCAGGAATCTTATTTTTCCTTGTAAATAAAACAAGCTCTGTTTTACTAGGATTAACTCCTAGACCACAGTCTCTTGCCCATTTAGACAGATCTTTCAGAGAACCCTGAAGAATGTCCCGCAATGTTGGCAGATGCTTCCCCTTTACCGCTATCGCGACATCGTCAGCATATGCGACAACATGACAACCACGTGCTTCTAGAGATAGTAGCATTGAATTCAGTGCCAGGTTCCAAAGAAGCGGCGAAAGAACACCTCCTTGTGGTGTGCCCCTATTGACAAATCGAGATATGACGGACGCTCCCAATTCAGACGTTATACGTCTACTGGCAAGTAGGCTTTCCACCATTAAAACGATTTCACGCTTTACTCCCAGACCAGACAATGCCAATATTATCGATTCTGGGATGACATTATTAAAAGCCCCCTCAATATCAAGAAAGGCCACCATAGTGTACTCCTTTACCGAAAGCGATCTCTCGATGGTACCAACGAGCTCATGAAGAGCTGTTTCCGTTGATCGTCCCTTGCTGTATGCATGTTGCTTTGTCGAAAGCAACCTCGGGTCAATCACTCTACGCAAATATGAGTCTATCATTCGTTCCATTGTCTTTAACAAAAAAGAAGACAGACTAATTGGTCTGAAATCCTTCGGAGCTGTGTGGGAACTTTTCCCAGCCTTCGGGATAAATACGACTCTGGTATCCCTCCATTTTAAAGGAATATACGACCAGTTGATGCATGCTGTGTATAGATTATACAGCAACGGGGCTATATAGTCCAACACTTGCTGCAACTCAGCCGGGTATACCATCAGGTCCCGGGGATTTATAGGGCCTGAAGCTTTTTATCGCCCAGATTAATGTTGGCATATTTATTATTTCCGAAGCAATTTCAGATGCTTGGGCATCAGAACGTTCCAAAGCTTGAAACGGCGTCATGGAATTGCCCGGAAAATGCGTGTTTAAAAGGAGATCCAGCGACTCTCTACTGGAGGAAGACCACACCCCATTAGGATCTTTCAGGTATCCCAGGGTGCAAGGAGAAGAAGCCAGAACCTTGCGCAGCCTGGATGCCTCAGAAACGTCTGTTTCTGTTTCCACAGAAGTTTTTCCAAGAATCACATTTTGCATTTCTGATCATCTTTTTATAACTCTTAAGTTGCAGCCTGTATGCAGACCAGTCCTCGTCCGCTCTTGAAAATTTAGCCTTATTAAAGAGCTTTCTGCAGGAATCTCTGCTCGTCTGCAACTCATTTGACCCCCAAGGTGGCTTTTTTTCCCCTCTAGGCTTTGCAGAAAGGCAAGACGCATCCAGGCACCTATTACAAACATTTGTTATGCTGTTCAGATAAGGGTACTTCATCAGATAAGGGTACTTCATCCAAAAGCAAAGAAAAAGTCTCCCTATATTTCACCCAGTTTGTTCTCCTCAGATTTCTAGAGACTGTCTCAACCGGGGCACGCTCCCTGAGTAAAAACTCAATGTAGCGATGATCTGAGAAAGAATGCTCTTCCAAAACTCTCCAGTCATCAATTCTATCAGACAATGTATCTGATACAAGTGTTACGTCAAGAACCTCTTGCCGCGTACTTGTAACGAAAGTTGGTTCACCACCCTTGTTACAAATATACAGGTTAGTGCCTAACAAAAACTCCAAAAGTGATTCGCCTCTATCATTTGTGTCTGTACTTCCCCATATCGAATGATGTGCATTAGCATCACAACACACTACTAACTGGTGTCCCCTAGATTCAGACTCCCGAATTAGACCGACAACCTTCTCCGGGGGTATTGACCCCGGATTAGGAAAATACGCAGAGGCGAGCCAAATAGACTTCCCATGAAGCTCTAAGCTAGCCGCTGTAACATCCATATCACTAAAAGTTGATAAAAAGAATATATTTAAGCCATTTTTTGCCAAGATGCAGGCTCTTGGTGAACCCTCACCTTTGGCAACCACTAACTTAAACCCAGGGGTCTTCAATCCGCAAACCCTGCCACCCCGCACCCAGGGCTCTTGGATAAAAACCAAGTCAACTGCTCCTGTCGTCAGGCGCAGCAAGATTGCAACTGAGGCTGCCTTACAGTGATGGAGGTTTATTTGTAGGAACCGCAACATCTTGTTTTATTTCCACCATCCTTTCCACCACCATGTTATTGGCTTCATCCTCCGTGTTATCAAAGAGGTCGCATTCGTCCCCAGATTCGGTTTCGAATAAGCCAGATATATATCCCATCTGTTCTGAATCGGAGGCAACAGAACTCTCCGAATTCCTCACTGCATGGCCCTCGTCCTGAATGTCACCCATCGTGGCATCAGCTTTATCCTCCATGCCATCACAGAGGTCGCATTCGTTACCAGATTCGGTTTCAAAAATGCCAGATGCATCTCCCATCAGCCTAGAATCGGCCAGCTGAATATCAACCTTTTCCAGATTCTCCTCCCCAGCCGACTCTGCCACTGGCTTGTCTGCGTCCAAAATAGTCTTCTGGTCGCCCTTGTAGACATTGACTCTTATATGAAAAAATCCAAATCTAATAATGCCGTCAGTTCTGGCTAAAAGCGGAAGCGATTCCTCATTAACCAAGACCACAGCTTGACGACGAGCGCCCTCCATCTCATCCAATCTGGCAATTTGCCAATTCTGAGTTGGAAGGTCAGGATTGCAGACTTTTATCATCTTAAGAATCACCGCAGTGTCATTTGTAGCCATTGGGATCCATGCATGAGCTCTGGGTTGCGAGGGGATATCATGTTTTTCCACAACGTCCAGTCTGGCTCCAGGCCATAACTCTCCCACTTGGCTAATGGCAACCTTAAACACGGCTGCGGATCTTTCGTTCCCAAAAGCAACGAGTTTTACTCGCCCCTGATACCAACCTGCGTTGACAGTAGTAGGGAGAAAATCAGGCATACTCTCAAGGAGCCTATAGTAGATTTCATTTAGTTTAGTTTCAACTAAACTCCACTTGTCCCTTGGAATATTACAATCCTCATACGCGATGTTGACACAATAAAATACAAGAGATGTACAGAATTTTTAAGAAATTCAATATCCAAATGAGGGATGGAATAGTTGATACAAATGTACGTTTTTGGATAATATATAAGTTGAGAAATACGCCCGCGACTCATTTGATCAAAATTGAACTAATTTTTATTAATTTTTTTAATTGATTTTTTTTTCTTGCAATAATTTTTACCCCATTTTCTACTAATTGAAATATGGTTATTCGAAGAGAAACTCTTTTAAATCTAAAAAGAGTTTAATTTATGCTTATGTATGGTCTAATGAATATCAGCTGACTTTCCACGCCTCGTCCGAACTAGTTGCAAGCACTTTAAATGTCTTTTTTGAATATGAATCTGGGTTGCTCCACTAATATATTTATAGAATTTTTAGTTTTATTGCATTTTTCCCGAGGAATAATTTTTGTCTTAAATCATCTTTCATCGTTTTAGAGGTAAACCTAAAATGTAACTTTTTTGACATTTGGCCGCTATTTTTCAAAAACGCCTCTGGCGAAGATTTTGATATTCGTCGAAATAAAGTAGTGGGGCACCTCAGGATCTTATTCAAGAAAGACATCAACAGTGTTCACAACTTGAGGTTAAAGTTGGTTCGGTCGAGGCGGTGTTTTGTTTATTAAATTTGTTTTTTCCCGAAACAAATGTCCAATCTCTATTTTGTATTTTTAAAAAACATTCTTGAATTTTTAGTACTTGATTTGTTTATTAATAATATACATTTTTTTGTTCTTTTAAATAAAATTAAAAAAGTACCTCGAGGGCTTAAAAAGTACAATTTAAAATAATTTTTGATCCCAAAACGAAATTGCCATATTTCATCCCTGATTCTAATGCAATTTTCTCGAGAAATACAAAAAATGGAGGGCATTTTTTATTAAGATAAAAACCGTGACTCAAATTATTTGATGTTTTGACAGTTGACAATTTTATTGACGTTTGGAAATTTACTAATCTAAATTACTACACTAAAAACTTGACATCGTTAAAACCTCAATTGTGTAATTTCTCCGGTATATTTAAAATTAAACTCTAACTAATCTGTGTACAGTTTAAATTTTAAAATAGGTCAAAAATGCAGTTTTGCTTTATCACAAATTATTAAAAACTTTAACGTGAATACCCATATGTTTATACTGGCTTCAAACTGCTTCAAACAAAATCTATATTTTTTAACATTGACATTTATTATTCTCAGGCAATAATTTCGAATGGGGGGAGTAAAATTTTGAGGTACTCATTAATAATTGCATGCATGTCATGTTTTTGATTTTTTTTTTTTCTACGATGTCATTGAATTAATATTTTAAATATTTTTTTTTGTTTTCTAAGCAGCCAGAAAACAATCATTTAATTATTTAAAAGATAAAAATATTTAATTGATAGATTATGGGAATTCAAGATATAACACAAAGATTATGATTAGGGGTTTTCACGATCTTGGGCTTTTTTTGACCTTTGGCAGTTTTGCTCGATATCGTTAATACTCCTATTATTTAAGAATAAAATATTATTTTCATGATCAAAAGATCGATCTGACTTACCTCTACTCTACCTAATATAATACCAGCTCCAATTGTACCAATACCAGCCAAAAAGAATGGTATAGATACTTGAAGTAAGATGGTTGTCCATTTCTCTTGTTTAATACCCGGTCTATTTAAGGCCATCTTCTCATCGACGTTATTTGATGCATCATGACCGCCGCCGCCACCACCACCATCACCACCATTTCCATTGCCGCCGCCGCTGCCCGCTCCTGGATCAGGTTCTGAGGATGCTATGGACGTCGTGATGATAGAGCTTAATGAACCGGTTGTCGAATGTGGTAAACCGGACAATTTGTCATTGTCGGTGTCTAAAAATAATATGAAAAAAAAGAGTTTTTGGAAAAATAGAAATGAGAAGATTAATAAAATTTAAGTTATTTTGTATTGTCTAGAAAAATTGTTTGTTTAATAAAATGTTAGTAACAAAAATAACAATTTATCATAAATTTATGGAACATATATAAAAATTTTTTTAATTATTAATATTTAGTATTGCGATTTTTTTTTCGTTTGTGCTTAAAATTGAACATGCTAATTTTAAGTTGAAATTTATTTTTTTTTTCAAAATTTTAAACTTGAAAATATTGAAAAAAATGTGTAATTACTATTTATCAAATCAGACAATGAATTATTCACACATACACGCACTTGATGACAAAGTTTAAAAACGAAATCATAATTCTACACTCAGAGAAATAATTTATCAATTTGTAACTAAAATCAATACAATTGAATATCGGTTATCACAAATGCATAACAGTAGTCGTAACAACGTTCGGTTTTTAGAACTGACAGTTACATTTCAACGGTTTGGTAAAACTCACTAACAATTGTAACAATTTAAAGAACTGTTTTCTAAAATTTTTATCGTTTCATATATGAATAATAATTATATATGAATTAAATAATTTCATATATGAATATTAATATATTAACTTGCTGAAACGTTTTTTTTCATATAATGAAATATTTCCTTAAAATTGATGACATGGTCATCAATATCATTAAATTGATTAACATTTGCATATATTTTCTTCATCATATTACTTACAAATTGATGAAACATTTCATCATTGTCATTTTAGATAGAATTTAAAGAAAAAGTTGGCAAGGGCATCTTCAGTTGAAAAAATTACGTTTTTCGACCAAAATTCATGTCCGAAGTTTTTGATCAAATCCGGCTCAAAAACTAGAAATTTTGGAAAAATATGCTGAAAAATTTATTTTTTATCCAAATTATTCCCAAAAGTTTTAAGAATGTTAAATATGTTATCAAAGATTTTGGTCCACCAATCAGAATTTTTGAAAGAAATTCGTGTTATTATATTTTTTCTCATAATTTGGTAAAAAAATAATTTTTATGTTTAAAAATCCGCATCTGTGCACCAAAACCGCTACTTTGGAATTTTTTAAATATTTTTCTCATAATGTTCGCAAAATTCCTAATTTTTGAGACGGATTTGGTTAAAAATAAAAAAAAAATAAAAATGGGTCGAGAAACGTAATTTTTTTAAACTTTGACCGCTGCACAGTGCCACATTTGGCCAATATACATAGCACGACAAAAATAAAAAAAAAAAAGTTCCCCGATTTTCATGATATGTTTGTATGTATTATAGAACATTCCTATTAGCACGGAAATAATGATATAAGAACGATAATTCTGTTCGTTACTAAAGGTGCATACAGACGACGCAATATTATGTACAATATTCAATTATATTGATGGTGTGTGGGTAAGATTGACCATTGTACAATCGTCAATATTACCCACACACCTTCAATATAATTGATAACGCAATATTTTTCTTAAATTTGACAGTGCCGAATATTGACTGTGCCGAATATTTTAAACCCTCCAACTTTTAAACAAATTTTGCAGGGGCCTTTTTTTTTGGAAGAGTCGCAGGAAGAGGCGGCGGATGAAACCTTCACATTTATTACCAACTTGTTGTTATAAATGCCAATCGTAATCTTCTCAAATGTAAAAAATGACAATTTAAACTGTACAGATTGCAAAGTAGATTGAAATCGCAATTTACTAGATTCGAAATCCAATGTAAACGCACTATAAATGTAGTAAAACTGCATTTACAGTTTTTCTTTTTGTGATCCTGCTTTCTTTTAAAATGACTTTAAAGTTTTAGAGAATTTAATTTTATAAAATATTTTTTTAATATTTGTACTTGTCCTAGGATACCACTAATATATTAGGAAAAAGGAGGTAAGTTACGTCCTTTCAAAAATTAGTTCTTAAAAATCATTCAAAAATTTCAACAAAATAGTTTGATAAAGTTTTCAAATGATTTTATTCACATCCTTATATCCTGATATTGCAAAATAAAAAAATGTAAAAATAAGTTGAGATCCTTCTCTTGCATTTGCCATCACCAGTGTCATCCTAGGACAAGTACAAATATTTTACAAAATGTATCCTTTTAAACTTTGAAGTCCTTTTTAAAGGAGACAGGATCACGAAATGAAAAACTGTAAATGCAGTTTTACTTCACTTGATCTCTACTTTCAGACTTATATCATCCGGTTCATGTTTAATATTGACTGTCGGACGCTGTATTTAGATGCGTTACACATGGAATGACAAAGTGGTATACATACTGTGGTTGGAAGGTATACAATTTACCAAAAATAAGAAAACTATTTGTAATTAATATTTTGACAAGATTCCTAAGATTGTGAAATATTTCATAGCAATTCATAGCAATAAAAGAAATTTTAGTCTAAAAAATTAAAAACAATTAACACCACGTTTGAAAACCAGACTCCACTGGGTCCAGAGGTTTCCTAAAGACCGCAAGAGATTTTGATCCAAATTTATGGTCCGCTCCGCCTTGTCTAGTTTTCAGGAAACGGAAATTAAGGGACCCAATTGGGTCTTGAGATTTAAAAAAAAATTAATATCCCAACTCACAGTGCTTTTTTTAGATTCAAAATAAGGATTTTGAACTAATGGCTTATGAATTTTTATTCTGAACAACATTTCTAAACTTTAATGAAAATTGGAGGGTGGCGCTATCAAAAACTAACAAGGGAGACTTCCTTTTAGTTTTTTTTTCTCAAGTTATGAAAAATTTACTAAAATTAAGAAACAATTTAGTTTTAACACTTCAACATGTTTAAATACCTAAACAAGTTTAAATTTAGACATGTTAAAGTGTTCAAACGATTTTAAAATAAATGAATGCGAATACGGTATTAAACTCTTTTATACCCTCCAAAATGTAGTAAGGAGGGGGGAGGTTCGGTGAGAGTTGTTGTATAAGTAATACAATTTCATCATTATTTAAATAACATTTTTATATTCACGCCCACAAAAGGGGCAGGCACAAAAATATTAAATTTTGTTATACCCCGGGTCCAAGTACAGGACTTTTTTTTTCTGACATAAAACAGTGTCATTTTTCAATATTAACAACTTTCAAACTAGATTTTATCTAACTACAATACGGATACAATAACAAACTAAAAATTTCAAAAAATCTGAGACGAAAACAAGTTTACAAAATTTACAAAAATTTATATGTAGCTGGTTTAAAGGAGCATTTTTTTAATTTTCAATTTAAAAAATAGTAGTATAAAATTAACAATACAATAAAAGTCTCTCAGCTAATATATTAATTAAAATCAGAAGACTGACCACAATGAAGGCATTAATTTAGAAATATTCAAGTGTTGAATCAGCAATTAAAATAATAGTATAATCATACGCCCTGATGGCCAAAAATAACTATTTGTAATACAAATTTTGTATAATATTGTACATGGGTGCGTATGATTATCCCTTTATATTAATAGGATCAGCGGCTGTATTTTTCATTGGAATTTTATCACAAACTCGCCAAAATCTAACATAAATCTTACAAACACGAAAAATTCTGCCTTTATTTTTAAAAAGTCTAAAAGTAAATTACACAGGGCAACACTTTTTTTTTGCCCGGGTTCTGATAGCTAATTTTGGGTATTAGGGGTACGCTGATTTCAAATCTCGCTACCGTTTTTTTGGGTCAGCTCTAGTTTTCGAGATATATCCTAAGGAAACTTTGAAAATAGGCTGTTTTTGGCATTTTTGTGAGTCTATAATTACCAACACTAGTCTTACATCCAAAAAGTGAATGAATATTTTAGGTATGTTGGATATGCTGATTCCAAAAATGCTCTTACTTTTGTTGAGTCATATTTAGTTTTTGAGATATAGCTAAAATAATATTTTTAAATTTATGACCTCTTTAAGTTTGTCTTAATATTTATGCCCTTTTTAATAACTCGAAAACGTAAGCTGTCAGAAAAGCTAATACCAGTTTTGGAATCCTGGCATCCAATATAGTTAAGTTCGTGTTTATAACTGAGGCACTAAATTTTTTTTTTTGGAAATTATAGCCAAGCAAAATTGGTAAAAAACGCACTTTTTCGACTCTTTAACAGCGATTTGCTCGCGAACGCGAGCTGATGGAAACAATTGGATAACAGATTCGAAATCAGCACACTAAAATCCATATAAATCAGTTGTCAAAGGTCAGGCAAATTGAAAAAGTTAAAATTTTGTCAACCTGTGTTATTTATTACTTTCAGTTTTTCTTAGTAGATATCACTTGCAAAAAAAAACTATATATTCTGAAGAAAGAATTATAGACGAATGTAATTGCAATTTTAGTGATGATATTGAATTTAAATTAAATAAACATTTAATTAAATGAATTAAATTTGTATTTAAATTAAACATTTGAAGGTTTAACTGATCATATAGTAAAAATAATTATTAAAAATAACAGTATAAACAAAATAATTTAAAAATTAATTGAATCTAATAAATTTGTAATTGAAAAACGAAAATTTTAATTAATTTAGATAAACATTTACGTCAAAATTGATAAAAAAAATAAAAGCGTTTAATAACAGGTTCATTAATCGAATTTTCATACAAAATTTGTTTTATAAACCTCTTATTAGCCTCTTTTTACTTTTATGAATTTGAAGGTTAATTACTAACATAGTAACAAAATTAGTGAAAAACAATTAAAATAATTAATCAATAAAAATAATTAACTTAAAACGATAAATGTAATTAATTTAGTTTGTGTGTGGTTTGCAAAAAGTAATATTATTTAAAAATTTTATTGAATCTCATATAATTTGTGAATATAATTAAAAAATTAATTACATTAAGCAAAATTTAATTGAATATATTTTTTAATAAATATAATAATTTGCATAAATATTTAATTTATAAAAAATAAGTAATAAAATTTTCTGTGCAAACAAAAATTAAAGACTTACAAATTTGATCTGATCAATTTTATTAAATCAATTAAGTAAATAATAGAAACAATTAATAATTTTATTTAATCAAACAAAAAATTTTATTAACAATACAATTTAAAAAAATAAATCAATTATTATATATTTAATTTAAAAACAAATTATATACAACTAATACAAACAAAATCAGAAAAATTTCCTGTGTATACAAATCCAAAAAAAAACAGGCTGCAGGCTTCATTAAAGTCAAAATAGACTTTAATAGAGCACTACAACCGAATTGGTGTTTTCACGGTATCAGGCCATTTAGAGTGGAAATTGCAAATTAGCAAAACGTCAATAAAATTTAATAAACGTCAAATAACATTACTTTAAAAAATCTTTCTTTTTTTTTGCACAGACTCAAAAAAAAGTGAACTAAAATCTGGGAAAATTAACTCAATTTTGAGAAAAAGAGGGAATGATTTGGCTCCAAAGGTTTTAGTTCATAATTTTCCCAAAAATAAGGAAAACAAAGTTATTTAATTTTAAGCCAATTTTAACTAGAAAATGGGAAAAATTATATTACATCTTAGTTCATTCACATTTTAGAAATAGATTGGGTCTAGACCCTGGACCCATGGGTTCGGACCCCATGGGTCCAGCCCCTGTTAATTCGGGCTTGGGTCCTATAAGGGTCCCCATAGATTTTGACCCAAAACTTGTGTCGGTTTCGCTCTACCTTGCTTAGTTTTTGAGATACGGTAATACGGGGCCTGATAGGGTCTTGAGAATCTTAAAAACTGGATAACTCAAAAACTATTAATCGGTGGGCTTTCGGGTATTTTGCGGAAGTGTTCTACGAGTCAAGAGCTACAAAAATGCCGTTGGACCTTTTCTCGTGTTGGCAGTATTTACCGAGATATGTGAATATATAAAATCTCGGGAATTTCAAATTTTAGATCTAATATTAGGGTCTTGAGACCCCGACAGATATGCAGAGCTAGGCTATTCCATATTTTTCTTTGTAGTATTTCTTTTGAAAATTTCATCCGTTTCGCTCTATCTCGCTTAGTTTTCGAGACATCGCCATTTTGAATTTTTAACTAAATTCTAAGAAGTTATTTACTAAATTCTCAGAAGTTATTAACTAAATTCTAAGAAGTACACTTCCTCATTTCAAAGAAGTGAAATTCGATGATGTTTTTTTTTAGTAAATTTTAACTAAACTTGAACTAAATTGTTTTTTAAGAAATATGGCTTAAAAATAAAGATACGTTTCTTAGATTTGTGGAAAATTTCTTTGGCAGTAAGAATTTTTTTCCTAATATTAAAAAATTCCCTTTAAAGAAAACTATGAACTAATTATAAGTAAATGAACTATAATTTTTTCCTCATAGTTAAGAAAATTTCTCATTTTTAAGTTAAATTTAACAAAATTTTAGGAAAATTCATGATAAATTTTCAAAGACATTTTCTCCTTAATTTTAGTTATGTCTTTTTTTTCAGTGTATAATACATTTTCTAAAATTTTTGACCCCCTAAACACGAATCCGTCGTAAGAAATATTTTATCCAATGGCCTTCTCGGGATAAAGGCCCATTTATTTTTTGTGGACCATGGTCCGCTTGCAAGCCTTCAAAACCAACAAATGAACTTATATTGAAATAATACGAATTTTGCATGAAATTTTCTGTTTAAAGCGTATATGTAATACCCTGTTCTCACTTACAGCTCAAAACAGATCTCAATTCCATTTTCAACAATGTTCTAATGGCATACCTGATCGAATCAATACCAGATTTCGTGGAATACTTGAGTAATTTTGTGAGGAATTCGAATAAAAAAATAATTGAAAGTGTTAAATTCGGCTGTGCCGAATTCTTTATATCCCCCAATATGTTAAAAAACATACAGAAGCGTTTGGAAGGGGGGACTTTGGTGGGGCCCTCGCAAAAGTGTTTACAAATGAGTTTTGTGTGCTTTTTGCACTAAAGTTGTTAAAGCGTTTTATTGACAACACATCTTGACCTACGCCCTATCTCCACTCCCTAAGTAGGCTCCCATACAAATAACAGTTGGAGCAAATTTTATAAAAATGTAATTTTGTATGGCAGACTACTTAGGGAGTGGAGATAGGGCGCAGGTATGTTTTAAAAAAATGTTGTAGGGTAAAAATAAATGGGGGTCGGTCTCACTAATGACCCCTCTCGGACGCACCATTGGACCGGTAGAAGCTAATTAAATAAAACATATTTACAAAAAATAAAAAAAAATTGTATGGGGACCGCCTTAACAATTAGAGATAGAGGGTAGGTGTGTTCAGAGAAAATGTTTGGACTAAAGAAATATTGTGGGGCGGTCATACATTTTGTTGCTCTAAGGGCACTATTAGGGCAGTTAGAGCGGTTGGAGCAAATTTTAAAAAATGTCGTTTTGTGTGGGAGCCCCCTTAGAAATTGGAGATAGGGTATTAGTTTGTTCCAAAGAAATGTTAAGACGTAAAAATTAATGGGGGTCGGTCTTATAAAGGACCCCTCTATGACGCACCATTGGAGCAGTAAAAATGATTATAAGATTGAAAAGTTACAATAACATTTTTTCAAAAAATTTAAAAAAATAGTAATAATCGTTATCCCACGATCCCCCCGGGCAAAAAATTTGTAGAATCGATAGATGTTTTACACAAAAAAATTTCAAAAAAATCGAAGAGTACAAACATTTTCAAAAATGAGATTTAAATTTTAAAACTTAAAATCGCATACAAGAGTGCTTTTAAGAATTTTTTGGGATTTTTTTTTAAAAAGTACGTAAAAAAACAAAAATTTTGAAAAAAAAAAAATTGAAATTTGGACCATTATTGAAGAAGTTGTGAGTAAAAGATGTTTGAGTAAAGGAACATACTACCAATTTTTAAAAATTCGATATCTTTTGAACGGGTCATCAAAAAATCTGAAAATTTACCACGAAGGAGTTTTTGAAGGGTACTAAAAACTGTTAACAAATTGGGAAAATCTAAAAAAAAAAAAAATTTCAAAGTGTCCGATTTGACATGGAATCCCCATATACATACTTTATGGGGTCCCCGACCGATATTTGCATTACACACGGAGTTGGGGTTTGAACAACTTCTGGCATAAAAATGTATCATTTGCTTAACAAAAATACAAAAGGCCCTGTAAAAATGTAATTTTTTAGAGGTTGGTTTAGTTTTTCAAGGGGGGAACTACTTACACCCTATCCGGTTTTTTACATTTCCGATTAGATATATTCGTGCCATACTTCAGGAGTCTAGTTTGGACTGTATCATGCTTCCACAAACGGACGGACAGATATCGCTAGAATGTCTTAGAATCTATTATGGATTTATATATATAATATATACTTTATAGGGTTTCCGACCGATATTTCGATACGTTACACACGGAATGATACCCCTGTGGTTGGAGGGAATAAAAATGGTGGTAAAAATTTGACGCTCGGTTTAATAGCAGTTTTGTTAATTACCACACTAAAAAACCTCACACTGTGAAAACCCCTAATAATTTTAATATTTATGCAAATAATTAAAGCCTTGATTGTGATTAATCTCTAATTAACAATATGTATAAAAAGTATAAATAAACAAAACTATATAAAGACGAGGAAGGATATTAAGGAAAAAAAAGAGAAGAGAATGAGAGAAAGAGAGAGAGATATGGGAAACTCACCATTTCCATAAATTGTAAATAATTTAAAATTATCATCCTGTGGTGGTAAAGTATTACGATAATTTCCCTGTGGCACACCATTTGTACTGGTGTATTCATGTGGTGTAGAGTTTAGTTTGGAATTTGTAGAAGGTGTTGGTGTTGATGGTGGTTGTTGTTGTTGTTTATTACTACTGGAATAATGTTGTTCATTTTGTGGTTCATGTATATCTAAAGTGTGAACGTCTGATAATGATCTTCTACTTCTTAAGCTGTTACTATTACTCTGACTATTATTACTTTCATTGTTTAATAATGTGGGGTTATGTTGTATAAAACTAGAATTACTAGTGGCATGTGTGTCGGAATTATTTGGATTTGTGGTGTTATTTGGAGACGCCGTCGTAAACGCCGCCGCCGCCGGTGTAAAGGAGGTATCTTTAAGGTCATTATTATTATTAAATTCTATATGCTGCTGATCGGCTGCACTTTCAGCTTCTTTGCCGTTGAGCGACATGGTGTTTTTTTTTTATTAATATTTAATATTCTTTTATTAAATTATTGTATTTTAGTAAATTATTATTTATTTTATATTATTTTTTTACAATAATGTGTGATTAGTATAAATTTATTTAAGATAATTTAAATTATTTTTGAAAATTTGCATTGTTATTGTGTGTGTTTTTATTTTTAAATAATATTAATAAAAATATATAAAAAACTTTTTGTTTTTACAAAAAACATAAAAAAATAAGTAGGAATGTTTTGTTTTTAGATAATAATACTTTTAAGTTTCGAACAAAAAATACAACAGAAAATTTTTATAACATCACTGGGACTACGGTTTCAATACTATATACATGACAATAAGTCAATTTTAATATATTAATATTTTTTTTTTTTTAATATAAAACTTTACATTTGGTAAAAAAATTCGTATAAATAAATAAAAATTCAAACTACTAACTTTGTTTAACTAGTTTAGGGGACGAAGAAAACTAATGAAAAAAATTTTCCAATTTGAAATTTTTCAAAAATTATGACAAAAAAATAAGTAATTTCAATTTAAATTTAAGTAAATTTTAAGGAGTATCAACATATAATTTCTTTTATTCTTTTACATTTAATATAAATTACTTTTTTGTAATTTTTAAGGTATTGACTTGTATTTGGTTGGATTTAATAATAATAATATTAAAAAGAAATAAACAAAAAAACTAAATAAATATCACACAATTTAAATTATTTACTAGATATTTGTAGATACTACTGCTATTATTAATTAGTTATTGTTTTTTAATTATTTATATTTTTTTTGTTAAATTATCAGCGTTTTGTTTACATGTTAATTACAAACTAAGACGTGTGTATATTTTGTGTGGAATGTAAGAAGTGTAGTTTGTGTACTTGGGGTTTGCATTAAGATTTTAACTCAATTCGGTACTTTTTAACAATTTCGAGGGCTTTAGTCACCGGACCGTTGAGATGGCTAGAAAAAATAGATGAAAAATAGAAAAAAATAGTCGAGATGTTGATATAAAACTCTTCAAACAACAAGAGAAAAATTAAAAAAAAAAACAATGCAATTAAATCTTTGTATTAAAAAATATTAAAATTCTCCTAACTACATAAAATAATCCTTAAAAAAATAAAAAAAAAATCATTTTACATTTCGATATTTACAACTAAAAAACATATTTTTCCAGAAAAAATGGGATTTCAATGAAAATCCAAGTAAATCCCATTACTTTTTTGGATTTCAAATGTCAAATCCCATACAAAAAAAAAAAACTTGGATTTTGGGAAAATCGTAAAATCGCAATTCAAAATCCCAAAAAATTTCTGCTACTTAATTGTACAACTATGGTTTTTCCCAAAATAATCATACCTAATGCTTTTTGCAACAAAAACTTAAATGTATAAAGACTATGCAAGAGTCAATTCTTTTTGACGTTTAAAGGTGGTGTTAGTTTTACAAATGGTATCTGGGAAAGCTGGAAATTTTGTTTACCTTTTATTTTCGTTTAATTTTGCTGGTTGTTTTGATTTAATTAAATTAATTTCTTTATTTTATTATGTATTTTTCTATTTTGTAGTGACACAACAATAATTTTCATTCATCATTTTTAAATTTTTCAATGTTTATTTTTCGTTATTCCCAAATCGTTCGTTATTCCCAAATATTCCCAAATCGTTCCCAATCGTTATTAATAGATGGCAATCTTTTTTTGGAAAGTATTTGGGAACGATTTGGGAATAACGAAAAATAAACATTAAAAAATTTTAAAATTATGAATGAAAATTATTGTTTTGTCACTTGAAAATAAAAAAAATACATAATAAAAAATAGAAATGAATATAATTAAATCAAAACAACCAGCAAAATTAAACGAAAAATAAAAGGTAAACAAAATTTCCAGCTTTCCCAGATAGCATTTGTAAAACTAACACCACCTTTCAACGTCAAAAAGAATTGACTCTTGCATAGTCTTTATATATTTAAGTTTTTGTTTTGCAACGCCGATTTTTTTTATCAGCTGTTGTTGTTTTTTATAAAGTAAAACAACATTTAAAATTTATTTTTAAAAACTATTAAAAGATTAATAAAAACAATGTTTAACAATGTTTCATTTAAAATTTAACATTGCAAATGGTAAACGCACAATTTAGTTGACCAATTTGGTCTTCCTAACAAAGAAAAACACTCAATGGTGGTGGCCCCAAACTTGGCAAAAATGTTAATTTTCCTTCATTTAAAGAAGCAGCTCTACATAAAAACACATTTTTTGATATTGTGGTCCCAACATATACTAGTGGGATTGAAAATATTGGCTCCGGCAAAGAAAAATCATTGTTTTTAGAAATATTTATAAAATTGGGTAATTTTCCCACTAACAACCCTGTACACAAATCAAAAGAAAATACAGAGTTAGTACAAACAAAATCCCGCTAAATGTCAAAAAAGCATATGTAAACGGTATAGATTTTAATTGGATTTGAAATCCAAATTTATAAGGATTTAAAACAAATGAGAGTGTAAAATTCGGCTGTATTTTATAACTTCTCAACTATTTTACTAAAAACCGTTAATCCAGAAATTTTTTTCGCGCTGAGCACGAATATCAATTTTTAAAATCGGTCGAATGGTTTCGGAGATATTGCTATTTGAAATTTGCAAAAATGGCGGCTTTTTCCATTTAAGAAAATTTTTATATAGCCTCGCAAGCTTTCATGAGCTTGACACAATCTTTGATTTAAAAATTTAAAAATTATCTCGCGATACGAATTTTTATTAATTTTGGCATGCTAAGTACGAAATTAAAAAAAAATATTCTGAAATCGGTTGAGCGGTTTTCGTGATTGAAATTAATAAAATTTAAAAAACGGAGGTTGTTTTCTAAGTTCAAGAAATTTTTGAAAAAAGTCTCAAAAATTTTTTCCATTGACTATTTTATAGAGCATGAGACAAACTTTTACTTGATTTGAGCGAAATCGCACCTCCGATCAAAGTTTAGAGTTTTTAGTGAAAGTTTTTTAAAAACCCAAAATTTTTATCGGGTTAAAATTATCGCACTCAAAAAATTATGTCATTAACTGTTTGTAGTTTATTCAAAAAGTTTTCTTTTTAGTCGTTTTTAAAAGAAAAAACATTTGTTTGATGTTCAGTTTTTATTAATGACTACTTCAGTCCTTTGTTTCAAAAATAACACACTAAAAAATAAAGACTTTCATTAACATTTAATTTATAAAGTCATTTATTTTTGTTCTGTAAGTAAAAACTACTGATTATTCTTTAGATTTTTAATGATTTGTGTAAGTAATTTTTTTTTTAAATTGTTGGTATTTTTTAATGATATATCATTAGTTTTTACCTACACAAGTAGGTTATTTGTTTGTAGAAAAAAAATTCAAAAAATTATTTATAGAAATATAAAAACATATTTGTATCAAGTGGCTTTGGCACGATGGGTAGAGTGTCTGGCCAGAAACTGTGTAAGTATTTTTTTTTTTTTTTAATTGTTGGTATTTTTTAATGATATATCATTAGTTTTTACCTACACAAGTTGGTTATTTGTTTGTAGAAAAAAAATCAAAAAATTATTTATAGAAATATAAAAACATATTTGTATCAAGTGGCTTTGGCACGATGGGTAGAGTGTCTGGCCAGACTTTAGTTGATTGCGGGATCGATTCCTCAAAATTTTATTAAAAATTTTTAAAAAAATATTTCAATAGAAAATTGTATAAAATAACCTACGAAATTATTAATTTTTAATGTTTTCGTAGGTTATTTTTTTGTAATTTGTTGGTAAAAATAACAGAACCATCATTAATTTTTAATGTTTTCGTAGGTTATTTTTTTCGAATTTGTTGGTAAAAAAGAATGAAAAAACCGTAATTTTTTAATGTTTAGTGTTACTATATTTATTTTAGAAAATTTTGTCAACAGTAAAAAATAAATGTTGATGTTTGTTAAAACAAATGAATAATCAATTGTTTATTCACTGGTTTTAAATGTGTTTTTCTTTTGTTTTTGCCTACAAAATATTTTGAGTGCGGATTTGGATTAAATTTAAAATGAAAGTTTGTCTCAAGAAGATTAAAATTGATTGGCTGTTATATCT
The DNA here is from genome assembly GCA_963921195.1 of Pegoplata infirma. Lineage (NCBI taxonomy): Eukaryota > Metazoa > Arthropoda > Insecta > Diptera > Anthomyiidae > Pegoplata > Pegoplata infirma. The sequence goes on from OY992540.1 coordinate 20,371,964, forward strand.
TCCAGAACCTATCAGAATTACGAGGCATGAATCCCTGGACCCTACTAGCATACATTAAAGCATCAAAATGGGACCCGTAAGAAGAGTAGCTTTGGGCTACACGAGAAAGAGGAGAGAGGATCAAAGTTTCAAAGGAATCATAATGGGCCACAACACGGCCTCTATGGACGTTGGTTTTTCACCAACGTCATCCTTCATAACCTAACCTAACCTTGTCTCAAGCTCTATGAAAAGGTCAGGGAAAAAAATTTAAGATTTTATTTGTTCAAATTTCTTGACCGTAGGACATATAATTTTTTAGGACACATTTTTTTTTATTTTTAAAATTTTCAGAAATTCACAACTTTAATCGGGTTAATTTTATCCGATTGGACTTAAATTTCTACCACATGATTTTTAGGTCTAGAAAAATAAAAATTTCACCAGTCACTTAAGAACATCAAAAGTTGAAGAAAAATTATACTTTAGTGTACCATTAGACTGGCATTTGTCTGTATAACAAAATTTTTTCTTCTCCGATTTTCAAAGTCCGGGCATTTTTTATTCTACTGGGCCTAAACCTCATGTGGTACCAATTTGAGGCCAATCGGATTAAATTAACCCGTGGCTCCCGGTGGCCAAAAGTTTTGGATTTTTGAAAAATTAAAAAAAAAAAAAATAAATAAAAAATAAATATATCTTTCGACACATCATATTTGTTAATTTTGATGTCGAAAAAAAATTAAAATCGGTCGAACAGTTTTCGAGATATCGGTATTTGAAATTTGCAAAAAATGGCGGTTTTTTTCCTACGTTCAAGAAATTTTTTTTAAAAAGCCTCAAAATTTCATTCCTCCGACCCTTTTGTAGAGCTTGAAACAATTTTTCATTTAAAACTAATTTGAGCCAAATTCGATCATTTTAAGCCGTGGCGCCCTTCGATTAATGTTTTGGACTTTTGGGAAATTTCTACCAAAATTTTGAATTTTTGAAAATGGCAAAATAAAAAAAAAATCTTGCGATACATTATTTTTATTAATTTTATCATGCTGAATACGAATATCAAAAAATTTATAAAATCGGTCGAACGGTTTTTGAGATATCGCTATTTAAAATTTGTCAAAAAATTGCTAAATGGGCGGTTTTTTCCTACGTTTAAGAATTTTTTTTTAAAAAACTCTAATAATTTCTTTATTTTAACCCTTTCATAGAGCTTGATACAATCTTTCATTTAAGCTAAATTTGAGCCAAAGCCGATCATTTTAACCCGTGGCACCCTTCGATCAAAGCTTACGGTTTTTGGTAAAAAGTTTATAAAAAGCCAAAACTTTGATCGATGGGCGCCACGGCTTAAAATGATCGGATTTGGCTCAAATAAGTTTTAAATGAAAGATTGTTTCAAGCCGCCATTTTTTACAAATTTGAAATGGCGATATCTCGAAAACCGATCGAGCGATAAGGGTTCAAGTTGAAAAATGCAGAAGAAAAATTGAATTTCTAAAAATTATAGACATTTCTGGTATTTCCTATACCGGTTTCAAACACCCCAGTTAGTGTCATCTTCAGTAGGATTTTAAATGTCGGTTTGTCTTGTTAATGAAAACTGTTTTTTATATATGTGAATATTTTTAGTTTCTACAGAATAAATTTTGACAGTTTCCAACACTACAATTCTATTTCTAGCAATCTCAACCTCACTTCATACTCTCTTTCAACTTTTTTGTCTCTTATACCAAGTTCGCATTCATTTTTTTAAACATGTTTAACCACTTAAACATGTTTAAATTTAAACTTGTTAAGGTACATAAACCTGTTTAAGTACTTAAACATGTTTAAAAAAATGAATGCGAATTTGGTATTACATTATTTCGCAAGGGTTACCAACATGATCTGGAATTGCAGACACAAATGAAGGAATTTGCATTTTTAATATTTTTTGATATTCGTGCTCAGCGCATCGAAATTAACAAATATGATGTGTCGAAAGATAAATATTTTTTTTTAATTTTATTTTTAAAAATTTTTCAAAAATTTAATTAATTTAATCTCAAATTTGTACCACATAAGTATTAGACCTAAGACAATAAAAATTTGCCCGGACACTTGGGAAAATTGAAAGTTGACAAAAAAATGCCAGTCTAGTGTACCATATTTCATTAAGAGCTTCGAAAAAATTTGAGTGAAAAGAATATTGAGTTTTTGGATTAAAAAAAAAAAATTAAATGATAAAAAAATTTTGGGTGAAAAAAGTTTTGTTACATTGCATTTCGTTTCCCGTTCGATTCAATTTCGTTCCCTGTTCCATTTCGTTTTATGTAGGTTTTATTTTTTCGGTATAATGTCTTGAATGTCAAATTTTTATCCGTTGCTTAGTTTTCGGGATACGGATATCTAGGGACCCAATAGGGTCTTGAGAATCTGAATACCTACCCAACGGTGTCATAACGTTTTAAAAATTCGGCTTCTTTGTGAAAATTCGGCTTTGTTTCATTAGGTGGCAACGACATTTTAAAACACTGGAATGACCGAAACATACCAAGCTAGGGTCCCTATTTTAAAAGGCAAATCAGTTTATAAGAACTGAAGAAGAAGTAAGAAGTTTTTAACTAATTGCAAAAAGTCTGTTCCTCAATAGTAAGAAGATAAATATGATGAACTAGTTGGTAGTAAATTTAAACTAAATTTGTTGTGAACATATTTTTAAGAAAAATATATTAAAAATGAAGATATGTTTCTTAGATTTGTGGAAAATTTCTCTGGCGGTAAGAAATTATTCCATTAATTAAAAAAAATCATTTTAAGCCAACTATGAACTACTTTCAAGTTATTTAGGCAAAAATTCCATTTTTAGTTAAATTTTTCTAAATTTTAAGAAAATTTTATGAACTTTTTTTAAAAACAATTAGGCTTTTGTCAGTCACTGTATATTGATTATGCATTAATGAACAAAAACGTTTTATCAAAAAAATCCCAATTTTATTGGAAAAATAATCATTAAACATTTTAAACTATAATATTAAGTACAAATTAAAAAAATCCCCAATATAAAATTAAACAATATACATAAAAAAACAAATTCTTTTGAATTCCTAAAAAACTTTACAAATTGTAAGTAAAAGTTATTTACAAAAATTCCAAATCTTTAAAATTTTTTATACAAAATTATTTATATTCATTGCTCAATTTATATTCTCACGGGTTTAATCAATTAACGACTTTAATCAATTAATAAAAAAAATAAACAGAAATATTGGAAATTTATTTTCTTTATGAATTTATGGCATTAACCCATATATTTACATGAATCATTTTAATTGATTTTAGGTGAATTTAATCAGGAACTAAATTTTTCAAGTGTAGTAGGTCGAATTGATTGTGTTTACAACCACAACAAATGCACGACAATACAAAATACTCATGTAGATGAACTGTAACCCAATAAACAAATTGGATTACAATTTAAAGACACAAGATTTTTATAAATAAAATGTTATGGAAATCATTAAAATCCAAAAAAAAGTAAAAGTTGTAAAAGTTATTGATGAATAACAAATGATTTAATTGGTTCAATTAAGTAATTAATCAACACTGCAAAAAAAAACACTAAATTGATATAGTAAGCAACTTTGTATTAAGTGATATTTTTGAAATTTTTAAATACTGAAATTTTAATAAAATATTTAAAAAAAAAACTTTTTATATTTAAAAAAAAATTGAACTTTTAAATTCCCCATCAGAAAAAAATACCCATTACTAATTTTTTAGTCGCAGAGATTAAAATTTTTAAATATTCCAGTAAATTAATTTTCCCAGTTTTTATCTCAAAATTCATTTGAAACAAATAAAAGTTTTATATAAACATATTTTGTGCTTTTATTTAAAACTCATACTTCTTCGGCGAATCGTGATATGAAAATTTGTAATAAACCATTTATTAAAATACAGTCGCAATTTGTTAAAAAAAAACCATATATTTTAATTCAACAGAAAATTTAACAAAGACTTTAGAGAAGATTTTTATTAAATATTTGTTGTTTATTGTCACATTTACAATCAAATATGATAAGAATTATTGAAGTACCTGTACCGGGGCGAAAAAAAAACCTAAAAAAAAATATTTCTCAAAATTATATTTAGTGGTTAAAATTATAAATTTGTTTTGATATTTAAAGGTACTTGGAACTACCAGTAAATAAAATTTATCATGGCTAAATTTATAACTTAGACATTTGGTAAACATAGTTGTAAAGAGTTTTGTTTTTTTCGATTTAATTGTTATAATTTCCGATTCTGGGAAGTTTTATATGAAATTAAAAATTTGTATTTTTAGAAATGAGTGCAGATATTTTTATAGAGTCTTATCGACAAGTTGTAGAATTTAAATAAAAAATATGTGTATGACCACTTTCAAAACGGTCACAATACCCATTATATAAAAAAAATTGCAGAGTTAATAACTTCGGTTTTATAAAGGTATTGTCAGTAAAGGTCTGCTACCCAAAAAGCTTTATTTTGCGGAGAGGGTGTCATGGAATTTGTAAACTCTGAGCCCGGCAGAAGGTCTGCGGTGCAGAAATACTTTTGAGACAAAAAAAAAATTGCAGTAAAAAATGCATGGAGTTTGTAATCCCTTAGCCCGACAAAAGGCCAGCTACGCAAATTATATAAAAATGTCATTTTGTATGGGAGCCTCCTTAGGGAGATAGGGTGCAGGTACACTCAAAAGAAATTCCACTTCCAATCAGCAGAAAAATCTGCTGAAAATACACCCATTTTGAGCCATATGAGAAATCTGATGATTTTAGCAGTTACGGTTTGCTGAAAATCTGTCATGATTATCTAGATGAATTCAGTAGAGAAATCTGTCAAAACAGCAGAGAAATTTGTTTTTATGAAAACTTAAATAGTTTTATTTAGAGATTGTAAAGACACCTCGAAAATTTTGGAACATTTCCCATAACCTGAATATAGATAATTATTTAATTCGGCTGCTGGTGGACATATGTGAACAGAATTGAACAGAATACGAAATCGTATTTTAAGAATTACAAACATATTTTTTATGCAAAAATTTCGCGGAATTTTTTTTTTCCGCGGATTTTTTTTTTTAATTTTCTCAAAATTAATTTCTTTTAAACATTTTTTAACAAATTTTTTTTCAACAATTTATTTCATATTAAGTTTTTTGCAAATAACACAGTGCAACAACCAACTCGGAATGAGATGAAACCAAAAGCAAATGAAAGTGGACATTTTTCATAACAAAACCCTCAAGGCTTTTTAAAGTACAGTGCTAGATTTTTTTGACACGTATTTGAAGTTGGTGAACTTTTATTAATTTATAACAATAATTACTTGAAAACTGTATAAGTGGCGTATACTTAATTTTGCAATTGCCTTTAAATAACAATCAAACGCAACGTTGCACAGTGTTTTTTTAATAACACAGTACAATACCCAAAATCGGAATGTGATGCCAACAAAACCAAATGAATGTTGACATATTCTATAAAAAAACCCTCAAGACTTTTTTTTAGTTCAGCGCTTTATTTTGTTTACACACATTTGAAGTTGGTGAACTTTTATTATAATTAAAGGGCTTACTGCAAAAACTTGATAAGCAACATTTTATTTTTTGGTGCTTTTTGTCTTCTACTGATGTTCCATTGACAGATTTTTGGCAGAATTTTTGCTTAAACCCTTCGTACAAGTATCTTGAGTATGAAAGTTCTTCAAAAGATATATTTTCTACATAATTTCAAAAGTTTTAAGGCAAAAACCACCATAAAATGGAGTGTTGCTTTACAATAAGCCCTTCAATTATAATAACAATTGCTTGAAAACTGTTTAAGTGGCGTATGCTTAATTTTGTAACTGCCTTTAAATAACAATCATACGCAACGGTGGCTATTTATATTTAGGAAGTAGAAACTGGACCGATTGCAGCGAAAATCATACCAGTTATAGCTTACGTAATTTTGAGCTTAAGTTTGGACGCTGGACCCCACATGTCCAATAAGGGCACCACCAGGGGCCGCTAGGCGCCCCTAACGTAAGGCATATTTAGTACACAAAAACTTTAAATGCTTAAAAATCACCAACTTCAAATGTGTGAAAATAAAATCTAGCATTTAACTAAAAAAAGCCTTGAGGGTTTTGTTATGTAAAATTTCATTTGCTTTTGGTTTCATCCCATTCCATTCGGAAAATTCGATTTTGTATTACTGTGTTATCTTTTTTATAACCTCCACTCTAGTGATAGAGGGTATATAAAAGTTTGTCATTCCATTTGTAACACATCGAAATATTGGTCTAGGACCCCATAAAGTATATATATTTATGATCCTCGATCCCGTCCGTCCGTCTGTCTGTGGAAAACACGCTAACTTTTGAAATACTTTACTAAGGCTGCTGAAGTTTGGCATATATGTTGGCCATTTACCTAGTCAGGTTGGTATTGCAATTCAGTAAAATCGGTCCAGTGGTTCAGAGGTCGACAGGACACATTTTAAATTTTTCTGTTAAAATTTCAATAACTTATGTTATGAAACTCTTAGTCTCTTACAGTTTTTGTTCTAAAAAATTGGCTAAATTACACAAAAACACTTGGTGGGTAAAATTTTAAACAAAAACTTGGCTAATAAGTGTAAATGTTTTTTGCGTGTGTGCTTAAATTTCAATCTTTGATTTTATAAAACAAAGTTGTTTAAATCAAACACTCGACAATGCATTTTTTGTTAGAGTTTTTGGTTAATAAAACACGCTTATTATTTTTAGTGCACCCAGCAAAAAAAGTTCTTTCACTTCTTACTGGAGTGCTTCAAAAGGGCAAGAAAAGTCAACAATTCAATAAAATATAACAATAAACATATTTAAAATTTCTTACGATTATTATTTGTCACATTATTTTATTTGCAATCGTCTGTGCTAGAATATGTAAAAATTCAGTAAGAAAATCCTAAAAAAATTGTACCAAGCACGTGGCAGCAAACAAGAAATGTCTCAAACAAGAAATAATAGCTCTTAACTGGTTAATACTGCCCAACTGTCTCATTATTGTTTGCTGGGATATAACAAATTCACATTTTTTACACTCATATGAATATTTAGTTGAATGTTTATAAACATGCCTCATACTCAAATCAAAATCAAAAACAAAAAAAAAAAAAATCATTAAAAATTAATTTTGATTTAGACCGGTTGTGAAGATCTTGTATTGATGTGAATGGATGACGGTGGCGCGACGGTTCAAATAGTTTAAACTAATGTTGCTAACGAAAAAATCAAAACAAAATAAAATAAATTTATGTATTGAAAACGTTTCTTTTATTTCACTTTTATATATTTTATTTGATTTAATGTAAAATGCCGTTGGCTTTAAAAATAATAATGACTTTGCTGATTGTGGAATATTTTTAGATATAAATAAATAAATAAAAATAGAAAAAAAATGTCAGTAAAGTGTATAAATATATTTATAGAATGGAGAATACGATTAATTTAAATAATTAAAGAACGTTAATTTAATAGTTTTTTTTTATAACATAATTGTGAATTAATCTTAAATAGGGAAGTCTTTATCAGATTTACAATTAAATATCTATTAGGAGGGGATTTTGATTTTAAGTAATCGACGTGATTTTCATATTAATATTGCTAATTTACTACAATATTGACATAACTCAAAATACGTGATTTTTGAGTTAATGATGCAGAATTATTTATTATATCTAGCTTTATATTGTTTTATTGTGTTAATATTTTTTAGAGCGGATTACTCAACACTCAAAGAATATTGTTTCATAATATTGATGATAGGGTTTCATCACTTGCTGTCATCAATTTTGATGACAAATTTCATCATATTTCTTCAATAGGATAAAACATATCATCGAAATTGAAGAAAATTGAATAACTATTTTCAATTGAGAACTTTAAACACGTTTTCAGCAAAATCTGTTTTTTTAGTTATGTTACTATTGTAGTAAATAAGCGATATGAGGTGTTCCGTCTAAGACTTAAATTTTGAGGTAAAAAAGATGTGATTTTTGTTTTGATGGCCCATCGATGAAAGTTGGCATAAATATTAGAAGCTATTTAAGAATAAGAAATTCGTTCGCGTCAATTAAATCGCGCAAGGGGGTCAAAAGTTATGGCGGTTTTAATATTTAGCGGTTTTAAAAATCTTAATAATATTTTAAAGATTTTTTTTCTACACATTTGTTGCATGCGTTATTAAAACATGCCAGGATATATCATTTCTTCTAAAATATATGATATAAATTTAACCTTTTAATGACCAAACGATTAAAAAAAATATCTAAGTACCTAAAATCGAGATTAATTCGCGGTAAAAGAAAAGTTTCACAATTCTTTCTAACATATTTAGGCAATGCGCGTTGGTATTACTAAAAAAAATCACGGAAAATCGTATCATTGTACCAGTAATTTAAAAAAAATCGGTGATGCTTTTTTATAACAAGAAAAAAATCCAAAAAATCTATAATCATCAAAAGTTTTTAACTCGCCTCTGATTTTATGATGATACATCAAGTGGGCTTTCATTTAAAAAAAAATTCATCCGATTTCGTGTAAAGCCTTGGATGTGCCAGATCAAAACGGGTTTAGATAAAATCATCGCGGTTTCCGCTCTGAATGGCTTAAAGTAAAAAGTCAAAAAGCAAATCAGTTCTACTCGTTAAGGCACGTCTTTTGGTGTATTAAAATGAATATGATGTATTAATTGCTACTAAAAAAAATAGGAAACAGATTTGCAAATTTCGCACAATTTTCAAAAATGCCATAAAATTTTTGCAATTTATTTTTTTATAAACCCTCCAGTAATTTTTTTATGTAAACTCACAAAAAACTCGGTTTACGCAAGAGTCCACCAGATTTCGAATGAAACCGCGAATGTGCCTCGCGAAAAACTGGTATTTTAAAAAAATTACGTTTTTTCTTTCGAACTTTGATCTGCTGAAACTCCTTAACTATTCGTGGCACATTGATAGGATTAATTCCCAAATGTTAAGAATTACAACAGCTACCACCTCTAGTTCAACTTTTTTCATTTTATAGAGGGGGCCAAAATCCCTGATCAAAAAACCTCGAAAATTTAAAAACTCTTAATTTTTGGTTTCAAAACTTAACCGTCTTATAACTTCTTACCAAGCGATGAAGCATCTATCAAACCAACATTAAAATAATCTCTTATATGTACTGACTTTGTGTTATGCCGTAAAAGATTGAAATATAAGGAGACCTTAAAAAAAAAGCGAAAGAAAGTAAAAACTATGGAATATTTCAAGCCATTTTTTATCGATTTTTCAACTTTAACCCTTTGTAACTTTTACGAATAAAGTGGGGTAATCCTTAAACATTGCTCAGTGATGGTTCAAGGTCTTGTTTACACAACTGCATTTACAGTTTTTCTAAATTCCAAAAACTGCCGTTTTTTTTAAACATTTATTTCAGTTTCACTGAGTTGAAATTTAAAAAAGATTTTGTGATATGTTTATTTTGATTTCAATCTCCACTTTTCTTTTTTATGTTATTTTACATTGTATTTAACAAAAATTTATTGGTCAGTTTAATTTTCAGTGTGTCGTCATCTGAGAACTTCTACTGTCTTGTTCGTAAGGCGAGATATGACAGACAGAAATTTAGATTTAAAAAAAAAAACATACTAATATAAACAATTATATTTCATAAATGTCATTTATGCAATATACAGTATGTTCGAAAAAAATAATACATTTTTTTTAAATTCAATATGAGTAAAAATAAAATGTTAAAGTAAAAAAATTTAAGAAAAAGAAACGTTCTAATTCGTTTTTCTGGTCCATTGTTCCATGTAGGTTTTATGACTTTCCGTATAACATAGTTTATAAATTTTCCCACAATTTAGTAAAAGGAAGTATTTTTTCATAACTGCAATAACAAAAAAAAAAAACCTCAGGTTAAGCCCCAGAAAAGCCAATTATTTATTTGAACATTTCAGTAGTTAAATGAAATTTTTATTAGATTTTACCTATAAAATTGGTTGAGTGTACAATTTTGGGAGTATCAACACAGACTAAACAGACGCGACACTTATGGCTAGGGTCGAAAAAAGTAATTAAAAAACAGATGTTTTTGCTTTTCTTTTCGTTATACTTTTTTGGTTAGAAAGAGTAAACTCTTTCTGCCAGAAAGTGTTAAAACAAACTAAAAATCCCTCAAATTTCTACTGCCGCATCTATTTTAGTCTGTGTTATCGACTTTATCAAATTTATTAATTTAAAAAACTTTCAAATTAGTTTCTCACTAAAAAATATATAAAATTTCTCTGAAATGGCCACTCATAGATTATTTTAATTTATTTTATAGACATTTTTAAAGATTTCTTTTTAATTTTAAACAATTTAAAAATCAAGTATACGACCAAGTGTCTAACTATGAAAAGTTGTCATTGAATTGAAGTGGTCATACTAATTAAATTTTTCTTGAGTTATATTTTGAACACAAAATATCAGCGGTACTATTGACCACTTTCTTGTTGAACGAACTGTTGAAATGCACGTGTAGTCTTAATCTGTAGTTTGTAAACACGAGCACATTGTTGAAATTTGGTATGACAACTAATAAAACGATGAGAATGCATGTGGGGTAGTCTACATGATAAATGTTTACAGCTTTCAAAGATGAAAAAAAATTTTCTTCAACAAATTTTTTACGTTTTGGGTTATATGAAGTTTATTGAAAATGAATAGAAATTTTATTTGGGTTATAAATGGATCCTGGGTTCGTACCCAGTTGGGTCACAGCCCATTTGGGGTATACTCGTGAGGGTCCATAGCCCGTAGGGCCCGTGCACAAAATTGTCATCCAACATTATTTTCCGTTTCTCTCTACTTTGCTTAACATTTGAGATTCTCGAACCTAGGGGCCCAATGGGGTCTTGAGAATCTTAAAAAGTGAATTACTCTAAAACTATTACTCCCGTTTGAACCTTTTGTTGCTTCGGCAATAATTTCCGAGATATATGCATTTTAAAATTTTTGGAAATGCTAAATTTTTTACATTAAAAATAAAAACCCATTGGGATAAGGCACGCAAAGAAGATTGGCTACACTATGGCAATTTAGAGACCCGGCTAAAAATGAATTGTATATGAGCATATATGAACACATCTGACCATACATCATTAATTCGAAAACATATATGATCATATAAGAACATATATTAAAATTGGCGCTTATTCAATATATGACCATTAGCGCGTCCCGAATTCAAATTTTTTTAGCTTGCCCCCTTAAACGATGTGGACTTAGTACCCTTTTACGGGAAAAATAACAAAAAAATGTTTGGACAAAAAACCAGTTGGCTACCAGCAGCTAAAGATTGCAATCTTAGTGCATTTTGAAAAAACTTTTTTTTTTTTGTTGTCCAAAAGTTTGACGCCAAAAGTTGCGCAATACAGAGTACATTTGAGGAAAAATATTAATAAAATTTCCATGGAGCAATTTTGATACAGCGTTGCATCTCAAAGATCAAAAAGTGTACTTTATTTTAACTTTTTCTTTCTTTTAAGCTAAATTAGTCTCAAAATCTGCTTTGACACAGTTTTAACGAAAGTTATCTTTATTGCGCAGGTTTTGAGACCAATTTAGCTTAAAAGAAAAAATAAAAAAATTTTAAGTCACACTTTTCATCTTTAGGATGCAACGCTGCACCAAAATTGCTCCATGGAAATTTTATTAATATTTTTCCAGGAATGTACTCTATATTGCGCAACTTTTGGCATACATTTTTTAAAAAAGAAAAAAACAAAATTTTTTTCAAAATGCACTAAGATTGCAATCTTTAGCCGCTGGTAGCCAACTGGTTTTTTGTCCAAAACTTTTTTTGTTATTTTTCCCGTAAAAGGGTCCTAAATCCCCATCTTTTGAGGGGGCAAGCATTTTCAAATTCGAAAAAGAGCCGAATTCGGGACGCGCTAATGACCATGTATGGTAAAACATATGATAATATGCGATCATATATTGGCCCATCCTTAACATAAATTATCATATATGATCGTACATGAGCTTGTATACATTATTTTTAGCCGGAGAGCCAAAAATTTGCTCCATCTAAAGTTTTTTCCTTACAGTTTAGAAAATTTCCAAACTTTTAGTTAAATTTTACTAAATTGTGGGAAAATTTATGAATTTTTTTTGAAGAAAATTGTGTTCCAAAATTCAGTTAAGCCTTTTTTTTTGAGTGTGGATTACTCAGAGGGCTATTTTTCCGCTGTTACACTTTTTGTCGTTTCGGCAGTATTACACCGTCCGACAAAAACGAAAAATGTCGTTGACCACGAACTGGATAATATACGTTTGAAACTAGAGACTAAATGTTGTAAAATTCCATTTACAATTTTTAATTTCGTGATCCTGGTTCCTTTAAAAGGACTTCGAGATATCGTCATTTTGACTTTTTAAATAAATTTTATGAACTTTTTAACTAAATTCTAAGAAGTAAAGTTTCTCAATTATAAGAACAAAAATGTGATGAACTAATTGGCAGTAAGAAATTTTACCTAAATTTTGTGTAAATATCGACCCTAAAATTTGAATTTTGGAAATCCATAAAATATTTATCAAGGCAATTGCCATGAAATGACTCATATTTAAGATTTCTATTAAGCACGAGTCATTAGCATGAGACACTTAAAACAGCATGAATGTATGTAAATAAACACTACGATTTCGAAAGAATTAAATTTACTACAGAAATCTTGTCATTCAAATTGTTCTTTATACAATATACGACATTAGTCCGGCATTTTTTGTATGACAAACAATTTTTTCTTCTGATTTTGAATAAGCGGGGAAATTTTTATTCTCACACGAACTTGAGGTCAATCGGAATTAAATTAAACCGTGGCAACCGGCAATCAAAGTTTTGGATTTTGAAAATTAACGTATACGCTGAACACGAATATCAAGAAAATTTTTGAATCGGTTGTACGGTTTTCGAGATATTGCTATTTGAAATTTTGCAAAAAATTACAGTTTTTTTCCTGCGTTCAAATTTTAAAATAAAAGTCGGAAAATTACTTTCCCCTGACCCTTTGATAGCCCGTGTAAAAAAATAATTATATCAAAACATATCTCCTTTGATCATATATAAATGGATGTAATCAGATCTACTCCATATATATTCATATCTGCTTCATATATGTTTTGATCCGTAAATTGAGTCTAACCGAGTAAAAAAAATCTGATATAATCATATATGCTATTATATAGTTATTTATATTTATATATGGTTATGCATGAACTTTGATATGGACATACAAGTTTATATATAGCATTGTATTTTTCCTGGTTTTTTAATATGATAGCATACATATTCATATCTATTTATATACTGATCTATATGAAATTTGATATGACATATAAAGTCGGGAATTTTTAGATATGGCAGATAAAAAGATATATGATTTTATTTAAAATTATATCCCGAAAAAAAATTTCAAAATTTTCTATGTCCCAGACAATAAAAAAAAAATTCAAGTCCTAAAAAATTTAATGAAAATTTTCCAAAGTCCCGGACACAAAATTTTTTTGGCAATTTTTTTGAAGTAAAAAAATCATTGAAAATGTTTTTATGAGAAATTTAATTTTTTTGAAAAGTTTTTGAGTTCCGAAAAAATGTTTTTAAATTTTCTAAGACACAAACATTTTTTTGGAAAATCCCTTATAAATGATTTTAGAAAAAAATGAAAAATTTTTAATAATCTTCTAATCTTCTAATTGATAATGTATCCAATCTGATAAAATAATTTCTAATTTCACGTTTAAAATTCCAAAAAATTTTACCAGATTTCATCCAATTATATAAAAATTTATCTAATTTTAACAGATAAGATATGATTTAATACAATTAGATAGACCCATTTTTGGGATCAAACTTAATCAAATTTGATATTATTTTATCAAAAATAATAGAATTTGATATAATCGTATAATATTCGATCCGCCAATTTTCGGATCAAAATTAATATGGATTTACATAAAAGCATATCTGTTCATATATAATTAAATATTGCGTCATATAACTTTTTTTTACTCGGATATCTGACAATTTTACATATATGAACATATCTGAAAATGTCTGATCATATATGCCATATATGAGGCATTCCACACCAAATGTCCAGCGAAAAAAAACATGTGTACCGTAAATTTCTGAATAGGTGATATGGATAGCCCTATATGGAACTTAGAAAATTGCGTTTTTGGTTTTTCAATTTTTCAAAAACTGGGCTTAGGAGGCGTGGTCAAATATTGGAAAAATGGTAAAATTTGTGGCGAGTTGCCTTGATTAAATATTTATCACATTAAAACGGAATGCACCACAATGTCTTATATAGTTTTGTATGGGCTATCGATTAAAATTTTTTTTTTGGAAAATTTTCAGAACCAGTTCTAAAATTTTCCATTTTTTAAAAAAGTCAATTTATCAAAAATCCGGCCACTTTTTTTTTTTTCTTTTTTATTTATTTTTTTAAAAGTATAGATGTTTGTCCATCCACACAAAAAAAATCAGAAACACGTTCATCTTTTTTTTCGAGAAAATCGCATTTGAACTTTAAATTTCATTACAATTTAGTAATTTGCTTGTATTTTCTTGTGTCAACAGAGCGTATGACGAATATTTATGCAATTAATATTACTCATTCGCAACTTTAAAACAAAGAAATACAAGCAAATAACAAAATTGTTATGAAATTTAAAGTTCAAATGCGATTTTCTCGAAAAAAAGATGAACGTGTTTCTGATTTTTTTTGTGTGGATGGACAAACATCTAAACTTTTAAAAAAATAAATAAAAAAGAAAAAAAAAAGTGGCCGGATTTTTGATAAATTAACTTTTTTAAAAAATGAAAAATTTTAGAACTGGTTCTGAAAATTTTCCAAAAAAAAATTTTTAATCGATAGCCCATACAAAACTATATAAGAACGTAAATTTTTGACATTGTGGTGCATTCCGTTTTAATGTGATAAATATTTAATCAAGGCAACTCGCCACAAATTTTACCATTTTTCCAATATTTGACCACGCCTCCTAAGCCCAGTTTTCGAAAATTTGAAAAACCAAAAACGCAATTTTCTTAGTTACATATAGGGCTATCCAAACAACCTATTCAGAAATTTACGGGACACATGTTTTTCTGTAGCGGGACATTTGGTGTGGAATGCCTCATATGCCAGATAGACTCAATTTACGGATCTGAAAATATCTGAAGCAGATATGAGTATATATGGAGTAGATTTGATTATATCCATTTAGATATGATCCATATACATATGTTTTTATCAAAGGAGACATGTTTTGATCCAATTATTTTTTTACACGGGAGGGCTTGAGACAGTCTTATATTTAAACTTAATTTAAATCAAATCAAATCATTTAAACTTGTGGCGATGTAGATTTTTGGAAAATATCTACCAAAAATTTTTGAAAAATAAAAAAATTACAAAAAATGTTTTTATTTATTTGGACATACTGAATACGATTATCAAAAAAATTGCAATATCAGTCGAAAGGTTTTCAAGACATCGCCATTTGAAAATTGCCAAAAATGACGGTTTTTTCTCAAGTTCCAGAATTTTTTTAATTTTTTTTTTAAATTCTTAAAAGTTTTTTTTTTTAGAAATTTAATTGTCCTCAAATTTGTACATCAGTTTTAGGACTAGGACGATAAAAATTTTCCTAGACACTTGGGAAAATCGAAATTAAAAAAAAACGCCGCTCTAATATGACATATGTACGACATATGAACGTCTAAACGTAAGATTAGATAAAAATTTGCAAGCTTTTTTTAAAGGATGATATATACCAGATAATGAAATAACCAATAAAAACTTTTATAACGTATATTGACAGTTAAATTTCTTAAAACAAAAAAGATAGTAAAGAGATTTACAATTTTAGAAATTGTATAAATAGTAAAATAATCATAATATTATTAAAATTTATTAAAGCAGACACAAGTTAGTCTTAAATAAATAATAAAAATTCTTTTTTAAATAAAAAAAAAAAAACAAAACAAAGACATGGCTAATAAATTGAATATTCCCATGCCATAAAATTATTTATAAATTTTTTAAACGTCATTGTTTAAAAATACTTCTGTGTTTTTTTGTTTCTTTTTTTCTAAAAAAAGACCAATAAACCAGTAGGTCAAGTTAAACTAAATTGATAATTTGCCATAAAAAAATTATAAGTTTAAAAAAAAATCATTATGTTGATTTGAAATTCGAATATGATTGCTATAGGGTATAGCAAATTGCAAGAAATGCAATTTGTTTATATACAAACAAACATAAATATTCAAATTACATAATATAAATAAATTATAATAAAAGTGTCAACAATTTGTCTGTTTAATGAAAATGAATAATGTACACTCAAACTAATAAATCTGTAAAATAACTGTCAATTAAATAAAACAAATTTGAAAAGCATTAGTTTTTTGGTTGTACGGGGAACTAAATTTTTTGTCTGTCATTAAAAATATTTAACTATTACAATTTTCTCTGCATTTAAATAACTTTTGTCAAAAATGCTTAAATTTTTTCGAAAAAAAAAAATTTGACTTTTTAAAATTTTAGGTTATTAACGGTTTTGATCAGAGTAGTTACACACAAATGAAAAACTCTGTCGAAAAATCTGTGAAACAACTTTCAGTTTGAATTAGTAAACTTTAAGCAGATTCTTCTGCTGAAATGGACATTTTAACTAAATTTTCTGTCATTCAGTTTAAGAATACAACAGGATTGTTCAATTGTTTAATCCAACAACATTTATGGCAATATAAATAGAAACACTTTTTATGCAAGCCACGCCAACATACAGATAATTATATTCAATATATTTTTAATTTTAGTCCATATTATTTAGAATAATAACTATTATCTCATATCTACTTTTAAATGACGTCTTCATTTGTTTCGATATTAAAATAAATTATTTAAAACAAAAGTAATAAAATAGAATACGTGTGGTTATAAAAAAAAAATCAATATAAAAATACTTTGTTAAGAACGATATTTCCTAAAAGTAATGCATATTGAAAGCACTAAATCACTTTTAATGGGGGAATTTATAAAAAAAGGCTTTTAGAATTTTAGATTTATTTTAAAAAAATAAAAAAAATCCTACATGTGTAAAATTTTTATATTTAAGCAGTCTTAAGTTTTGGCAACCTGGCTTATAAAATTCGTCATAAAAATGCCAATAGCGAGAAATCTCTTTCCCTCTGCGAGAGGGGCGCGTGTTGCGACTGAATATAACTACGTACTTCTTAAATGAGATTTATTATCTCAGAAAAATTTCACTACACACAAAAATTTTTTTTTTTCATGAACGATTTTCATAGTATTTATGAACAAATTCATACAATTTATTAACTTTTTCATAATATTTATAAACTTTTTCATAGTATTTACGAATAAATCATAATATGTGAAATTTAAGAATTTTTAACATTTTTCATAAATACTATGAAAAAGTTAATAAATTGTATGAATTTGTTCATAAATACTATGAAAATCGTTCATGGAAAAAAAAAAATTGTGTGTATTAAAATTTATTAAAAAATTGTCGGTTTTGAGGGTTTGGTCCACAAAAATGAAAATGTCTATGTCTCGGGAAGGCGATTTGATGAAATTTTTCTGATGTCAGATTCGTGTTTAGGAGGCAAAAATACTTAAGGAAATGTGTTTTAATTTTTTTTTTTTTTTTAATTTTAACAAAAAATCATAAAAGTTTGTATGAGAAATGTATAAAAAAATATGCAAATTTGATTCAAAATTTTGATTTCTTTTGCAAATATTTCTGGATTTTGGATTTTAACCCCAGGTTCTCTTTATTGGAGTGTCTACTTTACATATCTACTTTGAACAGGAAATTTCTTGCAAAATTCGGATACTTATAAGGATATAAAAAAGTACATTTTGAACTTTATTATAATCAGAGCTTCGAAGAATGAAATACTTCTCAAAAAAATCAATTCAATTTTTATAGTCAGTGAATGCATTCGATTTCATAAATCAATAATGAATGCAGTCCATGGAATTCATTCGATTGAATGGAAAAAATTAATGCATTCGATTTCTTGTTAATTCGATTTAGAAGAATCGAATGCACTCGATTTTTTATCATTCCACTGCGAATGCAATCGAGTTTTTAAATAGATATACCAAAACGAAACCAAATTTTGGTCCATAGTATCGCCGACTCTCTTTACATACGATGGCCTTAATGGGCCCTAATATTGAATCCAAAAAAATTGTAGTTCTCGAAAATTTAAAAAATGCACATATCAACTGCCTACACGACAAAAAAGTGTGAAGTGTTGGCGATACTATGGACAAAAAATTGGCTCCGTTTTGTTCTATCTTGGTTGGTTTTTTAAGTTTTTTTATGCAATGAATGAATAAGCCAATCGATTTTTCAAATTGAATGAAAAGAAAATCGATTGCATTCGCAAGTGAATGCATTCGATTTTTAAAAGTCGAATGAAAAAAAAATCGAATGAATTCGATTTTTGAAAGTCGAATGAAAAATAAATCGAATACATTCACTATTTATAAATCGAATAAGTCTGGAGTGAATTCATTCAGTTCGCTAAAATGTGATTGGGGAATGCAATCACTAAATGTTCATTCAGAATGCTAAATCGAATTAGGGAATGAAATCCTTCGAAGCTCTGATTATAATGTCCTGATGGTATCCTTGATACCCAGCAGAAATTTTGCTGAACTGGCAGCAGCTTTTGGAAAGAAAACTCGAGTCAAGGAGCGCATCCAAACCTGCTGAATTCATGCATGATTCTCTAAGGCGATGTCACACTTTAGAGCGCTAGTTGGATACACCGAAAAAGCGCTCTTAAGATGCTCTGAATTCACATCTCTTTAGAGCGCTGAAAAAATCGCTGTAAAGATGCAGTGAATTCATGTATCTTTTTAGAGCTGACTTAAGCAGAATAAAAATGAAGCACATTTGACTATATCTGAAATACAAATTACAAAATCTGAAATACAATTGACTCTTTCTAAATAAAATTGAAAAATCTTAAATACATTTGGAAGAAATATCGCCTAAGAAATCCTTATATTTAAAAAATTTCCTATTATATTTCGAAAATTTCAAATTATATTTCAGAAACTTCCATTTATATTTCAGGCATTACCATTTATAACCAAACAATTTTTTAATTACATTTCAAAAATTTTCAATTATATTGGAAATTTTTGAAGTATTATTGGACATTTTTAGATATAATTGGAGATTCTAAAATATGATTGGACATTTTTTGTAATATATTTTCTATTTTCTGAAACTAAAGTGAAAATGTTGTAGTATTTTTTTTTTCTTTCAAAATGTGTTAGTGTTATGATTGAAGCACACTTTGCAGCGCTGATTAATGCGCAATAATGATGCAGTGAAATCATGTGTCATTGTCCAAAACTCATGGTTTTTTATTCAAAAAGTGTTAAATATATTTAAAGGGAAAGCATGTTTGAAATTTTACCAATATATAATTTTATATTTTAAGTTTTTTATAAGAAATCTTAACAAAAAATTTAAATTTTTACCCCTTACTTTTACTGCATTCTCAAGAGCGCTCTTTGGATGCTCTTCGGTATGCTATAAAAAGATGCTGTGTCGCCAAAATCTCGTTTTATTTCTGCTGGGTAGTATCGATACCAGATTTCTTGCAAAAATTTGGTTATTTTATTGGGAGTTTGAAAAAAAAAAACATATAAATAACTTTAACATACACTTTTCCAATACTAAAAAATTTGTCGGTTTTGTCCATGTTTGAACTTGGGACCACAGTACAGACTAGTATGCAAACACTGATGCTAATTTCGTACTTTCCAATATGGTGGTATGATTTTTAGTACAGAATTATCATCGCTGCCTAGTGTATGTGTGCCTGCACGTGTGAGCTTTTGTGCATGTATTTATGGTGTTTGTTTACGTTTTGTATGAAACGTCAAAAGTTACACCGTGTGCTGTCACTAATACTTACACACATCAAATACACCTCTGTGAACCTACTACTCATGTACTGTGCTTGGGACCCAGTTTCCAGGAAACCCCTGTGTAGGGTATTTTAGGGCCGGTCTTGACCGACTATAATTTTCTTACTTGTTTTTTATATTTTTTTTCCAAACTTCAATTTTTTAAGACCATTATTTGAGGAAATCGAAAATCACTAAAAGCTCCAAAGGCACTTTAAACGCCTCAAATTGTAATAAAAAATGTATAACTCAACAACTTTTGACAATTCTTATAAAGAAATTATCATAACAAAACTTTTTTACAATTTAAATTGTATTGTATAATAAATATGCGCGAAAATTTTTTTAAGAACTTCCCTTTCAATTCTCGCGTTGCCAATTTTTTTCGACAGTTAAGCTAAGTACTCTGTTTTTACGGTAAAAATTTCAGTATAATTTTAAACGACTCAAATCGCAATAAAACATTTAAAAATCAACAACTTTTGACAATTCTAAGAAAGACATGATCATAACAAAACTGAAATGTCACTTTTTCACGGCAATTTAAATGGTTTTGTATAATAAAAATGCGCGAATTTTTTTTTTAAGCTAAGTACTCTGTTTTTACGGTGAAAATTTCAATTTAACTTTAAGCGCCTCCAATCGCAATAAAACATTTAAAAATCAACAACTTTTGACAATTATAAGATTTAAACGATCATAACAAAACTGAAATATCACTATGCTTAAAGCTAAGTACTCTGTTTTTTACGGTGAAAGTTTCACTTAAACTTCAAACGCCTTAAATCGCAATTAAACATTTTAAAATCAACCACTTTTGACATTTATAATAAAGAAACGATCAGAACAAAACTGAAATGTCACTTTTTCACGGCAATTCTAATTGTCTTGTATTATAAAAATGCGTGAAAACTTTTTTTTAACAATTTTCCTATAATTCCTCGCGTTGCCAAAATGTATTTTTTTTATATGGAGTTTGACAGATTTTTTACCGTGAAATCAAACATAGTACTATGCTTAAAGCTAAGTACTCTGTTCTTTACAGGAAAAATTTCACTTTAACTTTAAACGCCTCAAATCTCAATAAAACATTTAAAAATCTGCAACTTTTGATAATTATAAGAAAGATACGATCATAACAAAACTGAAATATCACTTTTTCACGGCAATTTAAATTGTCTTGTATAATAAAAATGCGTGAAAACTTTTTTAACACTTTTCCTATAATTCTCTTGCGTTGCCAAAATTTATTTTTTTTATATGGAGTTTGACAGATTTTTTCCCGTGAAATCGAACAAAGTACTATGCTTAAGACAATTTAAATTGCCGTGAAAAAGTGACATTTCAGTTTTGTTATGATCGTTTCTTTCTTATAATCAGTGATGCCATTTTAGCACTTTTAGTGCTAGATCTAGCACTTTTTTTTTGGACTTAGCACTAAATTTTTGCAAAAAAGTGCCAAGTGCTAACTTAGCACTTTTTTAAAATTATTTAGCATTTTTTTTAACATTTTAATTTTTGTTAAAATCTTTTGTAAAAATTTTTAGCCTGCGGCGCTTTCTTCACACCTATATGTATTCAAATCTTTTCAAAAGAATCATCACATTCCAACAACATAAATTTTATAATTAAGAAGAGCAGACAGACCTAAAGCTAATTTCTCAAAGTCCATTTCGCTTACACTTTAAATAATTTAATGCGCGTGCCAAACTTCCAGGACCCTAAAACTTTTTCTTACTAGGTTGTGGGTTTAGTTAGACATAATATTTGTTTTGAAGAGCTCGACAATTTTAGCAGTTACTCGCGGTGTGCATTGATTTTATAAAAGAAAAAATTAAAAAAAAAAATCTAGCACTTTTTTTTTTGGTCTGTAGAGCATTTTAGCACTTTTTTTTCTGCTATTTAGCATTTTTTCAAAATTATTTTATGGCAACACTGCTTATAATTGTCAAAAGTTGTTGATTTTTAAATGTCTATCTATTTTTTTTACACGGGTATTTCAAATTAAAACAAAAGTTCGTTGAAAATTAAATAATCTCAAAAATCTACAAAAAAAAATAAAAAAAAAATATTTTTTTTATGCAAAAATATATATTTTAAAGATTTTGGAAAAAAATTGAGTCATTAAAAAAAATTTCCACCTTCACACCAAAATAATAAAAAGTCCAACAAAATACATAAAAAAACAATCTCTGATTTAATGTGACGTAAAATCAAACGTGTTAAGAATTACAAACCGTAAACACACAATAAATATTTATGTTTTATATTTAAATGTTCACAGCAGTCAAATTTGTTTTTATTTGTCAAATAAACTTTAATTAAATTGTTGGCACATTTTTGTTGTTGTATTCAAATGTTGTTTGTAGTTATTTGATTTAAATATTTTTTTTTTTAGTATTATTATTATTATGATACTATTTATTTGTTATTATTAGCATAATTTATTATTAGAAATAATTATAATGACAAAGAACCTATTATAAAACATAATGAATAATAATTTATATGCAATGTAAATAAATAAAAAAAAAAAATTAAGATGAATAACACAGTGCTAAAAATTTCAACAATTCAAATATGCAGAGGTTGTTATATAAAAATTTGGATTGATTGGAGTCCATAGAGTACGGAAATACTTATACACTCAAAATAATAACTCTGTTAAATTACAGAAAAACTCTGCTAATTTAACAGAGTACACCATACTTTTCCAGCTAGCAACATTTCTTGGTAATTTTACTATAAAATTCTGTAAAATGATTTTGACAAAAAATAATGGTAATTTACAGAGTCGCTAGTAAAATATTGGTTAAATAAGACAACATTTAACAAAGAAAAACTCTGTAAATTTACATATATTTGTAAAATGCATTTGATGCAACCAAAATTTTACAGAAAAAACTCTGTAAATTTACAGAGTGTAGTAAAACACATGTTATTTTGTAAAATTTTTATAAGATTTTTGAAAAGATTTTTTTTTTAACATTTTCTCAAATACAGATAAAAATGTTGGTGTTTTTACAGAAAGTTTTTACAGAAAACTCTGTTTTTAACTATGAAATTAAGATTACATAGAAATAAGTAAAAATATAGATAAAACCTAGTTTTTTGGTTATACAAAATACAGAGTATTTCACTTAAATCTGTATTTTAGCAGAAAACTCTGTTAATTATGTGTAAAATTAAGATTACAAAGTTAAAAGTAATTTAACAGATAAAACTTAGTTTTTTGTCACAACAAAATACAAAGTATTTTCTTTAAATCTGTTTTTTGACAGAAAACTCTGTCAAATATCTGTTGAATTAAGATTACAGTCATTTTACAGAGTATTTTACCGAGTTATTATTTTGAGTGTAGATTTTCTCTATCACTTTGTTAAGTATTCTTACTTTTGAAAACCCGAAATTCTTATTTAAAACTTCAAAATATTATAACGTTGTGATTTAACAATTGGTTTTCTATGATTTGGTTTTATTTGACAGATATGAGTTTTAACTCTCAAAGAAAACAAAAATATTGAGAATCGGTTAAAAATTGGCTGAGCTATGGCGGGAAAAAATCTGTCAAACTACATATAAAAAAATGTTATTCGGATTTTTCAGAAATTTTTTTAAAAGAAAATTGCATTTGAATATCATTTCATAATGGTTTTGTAGTTTTAAGATATTTTTTTGTTCTAACATGGCGTATGAGATACAAATTAACGAATTTCGCAAATATTTGTTACTCATACGCTATGTTGAAACAAGCAAATACAAGAAAATTACAAAATTATTATGAAATTTAATAATCAAATGCGATTTTTTCGAAAAACGCGCTTCTGAATTTTTTGTGTGGATTTACATGAAAACCCCTGAATTTTGTTTTTCGTGTAGCACAGTGTAATTAAATAAAGAAAAAATCGTAAATTTATTTTTAAATTTTTTATTTTTTTTATTAAAAAAATTTAATTTCCCTGTAAGTGAAACATTTGTCACAATATTATCTGTCAAACATAATTGTTTAACCGAAATAATGATTTGTGCCGTTACCTGATTTTAAATAAAAAACTAAATACACAAACAAAAAAGTTAATTATACTAAAGTATCATGTCCATTAGACTGGGTCGACCATAAAGGAGAAAAAAAAAGGTCCCACTGTGCGGGCTTTATTTTAAAGCTTACCTCGAAAAAGTTCCATAGCCAAAATATTAGATTTTTAGGTCGCGATTTGGTACCGCCGAAATCGTTTTTTGTTTATAGCTTTGTCAGTTGATGTCCGATCGTTTTAAAAAAATAATTGTTAGAAAGTCCTCAGCGAGTACTAAAGTTGACTCATATCTGGTTTTAACCTCAGAGGTCATCTTCTTGTTATGATTGTTAGTTTCTCATCTTTCTACCCACTTAAATGATTTTTATTTTTCCATTAAATTATAGCACTAAAAAATTCATGAAATTCTTCCCTTGGAAGTATCCAGTTGAATTTATTAACAAAAAAGTTACATTTGATTTAAGATTTTCATATACAATATAAAGAAAATTAGAAAAAACACTTGTTATTATGCCTTTAAACTATATTTAATTTTTTTAGTTTGTATTTAAATACATACGAACAAGTGTTTTAAATCTTTTTCTATGGAAATTTAAAATTGAATGTAACTTTTTTGTTAATTAATTTAAGAGGGTACTTCTAAGGGAAGAATTTCATGAATTATTTAATGCTATAATTTAATGGAAAAATAAAGATCATTTAGGTGGGTAGAAAGCTGAGAAACTAACACTTATAACACGAAGATGACCTCAGAGGTCAAAACCAGATATGGGTCAAATTTAGTACTGGCTGAGGACTTTCAAACAAATTTTTTTTTACAACGATCGGACATCAAATGACAAAGCTATGAACAAAAAACGATTTCGGCGGTACCAAATCGCGACCTAAAAATCTAATATTTTGGCTATGGAACTTTTTCGAGGTAAGCTTTAAAATAAAGCCCGCACAGTGGGAACTTTTTTTTTCGACCCGGTCTAATGTCCATTGATGGCGTTAATTGGTATTGATTAATTTCATTTTAGAATATAATTTTTTGTGGATTTAACTGGTTGAACCGGGTATACAGATTGTTTAAACGACGACGATAAGAGTATGTTGGCAACAAAAATAATAATTTTCCGTTGTTTTGGCCGCGTCTTTTATTAATCAATTGACGTTATTTTTTTTTGTTCAGTTTATAATTATTTTTTTCAATTTGTTTAAACAGTTTTTGGGGAAATTGAAATTCTTATTAAACTGTCTGTCTGTCTTTTAGCGCATTTTTCATTCTATTTATACTAATTTTAAGCGAAAATTTGTTTAATTTAAATGAGTGTTTATTCCCATAAATCCAGTATAATTAATTTACTGAACATTTAAAAAATACTTGATGCGACTGGGAAGCGACCTTACACAGTTAATTGCAATTGTTGCAATGATCACAAATCTGGTTTCCCACTTTTCCATCCCATCAGGTTTTTGAACCCATCGCATTGGGTTCATACGCTACGAGTTGCCAAAAATGCCCAAAACTGCGATTGTTTTTAACTTTGAAAGTTCGGAGACAGGATTTTTAGACCTGCCGAATTATTGTAATCAAGTATATACGATCGCGTCCTAGTCGCATTATCATTGTTTAGTCGTGTTATCAATTTGTCGGTCGTATTTTTATACAGTACGCACATATTTTCACAATTTTGAACTTTATTAAAAATTAAATAGTTTTATATTTTGAGGATGTTTATTCTGGCTCGAGGTCATTATTTTCTTTATTAATTAAAACCATGATATTCTCATAGCATAATTTTCAAGCAAATTTTTTTTTTTGTTTTAAATTTATTTATGTTGGTCATTTTTGCAAGACTTAATCGACACGTGTTTCAGAATTTGTCAAATTCCATTGTCAAGATTATTTAGCAAAAAATAGAAACGATTTACTACAAATTAGCAAACGAGTCTAATGAAAAATCGTTTGAGCACAAGCTAAAATATTAATACATATTCGTCTCTATTCACAATGGGAATTATAAAGACGAAGAAATTGTACCATACTAATAAGGCAACGATTGTCAATAACCAACAAAAATATTTAAAACACTTTTACATATGATAGTCCATTGGACTACAACAATATGTTATTTGTGTTGCTGTGAGTGTAATAATCCATATTAGGGTTATTCATCACTATGGCGTGCCAACCATTATGTTCAAATTCTGATTAATTTTTATTAAAAAATAAAAATTGTTTTATTCGACCTTTAAAATATTATATTTTGAGGATGTTTATTCTGGTTCGAGGTCATTATTTTCTTTACTAATTAAAACCATGATATTCTCATAGGATAAATTTTAAGAAAATTATTTTTTTGTTTTAAATTTATTTATGTTGTCAGAAAAAGTTCAAAGTCCTGCACTTCAAGTCAGAGAATTCTCAAATGTAATGTTTTTTTGGCCCGCCCCTTTTTGTGGGCATGATTAAAAAAATGGTAAAATTCTATGAGTTGAGGGTGGGTTGTAAAATTCTATGTGCGAAGTTGAGAATTGAACTCTTATCTTTTAAATTCCAAAAATTGTTAATATAGTAAAAATTTTACAGTACACTCAAAGAATTATGTAGGTAAATTCCACTGAATATTCACTTAAAACAAATGAAATTTTATTTAAAAACCATTCCACTGTTTTTTCATTTAAAATAAAAACACATTACAGTCAATTTTAAATGTTAATTTAATGACTAACCAAAACATTAAAAAACTAGTGAATATTCAGTTATTTTATATTGAAAAACAGTAAAACTATAGAAGAAATATTTTACTGCCGAAATTAAATGTAACAGAAAATTCGTTTTTAATACAGTAAATAATTTTTTTTTAAACTACAGAAACAGTAAAAAAATTAAATCCTTTATAAAATAAGTGATTTTTCTTTTAAAATGACTTTACTGATTACTTTTTAAAATAACCTACAAACAGTTAATGACATAATTTTCTTAGTGTAAACTTTAACCAGTAAAATCATAAAAAAAATAAAAATTTCGAGGAATTTTTTTTTTTTTTCCAAAAATTTTTTTTCGCAGAATTTCTTTTTCCAAATATTTTTTTTTTAATATAGTGGAGGGCATCCATACATTCGGCAAGGCCAAATTTTGCTTTTTTATATTCCCTATTAAAATTTCTTTGTTCTCTTCTCATATTCTAGCTCTTTTGCCCGCAAACTCGAATGCAGTAGCAGACAGTCAAGGAAAAAAACTCATTGTCAGTGTGTGAATTCCCACTAAAGCCTAGTACACTGTTTTTTACGATGAAAATTTCACTTAAACTTTAAACGCCTGTACTCGCAATAAAACATTTAAAAATCAACAACTTTTGTCAATATTAAGAAAGAAACGATCATAACAAAACTGAAATGTCACTTTTTCACTGCAATTTTAATTGTTTTGTACAATAAAAATGCGTGAAAACTTTTTTAACAATTTCCCTATTATTCCTCGCGTTGCCAAAATTTTTTTTTTTATATGGCATAGTACTCTGTTCGATTTCACGGAAAAAAAAATCTGTCAAACTCCATATAAAAAAAATAAATTTTGGCAACGCGAGGAATAATAGGGAAATTGTTAAAAAAGTTTTCACGCATTTTTATTGTACAAAACAATTAAAATTGCAGTGAAAAAGTGACATTTCAGTTTTGTTATGATCGTTTCTTTCTTATTCTTGTCAAATGTGGTTGATTTTTAAATGTTTTATTGCGATTTGAGGCGTTTAAAGTTTAAGCGAAATTTTCACCGCAAAAAACAGAGTACTTAGCTATGGAGTTCGATACTCAAGAAAAATTGTGAACATTTTTTAAATTTGTTTTAAAGCATAACACTCCGCTCGATTTCGCGGGAAAAAATCAGTCAAACTCCATATAAAAACATAAATTTTGGCAATGCGAGGAATTATAGAGAAATTGTTAAAAAAGTTTTCGAGCATTTTTATTATACAATACAATTAAAATTGCCGTGAAGAAGTGACATTTCATTTTTTTATGATGGTTTCTTTCTTATAATTATCAAAAGTTGTTGATTTTTAAATTTTTTATTGTGATTTGAGGCGTTTAAAGTTTAAGTGAAATTTTCACTGTAAAAAACAGAGTACTCAATGCTCCGTTATAAAATAACTCTTCGTAAAGGTACCTACAGACGACGCAATATTATGTATAATATTCAATTATATTGATGGTGTGTGGGTAAGATTGACCATTGTACAATCGTCAATATTACCCACACACTATCAATATAAGTGAATATTGTACATAATATTGCGTCGTCTGTAGGTACCTTAAGGCATAGTACTCTGTTCGATTTCACGGGAAAAAATCTGTCAAACTCCATATAAAAAAAATAAATTTTGACAACGCGAGGAATTATAGGGAAATTGTTAAAAAAGTTTCCACACATTTTTATTATACACAACAATTTAAATTGCCGTGAAAAAGTGACATTTGAGTTTTGTGATGATCGTTTCTTTCTTGTAATTGTCAAAAGTTGTTAATTTTTAAATGTTTTATTGCAGTTTGAGGCGTTTAAAGTTTAAGTGAAATTTTCACCGCAAAAAACAGAGTACTTAGCTTTAATCAAATTTGTTCATACAAATTTTGACATAAAGCATAGTACTTTGTTCATTTTCACAGGAAAAAATCAGTCAAACTGCATATAAAAAAAAATTTTTGGCAACGCGTGGAATTATAGGGAAATTGTTGAAAAAGTTTTCACACATATTTATTATACATGACAATTTAAATTGTGGTGAAAAAGGGACATTTCAGTTTTTTTTAAGTTTTTCTCTTAGATTTGTCAAAAGTTGTTTTTATTTTTTTTTTTTTACGATTTGTGGCGTTTAAAGTTAAAGTGAATTTTTCGCCGTGAAAAACAGATTACTAGGCTTAAGGCTCCGTTAAATCGACAGTTAGCAACTAATTGGAGATTAAGTAATCCGCCCTTAGTATCGCAAGAAAAATTAAATTTAAAGTTAAATCAAAAAAATATTAATATATTAAAAAAAATTAATATAAAATATTTTTTTTCCATTAATTATATTTTATTTACCTTTAAACAATAAAGGTAAAATAGAAGGTACAAATAAAAAAAACAATAATTTATCAAGAATGGCTAACTGGCTGGCTTAGCTGACTTGGCTGAATAGCCATGAACACAGTTTTAAAGAACGAATAAATTAAACAGTGATTAAAAAACTGAAATTCATTACACATGTTTAATTTTCACTTCCAGTCAAGTTGTCAATAATTTAAAAAAAAATACTGCAACCCACCAGTTCAGTTTACATTTCTAACAAAACAGTCCAGTCACTTTTTTGCTGCTGAACTTTTTTGTGTTGTGCTGATGGGGGTTGATTTAAAAAAAAACAAATACTGAAAAACCAGCAACAGTAAAAAAATTAGGCAGCACACAAACAGCACAAACGTTGTTTTGAGAAATCCACTGCAAGTTACAATTCAAAAAGTGGTGAGCTGCTGACAAGCAAATAAATATAAACGAAAATAAACTCGTACATTGTAATGAGAGAACTTGTATACATAAGAAGAAAAAAGGTTCAATAAATAAAAAAAAGCAAGGTTCATTTAAAAAAAAAATCTTTTTAATTCAATTAATTTATATCAGTAAAAAATCAATATTTTTTATATTAAATAAATAAATAAATTAATGCGTAGTTGAAAAAATTATAAAAAATAAACTTCAAGTCTAAAATAATAGTACAGTAGGTATTCTAAAGTTCAAATAAAAAAAATTTTTGAAATATTTTTAGAGTTACAGAGATGGAAAGTTTTCATTTTTATGCACCGATCATTTCATTTTTATGCACAGATCATTTGGTTGAATTTTTATTGACACTTTGATGCGATAAAAATTTATTTTCAAAAACGAATTTTAAAGGATTTTTGACGACCTTTTCAATGGCATTGTTGGTTTTTTAAAAAAATATAAATTTGACCTTAATATTCAAGGTCAAATTATTAAAAAAATGTATCTTATAAAGCGCCTATTTTGATATTATTTTAACTGAGTTTTTACATTTAAAAATAATTGTTTTGTATAAAATAACACTAAAAAAGTACGGATACCGCGTTTATAAAAACAAATAAAAAAATATTTTCGCAATAAGGAACACTCGATCCATTTTTTAAAAATGTTTTTAAATGAAAAAAACGTCAGGCTTTTTAAAAAAAATCTCAAAATAGGCGCTTTATAAGATAAATTTTTTTTTAATAATTTGACCTTCAAATTTAAGTTAAAATGTTTATTTTTTTAAAAAACCACCAATGCCAGTGAAAAGGTCGTCAAAAATACTTTAAAATTCGTTTTTTAAAAATAAATTTTTATCGCATCAAAGTGTCAATAAAAATTCAACCAAATATGATCTTTGCAAAAAAATTAAAACTTCCCATCTCTATAACTCTAAAAATATTTCAAGAAAAAAAATTTTTATTTGCACTTATTTATTCTAATATTTTGGCATAATTATATCTAAATCGGTTTTTTGGTGTGACCGTTAACGCGTTTCAGCCCATATTTAACTTTTTGTTTTCATCATATTAGTTTTCGTTAGTTAGTAAAAAACAATTGTGTCTGACACTTATTTAAAAAAAATTTATGGAACTTGGAATTTTTGATCTGTTAATAAAACACTTAACTTCAAACCAAATTTTCAAAAAATTTTCTTAACAAAGTAAAAAAAAAAATTGTGTTTAAAAAAATTTTCAAATAAAAATTTTGGCACTTAATTTTTTTTTTTATTTGTTTACTTCAAATATTTTCCAAAAAATTTTGGAACCTAAAATTTTTTTTAAGCATTTTTAATGAAACTTTAAACCGTTAAAACTTACTTAGAACTTAGAAAATTTAAAATTTTTTTTTTTAAAAACTGTTAAAACTTACTTAGAACTTAGAAAATTTAAAATTTTTTTTTTAAAATAATTTTTAGGTTAATTTAAAAAATTTTCAAAACATTAGAAAAATTTCTTAACATTTTTGTTAAAACATTATCTTTACGTTTGAAACATTATTCTTAATTATATAATACAACATGCCATTACTTGTACAAAGAAATATCTACTTATAAGTACGTTCATTTAATTTTCAGCAGCCAAATAAAAAAAAGTTCATGCTGACGAGTCGAGTTCAATTTTTATTTTCCATGCTGCAAGTCCCGTGCAACAAACATAACTTGTGCAGCGCAGTAACCAGACAATTCAGTCGTGTGTGCTGTTTTTTGTTTTTTTAAACTGAAGCTGAACTGTGTGCTGGCAAGTTTGTCAATTTAAAAAAAAAAACTTTTACTGTACTGCTGCTGAAGAAAATTGACAATTTTTAACAGCTCAGTTCTTGACTGCTGTTCTGTTTTGATAATATTTATGCTGACAAAACAGTACAAATTATGTGTTTTTGCTGAAAATCTAGGCAGTATTTTCAACCCTGAAATTAAACATTAATAATAAAAAAAATATATATGCTGAAATATTAAAAAAAAAAGCATTCAAAAATGTTTAAGGCTTATTAAGGTTATCGTACCTATAATAGTATACGGTAAAGTAAATTAATTATTAACACTTTTGTCATTGATTATAAAAACATTAATTTTCAACAATAAAAACTTCAGGAAAAAAACTTAAAACAAGATTTAATTGCATTCTCTTTTTTATTTATATTTTTATAATTATGATTATGTTTAATAAATGCTTACATTTTGGTTTTTATTTTTAATTAATTTATTTTTGAATATTGTATTTTTTCTTATTTATAATTAATTAGATTTTTAAATTTATAACTTGTATAGAATTTTTAATTAATTTTTCAATTAATATATATTTTGGTTTAATCACTTTGGTTTTGACGTTTTTTAAATTTTTTATTTTTGCGGAATAAAATAAAACGGTTTTGTTGATTTATTTAAAAAAAAAAAAAAAAAACTTTCCAAAAACGTTTAAAATAATTATTTTTTCTTTAAAATATACATTTAAATGAATATTTATTATTTAAGGAGAATTTATTTAATAATTTATGATGTTTTTTTTTTAATTTATTTTTTTTTAATTTATACACGGTTCTCTATAATTTCTTTCTTAGAAAAAAAGTTCTAAAATACAATTAGCAAATGTCAACGTATTTTTTTTTTCTAGCCGAAATAGTGTTTTTGTAGAGAGATCGAGATCGTCTTAACGTTATGCCGCTTTACCGTGTACTGACTGGACGAAGACGTTCGACACCTGGTATTATAACGTATCTCTCCTACTAAATTATAACAAATATAAAATAAAATATAAAAACCAAAAAAACGTAACCATAATCCATATATCAAACTTAAGCTAAAATTCACATCAAAAAATAACCAACCACTTATAAGAGAAGCCAACAAAATGATAAGACGACTTCATTTGCGCCACACGATCAATATAAGATTGAAACAAAACAAAAAATTAAAAAAAAAGAGAAATAATAATAACTAATAATAAAAATACAACAATAAAATTGTATATGACAAGCTCACTTTTGGCGATCAACACGATTGCACTTACTCTTAAGTGGCCAGCACATAAAATATCAACGATATTACGATGATATACTATGAGTGGCAGTGATGTCAATTAAGTGATTTTATATTTCTATAAAAACCAAAAATCTTCAGGCTAAGACAACATCTCCCCGGAGCTACTTTTATCTGACCCAATAACCAGTGACCCAATAATTCTGGTTGACTGAAACTCTTCCAGAGGCAGAAAATCTCCCAAAAAAAGGGGACCTTGTAGTGCATAAAAATTGGGGTGACATAACAATATTGAACATGGCTAACAAAGTGATTGACAATATAACACTGTCCGACACCCTTTTGTACATATGGACCAGAGGGTGAATTCGGGTTCTGTGATAAATTTAGTACTGAAAAAATAATGTCACTTTGGCATTTGGTTTTCAATGAAGTACACTGACATATCTTTTCATTGATAAATTTTTCACAGAACTAGAAAAGCCCCTAGACCGATTAATTCTGAAAGTAGGGCCGAAAATGAAACACACTTGTCTCCCAGTTTTTCTAGATAAATTCGTGTTTTAGCAAAAAACGCCAATTAAATAAGTAGAGTCCGACCGAATATTCGGTTTCGGTATCGGTTTCGGTATCGGTTTCGGCCGAATATTGAGATTTCGGCCCTTATTTGCCAAAACCGAAACTTTTTTGTTATTTAAAAAAATTATAAAAAAGTGCAGAATTTTTTAATTTCGTGTTTTATTCAACTTGTAACAAGGTTGTCCAATAAATGTGATACTATTATAGTTTAAATATTTTTCTCTTAATCTTCAAATGTACAATTTTTTTAATTCTTTACAAAAATATTTTATTTTTTTTTAAGTTTAGTGAAATAAAATTTTTTTTAATAAATACAACCATTTCTATGGTTTAAAAACATTCAGCCTTACCATAGAAAAATAAAATATATTTAAAATCAGCTTTTAATTTTATTTCCATACAAATTGTTTTTATACCCTCCACTCTAGTGATAGAGGGTATATATAAGTTTGTCATTCCGTTTGTAACACCTCGAAATATTGGTCTAGGAACCCATAAAGTATATATATTCATGATCCTCGATCGATTTTAAGACGATCTAGCGATGTCCGTCCGTCCGTCCGTCCGTCCGTCCGTCTGTCCGTCTGTCTGTCTGTCTGTTGAAAACACGCTAACTTTTGAAAGACTTTACGGAGGCTCTTGAAGTTTGGCATATATGTTGGGCATTTACCTGGTCAGGTTGGTATTGCAATCCAGCGAAATCGGTCCAGTGGTTCAAAAGTTATGAGCAAAAGTCTGAATTTCGGCAAGGGGTTTTCGTGAATTTATGAGATAAAAAGCACTACAACTTTCGAAAATCAATTCTGAGGATGCTGAAGCTTGGCATATATATTTTTCGTTCCTCCAGCCTAGTTCGTGTTGAATTTCACCCAAATCGGTCCAGTGGTTCAAAAGTTATTAGCAAAACCGTGAATATCAGATTAGCTTCACCGTAAATTCACGTGGTGAAAACCCGTTAAACCTGTTTTAAAACCATTGGTAAGTCACAAAAATATTTTAAAACGTATTTTTGTCACTCAAAAATATTTTTATACCAAAACAAAAAAAAAAATACACTCGAAAAAAATTTTACACTCAAAAAAAATTTTACACTCAAAAAAAAAAATTAGTAAATTTTTTTTTGAATGTAAAATTCGAAAAAATTTTGAACTCAAAAAAAATTTTACATTCAAAAAAAAAAATTAGTAAATTTTTTTTGAATGTAAAATTCGAAAAAATTTTACATTAAAAAAAAAATTTACACTCAAAAAAAAAATTAGTATTTTTTTTTCAAAAATTACTAAAAAAAAAATTTTTTACACAAAATAAAATATTTCTAATCATAACTGTTATTTTTTTCACGTTAGAAAATTTACTATCACTTAAAATGGACATTGTGGAGGGTATTCATAGATTCGGCCAAGTCGAATTTAACTTTTCTACTTGTTGTTTTTAAAATCGACTTTCAAAAAATGTATTGATAATTTTAAATTTAAAATAAAACTTTTGTTAAAATAGAGTTTTTGTTTTCTTGTGGTAAGGGCCATTTTTTTTCTTTAAAGCAATCAAAATATTTTTTTTTCACGTCATGTGATAATTTTTTGTTTAAGTTTCGGTTCGGTTTCGGTCGAATATTGCTTTTTCAGCCGAATATTCGGTTCGGTTTCGGTTCGGCCTCAAAAAGTGGTTTCGGTCGGACTCTATAAATAAGTTGTGTTTCTTAAAAGTAGTGTTAAATAAGTCGAACAAAGCAATAAATCTATCTTCGACAGACCCCTCTTCTAGCAAGTTTAGGTTGTGTTAAAATGGTGACAAAATCAGTTTATGGCATTTTACTCCTCTTTTTATAAATTAAAAAACCGTTAACACGAAAATTGACCTTGATAAGCCCGTTTTACAATTTTTCAAAAATCGTAACAATATAATAAGGAAAAGGTCGATAATAATTAAAATTAACCTAGCTGATCCTGATTTCAACACACAAAAAAAAATTTGCCAAGTACTTGGGAGGATATGCGTTTTTAAAGTTTTTTGCATATATTATGAAAAAATATGATTTCACCAAGTTTATGCTTGTTTCTGATAAAAGTTTAGAAAATATTCATAAGAGTATTTAACCTTGTGTAATTTTACAAACCTTAACCAAAATTATGCAAAAACTTGGTAAAATGTTACAAATTTTTTCATAATTAATGTAAAAAACTTTAAAAACGCATATCCTTCCAAGTTATTGGTAAAATATTTTTTTGTGTGAAGTTATTGCTAAATTATTACAGTGTTTGACAACAAAAACCTCCCAGTGAAATATCCAACTGTTTTTTTTATAGATTTTTCTCCCCTGTATCCAAATCTGCCATCCAATTTTTTCTAGCACGTATGGTCTCCAACATAGAAACCAATTTTTTTCTAATTATTGCGTTTGGTTGGGTTACACTTGCATTTTAAAATGATACTGTTAAAATTATAATTTTTGTAAAAAAGGTAAGGACCTTAGTTCTTTTTGATATTTTTCAAATAAAAACTAAAAAAAAAATATTTTACAAATTCAAGTTTTCTATGTTATTTTTCGTATAAACCGGAAGATATTTTTAATGGGGTTAAAAGTCTATAAGAAAGTATGAACTTTTGCCTAAATTTTGAGCTCATCACAGTAAAGATTGATCATCTGGTTTTTGTTTTAGAGCCTTTTAAAAATGGTGCTTTTTCTAATTTTTTTCAGTGTTTTTTTTAAAATACATGTTTGGCCAATAATAGTGCAACAACTTTACATTTTTTTGATCATATATTTGAGATCATAGTTCAATTATACTCTAACGCTTTATACTAGATTTTTATTCCAGCTAGTGGCTGCTGTGCGTTTTTTCGCCTTTTCAAGACGTGATGGAAAAATTTGGAGCACAGATTTGGAATCAGCGAGTCAAAATCTTTAAAAATTTTATATGAAACTTCAAACCGGAGCCAAAAAACTTCGATTTGTTGAGCGGTGTTATCAAAAGTTGTGGATTTATAAGTTTTTTATTACGATTTGAAGGGTTAAAAATTTAAGCGAAATTTTTGCCCTGAAAACGAACAGAGTACCATGCCTTAGGATTTAATGCACTTTAATAAAACAAATATATAATGATTGATTTCTGTGTGATTTAAATTATTTTAGCGCTTATTTTTTACTAATTAGATAGCATCATTGATTTAACCAACTCAGCCAGCCATCCAACCAGTCAAATTATTATAGCTTGCAAGCAGAATACAACACAATGTGCTCCATCAAATCAACAACAACAAAAAAAACCGATCGTGATATTGCAATCAATGAATGAACAAAACACGATCATCATATTCACCTGTCGAGTTAATAAAAACAAAAAAATCTCTTATATGATTTAAAGTGTACGTACGTTCGTACACCTTTAAGCTCGCGAAAGCGTACGCATACGCGAAATGCTCTTATCGATAAGTAGCGGCTGCCTGTCAATTGCTGGCAGTCAGTCCTCATATTCAGTTAGCAATTGAACATAAATAACCATAAATGATTTATTTTTTGTTTAATTTATTTGTGTGTGATTTATTTATTAGAAAAAAAATGGGATTATTTTTCAAATGTACCACTCCATACAGTAAAACATAAATAAAATGAACGTGAGGCAATAGGAAGTAATCAGAGTTGCTATCAGATTGGCAATTAAAAATTTATTAGAATAATAAAAAAAAATTTCGAAACAATTTAATTTCTTGATGTTTATATTTTAGTAATAAGATTGATAAAAATTATAAGTCTCAACTTTAAAAGAATGAACTGACTTGGTATATATTTATTTAAAAAATAACCAATTTATTACGAATGAGCAATTTATTTAAAATTTTCATACGCCTCGTTGTACTAGTTTTTATTTGAAAGCAAACAATACATTTGTACAGGGTGGCGTATGATATATTCATTCATATTTGGTATTCGCCTTAGAGAATGAATTGAACAATCACGACACGGCACTATTCATCCAATTTAACAGTTAAAACCCCGTTTTACCTAAAAAGCGAATATTTTCATTTACACACTGAAAAAAAAGACATAACTAAAATTAAGGAAAAAATGTCTTTGAAAATTTATCATGAATTTTCCTTAAATTTAGTAAAATTTAACTAAAAAATGAGAAATTTTCCTAACTATGAGGAAAAAAATTTAGTTCATTTACTTATAAGTAGTTCAAACTTTTCTTTAAATGGAATTTTTAAATATTAGGAAAAAAATTCTTACTGCCAAAGAAATTTTCCACAAATCTAAGAAACGTATATTTATTTTTAAGACATATTTCTTAAAAAACAATTTAGTTCCAGTTTAGTTAAAATTTACTAAAAAAAAGATCATCGTATTTCTCTTCTTTGAATTGAGGAAGTGTATTTCTCAGAATTTAGTTAATAACTTCTGAAAATTTAGTAAATATCTTCTTAAAATTTAGTTAAAAATTCAAAATGGCGATATCTCGAAAACTAAGCGAGATAGAGCGAAACGGACGAAATTTTCAAAAGAAAGACAATAAAGAAAAATATGGAATAGCCTAGCTCTGCATATCTGTCGGGGTCTCAAGACCCTAAATTTAGATCTAAAATTTGAAATTCCCGAGATTTTATATATGCACATATCTCGCACAATACTGCCAACACGAGAAAAGGTTCAACGGCGTTTTTGTAGCTCTTGACTCGTAGAACACTTCCGCAAAATACCCGAAAGCCCTCCGATTAATAGTTTTTGAGATATCCAGTTTTTAAGATTCTCAAGACCCTTTAGACCCCTTATTACCGTATCTCAAAAACTAAGCAAGTTAGAGCGAAACGGACACAAGTTTTGGTTCCAAATCTATAGGGATCCTTAAAGGACCCAACGGGGTCTCGAGTTAAATGGGGTCCGAACCCATGGGTCCAGGGTCTAGATCCAATCCATTTCTAAAATGTGAAGTATAATTTTTCTCATTTTCTAGTTAAAATTGGCTTAAAATTAAGTAACTTTGTTTTCCTTATTTTTGGGAAAATTATGAACTTAAACCAAGAAAAAAAATCTTTGGAGCCAAATCATTCCCTCTTTTTCTTAAAATTGAGTTAATTTTCCCAGATTTTAGTTCACTTTTTTTTGAGTGCAGTAGCGTAAAAAACAAGCAGTTATACCAGCTTTTTTCATCAAAGTGACAGTTTTTAAATAAATAATAGCGTTTTTAGTGTGAACAGAACCAACCCGTCACGACTTTTTCTATACGGTTTGGCAGTTAAAAACCGTGACCGTTTTATTTTTTCTCTGAGTTTTTTCTACCCCCTTTCTTACACAATCCATTGTTTCGAATTTTAACAACAAATCTGCATTTTTAATTCACAATGGTTAACAGTGTTTACAGTGGTGCCAACTTAATGACATTAACAATGTGTTTAGCGATTTTTTTCTCATAAAATTACGCTTATTTTATTTAAAGTCCATTTTCTGTCTCTGTGCTGTGCTTGTTCTGTTTATACTCTTATCCCGGAGATCAGGGAGTTAATCACTTAAAACGAAAACGATTGACGATGCATAAAGGACATCAAAATACATATCGTTTTGAACGTAAAGTTTAACTTGGTTTCAACTTGATCTAGAGTTTGCACACAAAATTTTAAAGAAACTTTTTTTCCTTTAAATTTCCGTTTTTATTTAATTAAAACCAAATAAACCAGGTTTCGCCGGCAGCATCCTCTCTGCTCGTTAAACTAAGTTCAACTTCAATAGTACATTCATACTGGCTTCATTTTAAAAACTCAACCGTTTACACACTAAAAAATTAAAATGAGTTTTAATCACTATAATTATATCAATTACTATTTTTATTGATTTTGCACCTATCACGAAAGTGATAGTGTTAATTACTAACATTTGGAAAGAAAAAATTGAATTTATTATTATTAATTTACGGAAATTTGCGAAATTAATCAAAAAATAAATTATAACAATTAAAAAATTAATAAAAACAAAATTGAACTTTTTAAAATTTTTAATTAAAAATTGTTTCCTTAAAATAGTTTGAGTATACATCCGAAATTTTTGACACTTATCAAGTTTTCTAAGTTTACCGAAACAAATTTGCGATTATTTATGCGTTATTTTACTGAAATCTATTGATAGTTACTACTATTTTTTATGAAAATATTTAATTTTTTTTATTTTTTACACTTTCTGTAATTTATTTTCCTTTATTACAACAGTTTTTAAAAAGCGTAGAACCATGAAATTTAAAAGATTTCGATTTCAATGCGTATTTTTAAATGAGGTTTGGCTCGAAACCTTGTTAAACAGGATTTAGACGCCAATGTGAATCTATCTACACTCATAAAAATATGTTAGTATTCCTTACAAAAAAGTCTGTTACCATTACTAAAAAAGTTTTCAATTTGTGCCCGATAACTTTTTCAGTTACCATTACAAACTTTGGTTTTCAAATTTTAGTAGACTTAAAATAACTGGTAAAAATTAGTAATACAGAATTAATCTGTAAAATTTTTGTAAAATGAATTTTAAAACCCATTTGTAAATATTATTAACTTTATTTGTAAAAAAAATGTAAATTGTGTATTTATAATTTTTGGTATTTTTGTACAATATGTAAACTGCGTATTGCGCTTGTTGTCGCCAATTACTATTCCAATGAAACTCAATTTTTGATCTAAAATATGTAAGAGAAAATATTAAACACAATTTTTTAATAGAAATTATACGTACCACATCACATTAATGCGTTGAAAATTGTGTTGTTGAGATGTTGAATATATGTATTTATTTGTGTATGATGTTCTAGAATAAAAAATATCAACATAATTTTTTAAATGGAACACATAAATATACAATTGTTACCTGTTTCAGCTTTTCCTATTTTGTTTTACGAGGGTTTTATTTATTGTCCTAAAAAAGGAGTTAATTTTAAATAAAAAAAATATTGAGCACATTTTATTTAATAAAAATTATACATACCACATAACATTAATGCTTTGAAAATTGTTGAATATGTGTAGGTATTTGTGGATGATGTTCTAGAATAAAAATATCAATATAATTTTTTAAATGAAACACATAAATATACAATTGCTACCTGTTTTCAGCATTTCCTTTTATGTTTTACGTGGGTTTTATTATCCAAACAAAACGAGTTATTTTTTTTTTTTTCATTTCGTCCGCGTCGCGACGTTCAACTTATGAGTAGTATTTTGTGACTGAAGAAAAAAAGAAAGAAATAAAGGAAAATACACAAAGAGTCTCTTCACAATACAACAGCAAGCGGCAGACAGAAAAATATCCTCATTTATTTTTTTGCTGTTGTCTGTATAAAAAATGTTTCTGTCTGCTGCTGTATTGTGATTCACTATTTATGAAGAGACACAAAATTGTCAATACTACTCTCAACTGAGAGTCTCAGTAATAAAAAAGAATCAACCCTTCAATAAGAACCCTTTATGTACACAAAAACAAAAAAATATTCATAGGAAGCATAAGCAAAAAAGAAACGCGAGTTGAGAACAAAGAAAAAATAATTTATTCTATTATGTTGTTTTTGCATATATTCTTTTCACTATATTTCCTTCCTTTTTTATTATGTGCTTCTTTAATTGGAAAAACAAATGCAAATAAGTGTGATCAATATTAAAAATAATAAACATATGTATTAAAGCGTTGGTCCACTTTTTTAACATAAAAAAAAAAGTAATAATATATATTTTTTAATTTCCAAATATTTTAATAAAATTTCAATATTTTAATAAAGTGTATTTTTTTTTCTAGAAAAAAAAAAAACAAAATTTACAAACTAATATTGTAAAATTTACAAAATGATTATCAAAAGTTAGTATGATAATTTTTTTAAAATCAACTGAAAAATTTATTAAAAATTCAGTATAAAATCAATAGTTTGTAACGCGAGTTTACAAAAAAGAATTACTAAAAAATTATTTTTTAGTAAGAATTAGTAAAAAAACCTGTAAAGTTGGGTTACAAACCATTTTACAAACTTTTTTACTGACGTATTTTTTTGAGTGTACTATAATCCGCATTACAACAACTCACCCTAAATGAAGGGCTATAAAAACAGTAAAAAATATTTTAAAATAATTGGTTGTTTATATTATTTAACTGTTTATTTTGACAGTTTAATAATTATTTATTAATTTAAATCTAGGTACTTAGTCAATATTTATTAAGATAAATAACTAGTTGCATTAATAAGAACATTAAATCATTTAGGACGAATCAGTTTAACACGTTTGAGACATTAACTTAATTTGAAATTTAATTTCACTTTTCACGAATTTGTAAAGCAATTTAAGCGTTTATGTTACTTTATTTAAATTTTATTATACCCTATACCACTCTGTGGTACAGGGTATACCGATCGACTTAGAATCACTTTTTGAGTCAATTTAGCGATGTCCGTCCGTCCATGTAAACGTTGTGCGCACGATACAGGTCGCAATTTTTAACTGATTTGTATAAAATTTGAAACATAAGCTTCTTTTGACCCAAGGACGAACGTTATTGAAAATTATTATTATTATAAAATAAAAATCGGTGCATATTTTGACCTTACCCCCATACAAACGTCCCCTTTAAATTTGGGACAAACGACCCTAACAACCGTATTTTAACAGGTATCTTTTCAAAATCTGGCAGGTAAACGGTTTTTGTGTACACAAATCACCGTTCCGAATTTCAACAGAATCGGACCAGTTCTTCTTGTAGCCCCCACACAAACCACCCTCCCGATATTCACATAAATCTCTAAAATTTCTTGAAAATAAAAAATATTTGATTAAAATTGTTTTGTGTGTGTGTAACGCATATTTTAATAACCCAATTAAATCCGATTATAATCGGACCATTTTTGGACTTAGGCCAAGGTGAAATTAGGCTTAGGTGAAAATTTCACCCGATATTACTAAAAGCACTTATTAAAGATTTGGCAAAATTTAGATCCAATCGGTCCATGTTTGGACTTGGTGTCCATTTTCCGGGAAACACTGGTGTAGGGTATTATATGGCGGTCTTGACCGACTGTAATTTTTTTATTTAAAAAAGAGTTTATAAAATTTTCAAATTCTATCTTGTTAGTTGAGTTAACTCATTTTAAAATATGAACATAACAAATATGTCACGACATTTTCCATACGATTTGACAATTAAAAACCGTGACCGGCAGGGAAAAAATTTACCCCCAGTTTCTGTAACACGAACGTCATTCGCCCGCGATGAATTTGCATGTATTTTGTTTTTGTAATAAAAACAAAATACATGAAAATTCGTCGTAGACGAATGACGTTCATGTTACAGAAACTGGGGGTTACACTTAATTTCTCTCCGGTTTTTCTCACTACAGTCTTGCCGAATTTTAACGAAAAAAAAAAAAATAATGGTGCTAACCTAGAGTTTGCAAGACGATTAAAATCGTAATCGTAATCGCGATTAATCGCACCAATTAATCGTAATCGGCAAAAAAATCATGCGATTACGATTAATAATTTTCTATGAAATTTATTGTTTTGATAACGAATTTAATACATAATATGGAAACTTTCCTCCAAAAAAAACTTGCAATTTTAA
Organism: Pegoplata infirma; assembly: GCA_963921195.1. NCBI lineage: Eukaryota > Metazoa > Arthropoda > Insecta > Diptera > Anthomyiidae > Pegoplata > Pegoplata infirma. Next base: position 20,414,717 of record OY992540.1, read on the forward strand.
AAACAGTTTGAAAATATAAATAATTTGCGATATATTGTATTGCTTTTGGCTTCGAAAATCAAAAATTTTCTGAAATCGATCGAACGGTTTTCGAGACATCCCTTTTTAAAACATGTCAAAAAATTTTCAAATGTGACATTCGAGAAATTAAAATAAAATTATTTTTTTCATTGATGCTTTTATGAAACTTGAAATAAATTGTTATTTAAACTTGATTTGTGCCAAATCGGATTATTTAAAACCGTGCAGCTTTTCGATCGAATTTTTTAATTTTTCGAAAGTTTTTAAAAATGTAAAATTTTGATCGCAAGACGCCACACACAGGTTCAAATGATCGGATTCGACTCAAATTAAAATGAAAGTCCGTCTTAAGCTTAAGGGAAAAATGTTGAGATTTAAAAGAAAAAAAAAATTGAACGTTGGAAAACCGAAATTTTTTGCCTATTTCGAAACCCGCTTTACCAAATTATTTTTTTTTTTTGATATTCACATTTTTTTCTTATAATCATAGCAAGACGTATTTTTTAATTTTCAAAAATCTAAAGCTTTGATCGAAGCTACGGGTTAACTTAATTCGATTGGCCTTAAATTTGTACCACATACATATACAGTTGAACTCGGTTATTACGAACTCGGTTATAACGAATTCTCGGTTATAACGAACTAATTCCAAAGTTCCGACGTTTTGGCAACAATTTTCACACAAAATACCACTTTTATAACGAACTCGGTTATAGCGAATCCTCGGTTAAAACGAACTACTTATTATGGTCCCACGAACACAATTTCATGCATATTTACCTTTTTATAAAGAACTCCCATAAATATTTTGAAATGTGCTGCAATTATGTTCACCAAACTCACAAAAAGTTAGAAACTTTTTGGTTAATATGTATTATAATTTTGATAAAATTTATTTATATTTTTAATGTTTTCTTCTCAATAAGTAGTTTACTTACAAAAAAGCGTGAAATAAAATTTAATTTTGAACTTTTTTTTTAGAAATAAAACTAGGTTTACATAAAATAGACCCCGCTTATAGCGAACTTCGCTTATAACGAACTTTTTTTACTGGTCCCTCGGAGTTCGTTATAACCGGGTTTGACTGTATATATTGTGCTCGATTCGGGAGCACTCTTTCACCATTCACCTAATTTTTGAAAATTTGATATCCATCCGAATTTTAAGATTTTTAAATTTTTATAGTGTAATTTTTAAGAATAAAAAATTTTTAAAAATTAGGTGAATGGTGAAAAAGTACTCCCGAATCAACCACTTTATATGTTAAAAATTTTAATTTTTGAATTTTTATACGTTTATTTAAAAATTCGATTAATCGATAATCGCGATTAACGGCGATTTTTTTAATCGTAATCGCGATTACGAGATATCTCGATTATTTGCAAGCTCTATGCTAACCTAATGACCTTGACTTTGTGTTTAGTAATTTGTTCTCCATAAACTACTCTATAATCCAAATTTGTTGAAATTTACCAAATTTATGGTATGAAACTGGACTCCCGCTAATCCAAATTTGTTGAAATTTACCAAATTTATGGTATGAAACTGGACTCCCTCCAACTATAAATTTGGTAGTTTTGCTCTTCGTGAGTAAATATGTTCGAATTTCGTCTGTCTGGAAATTCAAAGCCTTTGAACGCTACACTTTAACTAAAATGATGTCTGTTTTCTCCTATAAACTGAGTAGATTTAACCAAAATGTGTAATTTTACTTGATTTTTTAAATATTTTTTTCTCAAATATTTTGACATTGTGTTTATTACTTGTTTAAATTTTAGATTGGGTAGCTTAAAAAACAGGTAACTCTTTCCATATGCAAGTTCTTAGGACAATCACTGGGCGATAATTGAAAAACCACCCTTGTTAGTTTAATTAGAGTTACCCAGCAAAACTTAGATTACCAAATAAGGTATAAAATAAGGTATAGGATCTCTTATTTTATACATTGCAGCATTGATGATTTTAACAGGTGATTAGACTCAAAGTAATGCATCCACATTATCACAAAGAATACCAGTAAGGTATAAAATAAGTCATAAATTTATAACGAAGAATACGAGTAAGGTGTAAAAAATATGATATTTTATAGGTTACGAGAAATGAAATAATATAGCATACCAGAAGATAATATATAAGGTGTTACGAGTAGTGAAAAAGTAATTTTGTATTAAATTTATTCACGTGATTGTAAGTGAGTGTAAGTAGATAAAATATGCTCGTGAGTGTGTGTCGTTGTAATGCATTATGCATCCAATTATAAATAATGCATTATTTCAAACTTTCAAATAATAAATAATGTTACCATTGTAATGCATTATGCATCCAATTATAAATAATGTATTATTTCAAACTAGTGCCTACGGTCAGTACCGTAGTACCGGGAATACCGGTATTCCCGGTTCTCGGTATTCCCGGGAAATGGTACCGGTTTCCCGGTTCTTGAAATATTTCCGGTATTCCCGGGAATACCGGTATTCCCGGTTCCGGTTCTGACGGTATTACCGGTATTCCCGGGACTACCGGTATGTATATTTTGTAAAATTGTATAGAATTAAAATTTTTTCTTTACTTTTATCAAAAAAAAAAAAACAAATACAAAATATGTTGAAAACACCATTTCCATTTTTTTGTATGAATATAGTTACATGATTTTTAAATAATTTTACAAACACAACTAAATATTTCTGAAATACTGATTGAATGGTGTAATTTAAATATTTTATGGTATTGTATTTTATTGTTTTTTTAAGAACCGGTACCAGGATCAGAACCGGGAATACCGGTATTCCCGGGAATATATCTAGAACCGGGAAACCGGTACCAGAACCGGGAATACTGGTATTCCCGGGAATACCGAAAGCCGGGAAATGGGGGGCACTATTTCAAACTTTCAAATAATACATAATGTTACCAAATATAAGTCATCCATGATTTAATGTTTAGAAATAATAAATGTGAAATACATTTTTTCTAATAATCGTGCATTACGTAGCAAATTATTAGTAATGCATTATTTTTCACTTGAAAATAATACGTTGTGGAACAAATGTTTGGTAAGACATCCTAAAATAATGCTACAAATAAGGTATATACATTACCTGGTAATGTGTTATATAATCAATACCCATTACCAAAGTTTTGCTGGGAATCAATGTTTTTTTTTATTGGTTATTATTAAATATATCTTTGTATAAGAATCCTACTAGTGTTTATGTTTGAATTATTATTTTCAAGTTGTTTTTTTTTTATCAGAGTGTTAACTGGGTAATTAACAATCAATGTTCGCGTGTAGTTTACGCGACATGTACATTTTGTCTGTTTTTCCCTTTGTTACGGGGATTTGGGGTTTTTTTTCGATACTATTGAAGTGCATACACGTAATCATTAAATCTACACCAACCATTAAAGAAAGATCTTTTTATAAGTGTTTTGTTTTCCTGTAGAGTGTTTCTTAAATTATATTGACACATAATGGTATAAAAGTTGATGTTAAGTTAATAATAATATAAACCTAATAAGAACTGGGGTTTACAAAACTATATTCCCCGGTCCTTGACTTTTAAGAATAATTTTTCATATCTTTTGTCTATCTGAAAACTGATAAATTATTGAATTTCAGCGTAATTGTAAAAGATAAATTAAAAAAGAATTGAGTTGTAATCAACAGACGAAAGTATTAAATAAGTTTTTTAGTTCATTGTTAAATAGGTGACACATAAATTTTAAAATAAAAGTACCACAAATGTTTTTTTTTAACAAAACCATATTGTATTTAAAAATGGATAATGAAAAGGTAATCCCCCTTTTAAAAAATTACAATTAATAACATAAAAATTCGTGTTTGTTTATGTACACACCCAAATTTAAGCATAATTTTTTTGTTAAAAAATATAATTATTTTATACCCCCATCCACTTAGTGGTAGAGGGTATAAATAAGTTTGTCTTTCCGTTTGTAACTAATAGAAATATCGGTCTGGGATCCCATAAAGTATGTACATTATTGATCAGTGATCGATTCTAAGACATTTAATATCCGTCTGTCTGCGAAAATGGCGATCAAGGCCAAAATATTACACTGAAACTTGACACATTTTCTTGTTGTGGCCCCCAAAAATTTAAGTATTGAATTTGAGCAATATCGGTTCAGCGGTTCAAAAGTTATAAACGAAAATGTGAGGACACCTCAAAAATTTTGGTATATTCAACATAACCTAAAAATACAAAATGCTTAAATTCGGCTGCTTATTAACATATGTGAATAGAATTGAACACCGAATGGTATTTAAACAAATACAAACATACATACATCTTTACACCATTTTTATACCCTACACCACTCTGTGGTACAGGGTATAATGTCCGTCTGTGCAAAGGGTGACCACGGCCAATATGTTACACGGATATGTCTGAAACTTAACCCATTTCTTACCAGCTTGTGTTTGAACACACGCTTATAATTTTTTTTATAAATTTGGCACAGCCGAATTTAACACTCTCACTTGTTTCAGTTGAATTTCTTACAAAATATTTTCTGTGCAAACAGACATACTTCTTTAACCAATTTTTTATACCCTACACCACTCTACACCACTCTGTGGTACAGGGTATAATGAGTTTGTGCTGGTGTTTGTAACCAGAATTATAGAGTAATGTAAAAACAAAGAGAGACAAAAAGCAATCTGCATTTTCACTATATAACTGGTATCTTCCATCTCGCTCAGATTTCGTAAACAATACCATATGGTTTTTGTTTATTATATTTATAAACGCCATTTGTTATATATCTCTGTACCTCGATTTGTAATTACCCGAAATGTAAACATTGTGCGCTCGATACATATCGAAACTTTTAGCCGATTTGTATGAAATTGAACGTCCCCTGTAAATATAGGTCAAATGGGCCAAACAAACGTATTTTAATAGGTATCCTTTAGAAATTTGGCAGGTAAAGGTGTTTTGTGTTCACAAATCATCATTTCAAATTATAAGGGAATCGGCCCAGTTCTTCTTGTAGTCCCCATACAAACCACCCTCCCGATAATTACATAAATCTCTAAAATTTCATGAAATCAGAAAATATTTAATTAACATTTATTTGTCCAATCAAATCTGATTTTAATCACGCCATTTTTGGACTTACAAGGGAAGTATCTCAACCCTTATGAACCGATTTGCCTGAAACTTAAAATATATATAAAGGAGACGAGTTTAAGGTTGGGGTGTCTCGGTTTATTGGCCATATCAGTGTTTTAAAATTTCGTTGTCCCCTTATGAAACAAAGAGGACCTTCGGAAAAATTTCGATAACTCCTTAACTAACAGGAATAGCGTCTAGAGCAAAAATACGTCTCGACTTAAATTTAATAAAGATTATTTCGTATTCATATGGATATCGTAGGTCTATGTCTTCATATAAATACCCCCCAAAATTAACACATTTTCATGGAAGAGATATTTAACGAAGCCGAATTTTGCAAGGTTATGCCACCATTCGATAGACATTAAAAAAACCTTTCTTCTCATATGTAAACATCATATAGTTTCTTAGAATGAAATAGCTGAAAAATCCAAAAAAACGATTTTTACGCCAATTTTTGGCCCACGTTTTGAACCCCTAAATCCCCGATAAGTTTCATGCAAATCGGTTCATAAGGGTTGAGATACTTCCCTTGTTAGACTCCATATAAAAATTTCGCCCGATATTGTGTTTACAAATCATCATTTCAAGTTTTAAAGGAATCGGAACAGTTCTTCTTGTAGCCCCCATACAAACCACCCTCCCGAAATTCACATAAGTCTCTAAAATTTCATGAAAATAGAAAATATTTAATTAACATTTTATTTGTCCAATCAAATCTGATTTTAATCACGCCATTTGTGGACTTAGGCCCCATATGAAAATTTCGCCCGATATTCACTTAAAGCAGCGGTGCCCAAAAAGAGAAATTTTTTTGTTTTTTACGCTCTCTGTTGTTAGTTTTGTTGTCGTTCATATTGTGTGTGTGTGTCTTCGTTGATCTTTAACAAGTGTTTGGGCACCATTGACTTAAAGCGTTTTTTTTGCAACAAATAGGCTTTTATTTCACTCTAATTTGATTTGTGAGTGTTTTCTACACTTATTAAAGATGTGACAAAAGATAGACCCAATCGGTCCATGTTTGGACTTAGGACCCATTTTACAGGAAACTCTGGTGTAGGGTATTCTATGGCCGGTCTTGACTATAATTTTCTTACTTTTTTTGTGGAATGTTTTTTTCACCAATTTTTTTTCTGCGGATTTTTTTTTTTTTTTTTTACATTTACATCTTTTTGGCATTGTGGAGGGTATCAATACATTCCACAAGGCCGAATTAAACTTCTTTACTTGTTTTTAAATAAATCGTTTAAAGATTTCAAAACGGAAGTTAAACAACGAGGAAATATTTACAAAAAGTCCCCAATAATATTCTTGTTCACAATATATGTAATAGTGATGAATACTTTGTTTTGAAGCCACAAAAGAAAACCTTGAAAATTTCTTTATTAACACGTATACTAGGGTGGCACGAAAATTACTTTTGTTGAATTTCGGCCAAATTATGGTTCCTTTTGGTCTAAAAACTCCATATAAAAATTTTAGCCAAATCGGACAATTTTAAGCCGTGCCACTGGGAGGTTAAAGTTGGGCGCTTGCAAAAAATTACAAAAACAAAAAATTTATTTTTTGAATTTCTTTTTATTATTTCATTTAATTAGCTTTTTTACTACAAAAAATCATTTCGGTGGGATAAAATCTTCAACTTTAAAATTGATTTCGAAAAAAAATTAAGGGCCGACCCTTAAATTTTCCTCTAAAAAAATGTTTTTAAATTTTTTTTTAAGTTTTATTAGTCGATTTGTTGCTCTTAATGATACATAAAATTTGATAAAGTATAAAATAAAATATTTTTTGCTGTTTCTGGACACATTATAGAATGCTATAAAGTTGTCACAGATCGGAATATTTTTTTTCGAACTAAATTTTAAAGATGTAAGCTTTATATCACCAAAATAAAATTTTTTATCAGTTATAAAATAATCAAGTTAAATAATAATTAAAAAAAAAATAAAAAAATTTTGGTTTGTATGAAAAATTTTTTTTAAGTGTAAACTTTACTCGCGATAAGAGTTTTTAGATCAAAAGGAACCATTATTTGCCCGTTAATCTTCGAAATTCGAAAAAGTCATTATTCCTGCCACCCTAAATTTGTTTAATTAAGAGTTAACCAAAGTGTAGCCCTTTGTTTACAAGCATCACTAATCAACTGAAACTATAAATCCACCACTGGATCGATTGTTAATATTGATTTACATATAATATACATACATACGTAGGTATGTAAAGTACTATTAAATGTAGCTGCAATGTGTTTTTAATACAAAACACAATTTAACACACTGATTCCCAACCTTTTTTATCACTATTCAACAATTTTGAGGTGATTAAGGAGCTGTTTTATTTTGAACTGCATAAAGCAGACGGACGGATATCAATAGAACGTCTTAGAGTCGATCATGAATCATCATGAATATTTTTTTGGGATCCCCGACCGATATTTGGATGTGCTATAAACGGAATGACAAAGTGAGTATACCTCCATACTGTGGTTGGAGGGTACAAAAATTGTGTCACTTTAGATTTTTCTTTTTTTAAGCATTTTACGTATGCCGCTCAAACAAAATACCTTTGAAGACCCTAGTAAAATTTGGCACAGAAAATATTTGTAGAATATTTTAACACTCTCACTTCAATTTTAGTAGATTTCTACGACAGTTTTTGAAAAAAGTACTAAAATTTAATTTTAATTTTTTTTGGGGCCTGACGAAAAAAGCTTGGGAAACATTATTGTAAATAATTAATGTAGTTTCCATGTTAATGTTGAATGTAATTTATAAAATTTTAACAATTAAGTATTTCCAAATATTTGCTGTTATAAATCTGTATTTGATTTTTTGATTAATATAATAATCAAAAAAATAAATTATAAAAAAAAAAAACTCAGTGGATGATAATTTTAACCAGGGAAACCAAAAATATGCTTTAAAAAACGTAAAATATGATTTTAAAATGTGAAACCGAAGCTCGTAAAAGTTCAGTTTCTCTTCAAAATTCTACATAAAAATGATAAAATTACAATTTTTTAAGTTTTATTTTATAAAAATTGACAATTTTGTCAAAAAAAAATTGTTTTTTTTCAAAAAAAAAAATGTTTGGAAAAAGGGTTTTTGGCAAAAAAAAAATTTTGTTAAAAAAAAATCTTGTCAAAAAAATTTTTTTTTCAAAATGAATTTTGTCAAAATTTTTCTTAAAAAAGAAAATTCTCAAAAAAAAAAATTCAAAAATAAATATTTCCAAAAAAAAAAAAAATTAAAAAACAATTGTTTGTCAGAGTCATTTCAGATCAGAGTACAGTATTTTAAAATATTTTTAGTTCTAAGCATGGAAAAGATTAGAAGGTACGCAGTGTTGTATTTGATGTATTTTCCAATATGGTGGCAAAATGCTTGTTCTTCCTCATCTCACACGTACATATTTAATATCAAATTATATTCTTTGCTTATAAAAAATGGAATTTGTCTTTCATTTAATTAAATTTACTATTTATTTTGCTTTATTCAACGTTTTTTTAAAGATAATACGCACTATTGATAGTTTAAAACCATTTGTTTTTTCTTTTGTTGTTTTCCTTGTTGTTGTTCCCCTTTATGTTGCATTGTTTTTATTAAACGTCAAAAGTTACATAATGTGCTGTCACTAATACTTATTCAAGCGAAATACGACTCTGTTACACTCAAAATAATTACTCTGTTAAAAACTCTGTAAAATGACTGTAATCTCAATTCGACAGATATTTGACAAAGTTATCTGTCGAAATACAGATTTTAAGAATATACTTTGTATTTTCTTGTAACCGAAAAACAAAATTTTATCTGTAATTTGACTTTTTACTTTGTATCTCTATTTTACAGATAATAAACAGAGTTTTTTGTTAAAATACAGATTTTATAAAAAACTTGTGTTTTTTTTCTCGTAACCAAAATACAAAATTTCAACTGTAATTTTACTTATTGCTCTGTAATAATAAAACCAGGTAAATTTTACAAGGATGTCGTGTAAAATTGGAGGTACTCGTAAAAAAACTTTCACAAAAATAAAAAAAAAGTTAATTTAGATTTTGGAAGCATTAAAGCGGGTAAATTTACTCGATGGCAGTTTCCAATTGTCAACACTACTTGCACATTAAGGAAAGATAAATTAATTAGAAATCAAATAGTAAATAAAATAGTCAAATTCTGGTCGCTTTTATCAATATTTTACAGATAATTCTGTAAATTTACAGATTTTTTATCGAAATCATTTTACAGAGTTTTCTTCGTAAAATAACAAAAAATCTTGCTGGTTGGAAATCTATGGTATTTTCTGCTGGCTCAGCAGAGTATCTCTGTAATTTAACAGAGTGATTATTTTGAGTGTACACTTCTATTTTTTTTTTCTATGGTTCTAAGATTCTTTTATTAGCTTTGAATGATTTGTTCATTCTAAATTTTTAGTATGGGTCAAAACGGCTTGCAAACGCATTCGTGCACATGTCTGCTTTGCACTTAACTCGATTTTCTCTTATTTCGACTTAAGCTATTATAACTTAAGGAAATTAGTTGTAATTAGGGAAACTTAAAATATGTTTTATGTTTTTTTCCTATGCATTGTATTGATATATGAGTAAGTTTAAGATCAATTCAAAAATCTCGCATCGATTTGTAAAAGCATATTTTTTCAAATTTTGGTCTAAAAAGCATATGGGCACTTCCACCGAAAGGTCTACCAAGACCAAAAAACGAAAAATTCTTGAAACCAATTTGTTTTAACATATTTTCATAAGAAACAATCAAATTTTACTAACGTGAACAAATTTTACATTTATTCATAACCCATTTCGAGATATTCGAATATAAAGTCGAGCAAGCCAATTTTTTCTCATTGGGACATTTCTATTGCACCTTTTGTTTTGATAAAAGTTCTTAAAGAGAAGCATTAAATGTTGACTTTTGCTTTTAAAAAATCTTTCTGAAGATACAAAGAGCTAAAAAAAAATGCATAACAAACTATGCATTTAAACAATAACCGTTAGTTTTTGCTAAGCTTTATCACATATTTCGATGTCCCGTGCGACATAGAAAAACAACATTAGTTATTAGTGCGTCAAGTAGACATGACGAAAATTCTTCAAATATTGAGAACAAACACAGATTTTTATTACAATTAAAATAAAAAAAAAAAATTTAAAAAATAATAAAATCTGTGATCTTGGTTCTTATATAAAGTTGGTCACGTGCGACATGGTAAGTGTGGATTTTAAAAATTTTAAAAAATATTTTTTCTTGCATAAACGATTTACTTATATAAATACATACTTTTAAATTATTTAAATATAGATGAGTAGGGATGAGATTTTCATGCACTAAAAAATCGAAAATATGCGCTTAAAATATCCGCTAAAAAATTCAAAATATGCACTAAAAAACCTTAAAATATGCACTAAAAAATAAAATGCCGGCCTTAAATAGTAACATTTAAAACTTTATGTACCATAATTGTCTTAAAAATTAAACAATCTATAAAAAAGTTAAAAAAAAAAATATTTTTCTTATTTTCAAAATAAATTTTTAAAATTTAAAATCGATAATGAAACAAATCAATTTGTGTTTTTGCTCATTTATGCCAAAATATGCACTTGAAAGTTGGAAATATACACAAAATATGCATTTAAAACCAAAATATGCAAAAATATGCATTTTCACCAAAATATGCAAAAATATGCAAAAACAAATCGATGCCATTTTAACGCAAATTTCTTGATTCGGAAAGATAATTGGTCGATATCGTTTTTAGACGATCGACAAAAAACATGCATTTGCATGGAAATCACATCCCTATAGATGAGTATAAACGGCGAAAAAAATAAAGAGTGATGCAAACGGTGGAGAGAAAAGTTAAAGGAAGATGAAATAAAATTACAAGACAATAAATTAAAAAACAAGGAAATAATGCGGAATGCTAGACAAAAGTGGAAATCGTTGGCTGAAGGACGTATTGAAATAAAATGAATGAATAAAAATTTGTTTTTTAAGCTTATTTATTTACAATTTGTTAAAAAAAAAGAACAACTAAAACAACATAAATATGATGATGGAAAAAAATGTCCCGTGCGACATGTCCCGTGCGACAGTGATTAAAGTTAAATTAAAAAAAAAGTAAAAATAATTTTGAGGTAAAATTTTACAACTTTTAAGAGACATTATTAGCAAACATTCTAAAATTAGTCGCATTGTGATATTGCCTCAGGTTTCGCTAAAAACAGAGTTTTAATTGATAGTCGCGAAAACCACTTCTGTTTTTTGTCCCGTGCGAATGGTTGTGTTCTTTGCGATTATCTCGAAAACTTGAAACAATTTCCAAAATCAACCTGAGCAACAATTATAGAGCTAGTTAAGAGCTATAAGTTTCCCCTTTTGTCAAGAAAAAAATTCTTTTTATTTTGACTTTTATTTCAACTTAAATGTGTTCAACGGTCACGTTCGACATGATGGAATTGCCCATATTATAGGCTAAAAAGCATATTTTAGCATAAAAGCATATTTTTTTAGGGCACATTTTGGTGATTTGAGAAAAACTCCATATTTTTATAGAGAACAAAAATAAATATTTCGCTAAAAAATTGTGAGGAACTTACAAGGAAAGTCTCCCTAGTGTCACCCGCGGTTTTTTATGGAATTAGGTTTATTTTGTAGAGCACAAAAAATAAAGGGACACGTATTTTTTTTAGCGGCCCAAATTCATATTTAGGGGGTAAAAAGGAGGGGGAAGACAAGGCCATTTTTCAGTTTTTTTCGTTTATCTCCTAAATTATGCAAAGAAACCTAGTCATGTTACATACCAAATGAAAGGTCTTTGGAAAACCTATCTACGTGTGCTAAGAACGTGTCCAAACATGCACAACTTTTCTTCATATTGAGTAAAATACCAAAATTTTAGGACATTTTTGTTAATAAATTGACAAATATTAATTTCTTCGGCCCGTTGTTAGCACCACGAGATAGGTATTTTTAATACCTTTAATCTAATACCACACATGCCTATATTAATTTTGTTTAAATAGGCGTAAATTGTAAAAAACTGAAAAAGGTCAATTTCCCCCCATACAAATCGATCCCCCCTAAAAATAAGTTTGGGCCGCTAAAAAAAATACGTGTCGAATTAATTTTCGTTCTTAACAACATATCCAAATTTCATGAAGATCGGAGGGTGACACCAGGGAGACTTCCCTTGTTAGTTTTTATGTCAAATATTGTGAGGACCTTTTTTAGTGAGATTTTATGTCAAAATGTTTTTATTTTAATTTTTAAATTCCTTGAAAATGGCTAATTTGTGAAAAAGTTCCAAAATAGTAGTTGGTATTTAAATTACATTTTTTTGTTTGTTTGTCAAAACAACAAATATTTTGTAAAAAAAAATAATAATCACTTTTATACCCCCCAACCACAGTATGGGGGTGTACTTACTTTGTCATTCCGTGTGGAACGCATCAAAATATCGGTCTAGGACCCTATAAAGGATATATATTAATAATCAGTAGGGTTGAGATTTCCATGCACTAAAGAATTGAAAATAAAGTGTGTGTAATATAAATCTTGTTTTCATACAAAAAACTTCTTAAAAATCAAAACATAACGCCGCGTTTAAATGTTAACATATAAAAATTTATGTACCCTAGTAAAAATGGTTTTGTATATATCCATGTATAAATTGATACAAATATATCTAATTTTACATAAAATTATTTAATTATATAAAATTATATAAAAAATTTCTCAGATAAGACCAAAATTCGTATCAAATTTTATAAAATTTTATCGGGAGTTATATCAAATTTTATACAATTTGATACGAAATTTGGTCTTATCTGATAGATTTTTTATATAATTAAATATAATAATATCTCAGTATGTCTTAAAAGATATATTTGTATAAATTTATACATGGCTATATACGAAATGGTTTTTACTAGGGTAAGCAAGATTTTTATGCCAAAATATGCACTTAAAAGTTACAAATATGCACAAACCAATTAGCACTTTAAACTTAAATATGCATTTAAAACCAAAATATGCAAAAATATGCATTTTCACCAAAATATGCAAAAACAAATCGATGCCATTTTAATGCAAATTTCTTGATACGGAAATACAATTGTTCGAAAACGATTTAAGACTATTGTAAAAAAACATGCATTTGCATGGAAATCACAATTTTTACAATATATTGAAAAGAAAATTTTGTTCAGCGGACTTAGATTCAGGAGATCTGTGACACAGCGATTTTCGGTTTTTCAAATATCTTTTACAGGTTTATTTAATCTTGAACATGATTTTTCCAATCAACATAATTATAGAAACTCTTCAGCTGCAGCCTTAAAATTATAAAATAAGTACCTACTTAAACTTGAAATTTAAAAGTAAACTTTGTTTAATAAATAGCGATAACGATTTCGTTTTCATATTTAAAATTTATAAACAATAGGGCGAAGCAATATTTTTATTGCTTAAACCTGGGGTAAAATATTTGTCTTTTTATATCAACCCTAGTAAAAATGATTTCGTGTATAGCCATGTATAAATTAATACAAATATATCTTTTTATACATATTTAGATCTTATCATATTTAATTATATAGAAAATCAATCAGATAAGACCAAAATTCGTATCAAATAATATAAAATTTGATATAACTCCAGATAAAATTTTATAAAATTTGATACGAATTTTGGTCTAATCTGAGTTATTATACCCTCCACTCTAGTGATAGAGGGTATATATAAGTTTGTCATTCCGTTTGTAACACCTCGAAATATTGGTCTAGGACCCCATAAAGTATATATATTCATGATCCTCGATCGATTTTAAGACGATCTAGCGATGTCCGTCCGTCCGTCCGTCCGTCCGTCTGTCCGTCTGTCTGTCTGTCTGTCTGTCTGTTGAAAACACGCTAACTTTTGAAAGACTTTACGGAGGCTCCTGAAGTTTGGCATATATGTTGGGCATTTACCTGGTCAGGTTGGTATTGCAATCCAGCGAAATCGGTCCAGCAGTTCAAGAGTTATAAGCAAATGAGTGAATTTCGGCAAGGGTTTTTTTGGAATTTACGAGATAAAACACACGGTAACTTTCGAACGGCAATTCTGAGGGTGCTGAAGTGTGGCATATATATTTGTCGTTCTTCAGGTCCGGTTCGTTTTAAATTTCACGCAAATCGGTCCAGTGGTTCAAAAGTTATTAGCAAAACCGTAAATTTCAGATTCGCCTCACCTTAAATTCACGTGTTGAAAACCCGTTAAACATGTTTTAAGAACATTGGTAAGTCACAAAAATATTTTACATCGCATTTTTGTCACTCAAAAATATTTTTACACTAAAAGAAAAAAAAATACACTCGAAAAAAATTTTACACTCAAAAAAATTTTACACTCAAAAAAAATTTAGTAAAGTATTTTTTTTTTTTAAATTAGTTAAAATAAAAAGTTTTTTTACGCAAAATAAAATATTTCTAATCAAAAATGTTATTTTTTCTCTCAAGAAAATTTACTATAACTTAAAAAGGGCATTGTGGAGGGTATTCATAGATTCGGCCAAGTCGAATTTAATTTTTCTACTTGTTTTTTATATAATTTCATATAATTAAATATTTATATGTAAAATTAGATATATTTGTATCAGTTTATACATATGAGGCATACCACACCAAATGTCCAGCGAAAAAAACACGTGTCGCACGAATTTCTGAATAGGTTGTATGGATAGCTCTATATGAAACTAAGAAAATTGCGTTTTTGGTTTTTCAATTTTTCAAAAACTGGGCTCAGGAGGCGTGGTCAAATATTGGAAAAATGGTCAAATTTGTGTCGAGTTGCCTTGAATAAATATTTATCACATTAAAACGGAATGCACCACAATCTCAAAAATTTACATTCTATATAGTTTTGTATGGGCTATCGATAAAATTTTTTTTTTTTGGAAAATTTTCAGAACCCGTTCTGAAATTTTCCATTTTTTAAAAAAGTCAATTTATCAAAAATCCGGCCACTTTTTTTTTTTTTTTTAATTTTTTTTTTTTAAGTTTAGATGTTTGTTCATCCACACAAAAATATTCAGAAACACGTTCGTCGTTTTTTTCGAGAAAATAGCATTTGAATATTGAATTTTATGACAATTTTGGAATTTCCTTGTATTTTCTTGTTAAAACATGGCGTATGAGTAACAAATTTTTGCGAAACCAACGAGTTGATCCCATTTTAATTGTTTTTTCATGTGTGGTACAATATAGAGATGGGCGTGAAAGCGATTTGACCCACGCAAGAAATATTAAAGTCACTAACGACTCGCTAATATTTTTAGTTTACTTGTGCAATCACGTGAGTCAATTTACTGTTACTCACGCTCACGCAATTTTTGTATACGCTCACGGTTGCTTACTCACGTTGATGATGATTTTACAAAATTAATAAAAACAACAAATTTTCTATGAAAACAAAGCACTGAAAACGGAAACTCAAAAAGCAGTAAAATTCCAAAAAAGGAAATAGTTAAAAATCACAAAAATTTACTTAAGAAAAATTTTAAGCATTCACTCATCTCGCTTAAATGCGTAAATGCTTAAATACGTAAAATGCGTAAATGCGTAAGTGCTTAAATGCGTAAAATGCTTAAATGTGTAAAACTGATAAGATGTGTTTATAAGAGTTTTTTTAGATATGCATAAATGTCCTTCTGACCGTTTATATCGAAAACAAATCGTCAATTGTTAAAAAAATTTGTTTTAAGATTTCATAAAGATTTCAATTTAAATAAAAAAAAAATACAGAATTACTCGCTTAAATGCCTAAAACTGGTAAGAGTAGTTTCATACAAATTTTACAGATATATCAACACTAAAATGAGTTCAAAATCTTAAGATCACTTGATTTGCGTTTATAAGAGTTTTTTTTATGTAAATGCATCAATATCCTTCTGATTTATTTAATATTTTGGATAAGCGCATTTAAGCGGGAGCAATAAATCGGACACTACATTATAGGTACATATCCTTTAACGTTCAACATTTGAAAAAATTGACTCGCGAGTCACGTACTAAGCTATTCACGATATTAAAGAGGTAGCGTGAGTAGAACATTTCGTGAGTGATTAGGAAGTCCAATTTTTGCGAGATGAGTGAATGCTTAAAATTTTTCTTAAGTAAGTTTTTGTGATTTTTAACTATTTTTTTGGAATTTTACTGTTTTTTTGAGTTTCCGTTTGCAGTGCTTTTTTCATAGAAAATTTGTTGTTTTTATTATTTTTGTAAAATCATCATCAGCGTGAGTGCACAACCGTGAGCGTAATCAAAAATTGCGTGAGTAACAGTAAATTGACTCACGTGATTGCACAAGTAAACTAAAAATAATAACGAGTCGTCAGTGACTTTAATATTTCTTGCGTGGGTCAAATCGCATTCACGCCCATCTCTATATTGCACCACAAATGAAAAAATAATTAAAATGGGATCAACTCGTTGGTTTCGCAAAAATTTGTTACTCATACGCCATGTTTTAACAAAAAAATACAAGGAAATTCCAAAATTGTCATAAAATTCAATATTCAAATGCGATTTTCTCGAAAAAAACGACGAACGTGTTTCTGAATTTTTTTTGTGTGGATGGACAAACATCTAAACTTAAAAAAAAAATTTAAAAAGAAAAAAAAAGGGCCCGGATTTTTGATAAATTGACTTTTTTAAAAAATGGAAAATTTCAGAACGGGTTCTGAAAATTTTCCAAAAAAAAAAAATTTAATCGATAGCCCATACAAAACTATATAAGAATGTAAATTTTTGAGATTGTAGTGCATTCCGTTTTAATGTGATAAATATTTAATCAAGGCAACTCGACACAAATTTGACCATTTTTCCAATATTTGACCACGCCTCCTCAGCCCAGTTTTTGTAATTTTCTTAGTTCCATATAGCGCTATCCAAACAACCTATTCAGAAATTTACGGGACACATGTTTTTCTGTAGCGGGACATTTGGTGTGGAATGCCTCATATACAAATTCATTTTTGCTAGGGAATACAAAAAATCGAGATATGGATCGCAGCCGAAGAACAAATCTTAACGTTGGCAGCACTGCACTGTCATAACGAAAATCAGCTGTTGGCATTGCTAGAAACATAATTTTATTTTATTCTAAAAATTATTTTTGTTAAAATAAATGAAAAGATGAAATTTGTCAATACAATTAATTTGTTTGTCAATACTACAACAATTTAATTGAAAATAAGCCTACAATACAAATTTTTTCTCTGCGTACACCAAGATTTGGCAAAAATCGAAAGACGATATTAAGGATTTTGGGACTGCTCTTCATTTCAATATTTTTACTTTTTATTGAATAAAATGGCCATAAATAAATTGTCAAAAATCGTAAATAATTATTTTATTGAATATCTTGAAAACTACACCATTTCCAATTGTATTTTAAAAATTTCCAAATGTATTTTAAAATTGACCAAATGTGTTTTAAAATTGCCAAAATATATTTTAAAATTGTCCAAATATATTTTAAAATTGTCCAAATGAATTTAAAAATAGTCTTAACGTATTTTAAAATTGTTCAAATGTATTTTAAAATTGTCCAAATATATTTTAAAATTGTCCAAATTAATTTTAAAATTGTCCAAATGTATTTTAAAATTGTCTAAATATATTTTAAAAATGTCCAAATTTATTTTAAAGTTGTCCAAATGTATTTTAAAATTGTCCAAATGTATTTTAAAATTGTCCAAATGTAGTTTAATATTGTCCAAATATATTTTAAAATTGTCCAAATGTATTTTAAAATTATCCAATTCAATTTTAAAATACATTTGGACAATTTTAAAAAAATACATTTGGAAAATTTTAAAATACAATTGGACAATTTTAAAATACATTTGGAAATTTTTAAAATACATTTGGAGAATTTTGAACTACATTTGGACAATTTTACAACATATAAATTGGGCAATTTTAAAATATATTTGGACAATTTTAAAACTAATTTGGACAATTTTAAAATATATTTGAACAATTTTAAAATAAATTTGGATAATTTTTAAATACATTTGGATAATTTTAAAATATATTTTGAAAATTTTACAACATATTAGGACAATTTTAAAATACATTTGGACTATTTTTAAATACATGTGGACAATTTTTAACAACATTTGGAGCATACAATACATTTGGACAATTTTAAAATACATTTGGACAATTTTACAATATATTTGGGCAATTTTAAAATACATTTGGACAATTTTAAAATTAGTTTGGACAATTTTAAAATATATTTGGACAATTTTAAAATAAATGTTGACAATTTTAAAATACATTTAGAATATTTTAAACTTTATTTTGGCAATTTAAACATATATTTGAACAATTTTAAAATACATTTGGACAATTTTTAAATACATTTGGAAATTTTTAAAATACAATTGGAAATAATGTTGAAACAGTCTTAAAATACGAAAAGCATATTTGGATTCAGCTCCCCAAATTGCCTTAAAACAACTTTTAGTTGATCTGATCCAAAACCGTGTGTACTTGTGTTATTAAAAATCATAAAAAAGTCATAATCAATTAAAAATGATAAAAAAAATTAAATCGAACTGAATATTATCGAATTAAAAAATCTGCAAGGCCGTAATCACAGTGTGTGATTAATTTTATTTTTTAATGTTTTAAGAAATAAAATAAAACTGGAAAAACACTTTATTTTATCAATATTATCAATAAGTTTTTTTCTGATTAAATTTTTTGTTGTCAACAAAAATGGGAATAATAATAAAAATTTTAATTTTTTTTTTTTCAAAAACCTTAGGTTATATTATCAATGATATAAATTAGATGTCATTTATATACATATGTGAAGTTCAATAAGCGATCAAAAATGAAATGAGTGAGAGATATGAAAATAAATACTTTGACGACTGACGTAAATTACAATTTATTGCTACTTAATATTTATTTATAAATAATACAACAGTTTATTATATAGTAGCAATTGTTTTTGTTGGTGATTTTTTTTTTTTTTGTTAATTCCCCAGTTAAAGAAAGTACTTGTACTTGTGGAAAATTATATAGAAAATATATCGTTCATTTACTACAATAGTGACATAACTAAAAAAACAACTGATTTCGCGAAAATGTGTTTTAGTTTAGTGTTAGACTTTTTTTACACTCATTTGAAGTTGGTGAACTATTATTGTTTGTGTTTTTCTGATTGAAGAAGAAAATTGTGTCTTCTAAAGATTAAATTAAATGTGGATTTACCCTAGACCATGGTTTCTGTAGCCACTTCTACGTCATCAGTAGGCAATTACATTAAATTGATTATTTGATATTTGCTAGAAAAATTCTTTATATGTTTTTTTATCAACAGACTAGCCTGACATGAGCTTCGAACCTGTGTCGTTAAAATCTCTCATGTTTTGTAAGCCGAAGCCATAACCACTAGGCTATACTCGGTGTATAAACATCAGTGACTAAACGTCGTTTGTTTTTTAACTCACAGTAGGTTTCGTGTGTGACGTATACAGAAAACTATGCGTTACTGTAGTGTGAAGAACAAAAAATTCTCTGCTATAGTAAAGTTTGCATAAAATAAAGTAAATGAAAGATTAAGAAAATTGTTGTTGGTCTCTAGATTAAATGCATTGCTTGAGTTAGAGAAAAAGCTTTTCTGTATACGTCACACACGAAACCTACTGTGAGTTAAAAAACAAACGACGTTTAGTCACTGATGTTTATACACCGAGTATAGCCTAGTGGTTATGGCTTCGGCTTACAAAACATGAGAGATTTTAACGACACAGGTTCGAAGCTCATGTCAGGCTAGTCTGTTGATAAAAAAACATATAAAGAATTTTTCTAGCAAATATCAAATAATCAATTTAATGTAATTGCCTACTGATGACGTAGAAGTGGCTACAGAAACCATGGTCTAGGGTAAATCCACATTTAATTTAATCTTTAGAAGACACAATTTTCTTCTTCAATCAGAAAAACACAAACAACAAATTAAATACACTTGGCTTCCGCCGAAAAAATATATAATAAATATAGAAATACTGACAAATGTCGCTCGTGTGAGCAATTCACTTTAACTATGCGTTACTGTAGTGTGAAGAACAAAAAATTCTCTGCTATAGTAAAGTTTGCATAAAATAAAGTAAATGAAAGATTAAGAAAATTGTTGTTGGTCTCTAGATTAAATGCATTGCTTGAGTTAGAGAAAAAGCTTTTCTGTATACGTCACACACGAAACCTACTGTGAGTTAAAAAACAAACGACGTTTAGTCACTGATGTTTATACACCGAGTATAGCCTAGTGGTTATGGCTTCGGCTTACAAAACATGAGAGATTTTAACGACACAGGTTCGAAGCTCATGTCAGGCTAGTCTGTTGATAAAAAAACATATAAAGAATTTTTCTAGCAAATATCAAATAATCAATTTAATGTAATTGCCTACTGATGACGTAGAAGTGGCTACAGAAACCATGGTCTAGGGTAAATCCACATTTAATTTAATCTTTAGAAGACACAATTTTCTTCTTCAATCAGAAAAACACAAACAACAAATTAAATACACTTGGCTTCCGCCGAAAAAATATATAATAACTATTATTATAATTTCTTGAAAACTGTATAAGAGGCGTATACTTAATTTTGTAATTGCCTTTAAATAACAATCATACGCAACGATGCACAATGTATTTTAATAATTCGGCCATCCAGTAAGTACTGAACCGATTGCAGCGAAATTCATACCGATTATAACTAAAGTAATTTTGAGCTTAAGTTTAAGTGCCCACATGTCCAATAAGGGCACCATTAGGTCTCCTAAAATAGGACATATTTAGTATACAAAATTGTAAATGCTTTAAAATCACCAACTTCAAATGCATGCAAAAAATTCTAGCACTAAACTAAAAAAAAAGTCTTGAGAGTTTTGTTATGGAAAATGTCAACTTTCATTTGCTTTTGGTTTTATCCTATTCCGATTCGGAAAGTTCGATTTTGTATCACTGTGTAAATTATTCTCTTCTCAAGCGGCGAGCTCGAAAGATATTTATTTGATATTTTTTACACAATATAAAATATAAAACAAAAAACTCTTTTTTTTTAGTTATGTCACTATTGCAGTCAATGTTCGATATATATAAAATGTCATACTTTTTGCTTATAATTTAAAGAGCCTTTTAATCATGCATTTGATCTCACGTATTTCCAGATAAGACAAGAAATTTGGACGGACAGGACAGGATCAAGAGTATTATTATAATCATACCCCAGTAAACACTTCAAAAATAACCTGATAGTAGCAATTTAATTTTAAGCTGTTTTTGATTAATTTAACTTATTTGCAAGGTGTTGGCAATTTTGTTTAAGTATTGATATATTCTTTAATCAATTGAATATTCTACGAAATTAAAATTTCCAACTTGAGATAGTTAAGTGAACATATCTGGAAACATGCAAAATATCATGTATTATTTTTGATTAATATATAAGTTTATAAATACCCTGCAGAAAACGTTGATAGGTCACCTGACATGTCAACCGGATCCAAATAACCTATCACAAACTCGACACCTTTCTTATAAAATATGTCAACCACTGGATGTATTACTAGGGACATGACACTGAATAAGTCCCTCTGGAACACAACCCATGTTGTTTGAATAGTGACATGTTGCAGAACACATCACAGCTGTACCCATATGTGACCTATCACCGAAATACCCCCCTGTGACCTATTACCACCATTTATATACAAACATCTGCCGCCCTTTTTAGGAAATGTCTCAACCCCGGATACATCACTTGTGACATGTCATTGGACCTGTCCTTACGGATTACTACACGGTCCGGTTTTTAAGTTTACACGAGAGAGATATCTCGGTAGAAAAATCGATATCTCTAAAACTTTGGAACTTACAATTAAAAGTTTTTTTTTTTTTTAATTAGCGAATTTCTTTTTTCCTAAAATAATTTTTTATTTGTATGGGACTTTGAATTTTAAAATTTGTTTCGGGACTTGAAGTTTTTGATATGTCCTATTTCAGAAATTATCAATTGTATTTCAGAAATGATCAAATGAATTTCCGAAGTTATCAATTGTATTTCAGAATTTATCAATTGTATTTCAGAAATTATCAATCGTATTTTAGAAATTATCAATTGTATTTCAAAAATTATAAATTGTATTTCAGAATTTATCAATTGTATTTCAGAAATTATCAATTGTATTTCAGAAATTATCAATTGTATTTCAGAAATTATCAATTGTATTTCAGTGCTGTTCAACTGTCTTTCAGAATTTATCAATTGTATTTCAGATTTTATCATTTGTATTTCCGAAACTATTAATTGTATTTCAGAATTCATCAATTGTATTTTAAAAATTTTTAATTTGTGTTTCAGGAAATATCAATTGTATTTCAGAAAATATCAATTGTATTTCAGAAATTATCAATTGTATTTCAGAATTTATCAATTGTATTTAAGAAATTGTAAATTATATTTCAGAAATTTTCAATAGTTTTAAGAAGGTTAGATTCTGAAATAATTTCTAAAATAAAAATGAAAACTTCTGAAATACAATTGAAAATTTCTGAAATACAATTGATATATTCTGAAATTCAATTGACAATTTCTGAAATATATTTGATAACTTCTGAAATACAATTGATAATTTCGGAAAAACAATTGATAATTTACGAAATACAATTGATAAGTTCTGAAATGCAATGATAATTTCTAAAATACAATTGATAATTTCTAAAATACAATTTATAATTTCTAAAATACAATTAGAAATGGTGTAGCAGTTTTGAGACAGTTTAGTGATAAGCCCAATTTTGACTTTTCAAGTGATATTCAATTTAGTGATATGAAGGATCATAAAGGGTCCATGATAGGTCACGTGACTTATTACTCGGACCCAAAAAACATATCACAAATTCGACACCTTTTATATAAAAATACCTTTTGTCACTTTCGAACCCGTGTCGGTTCAATAGTAACATGTTAGCTGTAGCCACCATTTTACGGAACTTAGAAATTTTGTAAAAAAAAAAATCTTAAAAACATTTTATAAAGTTTTTACTCCCAAACGAAGAAAAATTTGCCAAACATTTTTGTGAACAAGGCCTAGAAAATTTTTGAAATTTAGAATATTAAAAAAAATTTAACAAAAAATTCAGGACTTGGAAAATTTTTCAAAATTTATGATTTTTTTTTTTTTTTTTTTAACCATTTTTGATCAATTTTTTTTTTACAAAACCAAAAAAAAAAATGTGAAGAAAATTTTTAAATTTTGTCAAAATTAAAAATTTTGATTTTGTCCTATTGTCGCCGGTCAAGCGAAAAGACTTTTTGAGACAGTTTAATGATAAGTCCAATTCTCATCTGTCACGTGATAGGCATTTTAATAATAGGTCTGTTTGTTTACCCAAATTTCTTACTATTTTTACTACAACTGGAAAGTTTTGTTTTTTTTTTTTGTATTGAAAATTTCCAGCTGTAGTAAAAGTAATAATATGTCCCGTTTTCACCAGTCACGGGGTAGGTGATTTTAGACCGAGAGAGAAAGAGAAAGTGTGGTGTCTGAGGTGTCTGTGGTGTCAGACCATATAGACACGCAACAAGCAAGATTATTTTGGTACTTTCAATATGGATGGCCTCCAAAATACTACTTAATTTACTTTGCTGCCTAGTATACGTGTGTCTGTACGTGTGAGCTTTTGCATCTGTATTTGCGTTGTTTGTTAACGTTTTGTATAAAACGTCAAAAGTTACATGCACGTGCTGTCACTTACTTCTTTCACCCCTATGGTTGACGATCAACCTAAAGATTAGGCCTTTCCATGCTGATTTTGTAATAAGCGATTTTGTCTGTCTTAAGACAGACCAAGTTGAGACACTTTTATACTGCCAACAAATTTTATAAATCAACTTTAACTATGTTAAATCCTTTAAACTTGATAAGATTCTTAATCTACTTGATTAAGTTTAATATGCAAATAAGTCATAATTTAGTTGTTATCTAATCTAAAAATTCCATAATTATATTGTTAAAAATTATAGATTTTAAAAATGATCACACATAAAGCAGGTAAACTTTTTTAAATCGATAAGTTCAGAAATCATTATTGATAATCAGAAAAGTCCCATTTAAATTCTATTTAAAAAGTCCCATTAAAATTCTATTTAAAAAGTCCCATTTAAATTCTATTTAAAAAGTCCCATTTAAATTCTTTTAATCATTGTCGATGTATTTGGGGTCTCTTATAATGAATATGAGCTCAGACTTTTAAAATTCAAAATGGCGGATCCAATATGGCGACAAATTTAAATTTAAGATTTGTTATATGTTATCTCTTTTGGCCAAAAGCTTAGATTTTAATGGTTTTTCGGATGGTAAAACTGATTTTGGAAATAAAGATTCGAAATTCAAAATGGCGGATTCAATATGACAGATCCAATATGGTGGATATACTTTTGTAATTCTTAGCTAATTGTACTGAAATTAATCATTTTCGATGTATTTAGGGTTGATAATTATGAATTTAAGCTCAGATTTTTTAAATTCAAACTAGCGGATACAATATGGCGACAAATTAAATATAAAATTTTTTGTCTATGTTGTCTGATATGGATGGTTTTTAGAATCTGATTTTAGAATAAAATATTTAAAATAGCGGATCAAATATGGCGAGCAGTATATTTAAAATATTGCATAATATTTCAAAATATTACTAGGAAATGATTGCAAAAACGTTAATCATGAATACGAACTCAGATTTTTTTGAAATCAAAATGGTTGATCCAAAATGTAGCACATAGCTTTAAAAAAAAACGTGCAATGTTTACATTCCTAAGTTTGTATTAATCCTCCTTTTTGCTTTTATCAGAAGATTTAAATAAAATATTTCTCTTTTAAATGCGTCAAAAAGTTAATATATTCAGAGGCACATTTAAGAGAGAACTTTTTTTATTTCCAATTAGCATTTGCCATCCTAAATGTACAAATAATGCTACTAGCTTACAATTTCATAAAAAAATATTTAAACTGCTATAGCCAAAATATGCCCGCTTAAATGCGTTCCCATTTTGCACTAGAGATGGACACTGGTCACATGAATCAAATGTGGGCGTGATGCAAA
Source organism: Pegoplata infirma (assembly GCA_963921195.1). Taxonomy (NCBI): domain Eukaryota; kingdom Metazoa; phylum Arthropoda; class Insecta; order Diptera; family Anthomyiidae; genus Pegoplata; species Pegoplata infirma. The sequence goes on from OY992540.1 coordinate 20,440,062, forward strand.
TTTTTTGTTTGTGAGTGATCAGAGAGTGAGACAGTTTTTGCGTGAATGATTCGTAATGAGTGCCATTTTTTTTGCGTGAGTCAAAATTATTTTTAACATTTTTTCGTGTTTTAAATGTTTAGCGTGAGTTACGCGTGAGCGTAAGTCACACGTGAGTGGTGTTTTGTTTACTAACGTAAATAGCGAATAAGTGTGAAAAAATGATTGAGTAATTTATGTTTTTTGCGTGAGTCTGAGTCAACGTAAGTCAAAATTCACTCACGTGCTCATCTCCAGTTATCACGCCAGTGTTGTCAAAGTGGGAAATTTTTTAATTAGAAATCAATAGAAACAAAAATATAAAAAAAATTTAAAGTTCCATTTTTGGGGCATTTCTAAACGTCATATTTTGGTTTATTGCCTCCCCTTGTAAAAATCTATTTGGTCTTATCAGATCTGCTGTGAACTAATAATATATAATTGCATCTGATTGTTTATAATTGTATCTGATCAGATATAATAAAATGTAAGCTTTGTGTCAATGTTGATCAAATCTGTGATATAATAAGATATCGATTTTGGTCATTACAGATATAATTATATATAATCAGACGTGATCATATATGAATAGATATAAACAGATCATATAAGATGTAATCCATTTTTACACGGGTCTTTGTAAAAAGTTTATGAACAGTCGCACGGGGTTGCAAAAATGTGAATAAAATACATTGTCACAAACAGTTCGTAATTTGAGGTTTGTCAATATCGTTTGGAATTTTTTTGGACTTTGGTGTTGAAAAAGTGATAGTAAATTTTCTAATGTGAAAAAAATAACATTTTTGATTAGAAATATTTTATTTTGTGTAAAAAACTTTTTTTAAGAAATTTTTGAAAAAAAAAAAAAATAATTTACAAATTTTTTTTTTAAGTGTAAAATTTTTTCGAGCGTATTTTTTTTTTTTGTTTTTTAGTGCAAAAATATTTTTGAGTGACAAAAATACGTTGTAAAATATTTTTGTGACTTACCAATATTTTTAAAACATGTTTAACGGGTTTTCAACACGTGAATTTAAGGTGAAACTAATCTGAAATTCACGGTTTTGCTAATAACTTTTGAACCACTTCACCGATTTGGCTAAAATTCAATACGAACTAGGCCAGGGGAGCGATAAATATATATGCCAAGCTTGAGCATCCTCAGAATTGCCGAAATTCAGTCTATTGCTCATAACTTTTGAACCACTGAACCGATTTCGTTGGATTGCAATACCAACCTGACCAGGTAAATGCCCAATATATATGCCAAACTTCAGGAGCCTCCGTAAAGTCTATCAAAAGTTAGCGTGTTTTCAACAGACAGACAGACGGACGGACGGACATCGCTGGATCGTCTTAAAATCGATCGAGGATCCTGAATATATATATTTTATGGGGTCCTAGAAAATATATATATATTCAAGATGTTGACATTCTGGAAAAATATTTCTAAATATGTGTTGCCTTATAGACCATATTTGTCAAAAAATGGAAATGCTGGCCCACAGTGCGACATCAAAAATTTAAAAAAGTCCAATTTTCTAAGAAACTTGACGCGATAGAGCTAATATAAGAGAATAATCACAATTGGAGCGGGAAGCGTTTTTCCGCAACTGTTCACATACGTTTTATATGACAACAAAATTCCGCCGCGTTTTTCCGCCAAACTAGATTCAGATCCCAGACACATCCTTAAAAATACTACAAAAAATGCTGTCAAAAATGTACATGAGCATTTTTTGTTTAAACTTTGACTTCAATTTTCGCAAAAACCAGACGTCATGGAAAGCTTCGGAAACCAGACCCATCCAAAAAAATTTTAACTTTTAATAATTCCCCAATTTTTTCAAAAACCTGACATAATTAAAAAATTTTAAAGCCAGATTTAAAACCAGCATTAAAAAGTAAATCCAAAACGAATGCACAAAGTTCAGGTTAAAATATCTCAAAATCAATACCTCAAATGTTGGCCAGTGTAATAATTTTTGGCCAAACAAAATGATTTTATTAGAAATTTTAATACACTTTACTATATCGAATTTCAGGATTCCAAAAGAAAAACTTTTGTGCAAAAAAAAATTGTATCGCTTAAAAATATCAGAGACTCTGACTCAAGAGTGTGACTGTCACACTGTGACAGCTGGTTTTTGTAAGAGCAAGTAAACTTAAGTTGGCAGCACTGACTTTTAATGGCGTGTGTGCCATTTAACGTCATTTACAAAGTTATTTTCACACATCTAAATTTCACACGCCTTTTCTAAATGTTTTGTTAGTAAATAAATTCCAGAATTACCACAATTATATTAACCAATCAATCGTAAGCTACGTTTGGACAGCACGTGTTTTCAAAATCATTGCAATTTTGTGTTTTGTTTCCTTTAATTTTTTTTCTTTTACTGACACTTTTTAAAAACACGTGCTTTACCGGTTTCTTCAGCTTTACTTTTTCATTATCTATAGCACCTACAAACTAAAAAAACCGCTAATAAGTAATTATCACACTTCAAGCATCTTTTATATATTTTTTGCGTGATTTTACATTTTATTAGTTTTTTTTTATGGTAAGATAAGAATTAAATCTATTGCTGATAATTCACTTATTTGGTGGTTTATTGATATGTCCCCTCTTCCATTTTACTACTTAAAGCTGAGTAAGTTGCTCATTTTTTATGTGAAAATATGGTTTTACAAAAACGTAAAGAAAGCATAGTACTTTGTTCGTTTTATGGGGAAAAATCTGTCAAACTAGGTACATATAAAAAAAAAAAAATTTTGGCAACACGAGGAATTATAGGAAAATTGCTAAAAAAGTTTTCACGCGTATTTATTATACAAAACAATTTAAATTGTAGTGAAAAAATTCCCTTTCAGTTTTGTTTTGATAGTTTCTTTCTAAGAATTGTCAAAAGTTGTTGATGTATAAATTTTTATTACGATTTGAGACGTTTAAAGTTTAAGTGAAATTTTCGCCGTGAAAAACAGAGTTGGTTTCATTCCATTCCGATCGCTACAAAGTAATTTTTGTTTTGAAATATCTTTTTTTACCGGTGAACAACTTACGAGACTTAAAAAAGTAATACGAAATAATATTTTGTTTATTATCATTTTGGATTATATTACTTATTTTTATTGATGTTTAGCAATAAAACACTTCCTTCTTGGTATTTAAATTTTTTTTGGACAAAAAAAAGTACTTTAATTACCGTATAATAAATAATAAAACAACAATTGAAAGTAATAATAGTTTAAAATAAAACAAAAAAAAAAACTTGTTATTGTTTAGCAAATTGATTACCCGATTGAAAGATATTCCAATTAGTCATTTCAAAGAATGCGGTATTTTTACTTTTTTTGTATGTAATTAGAGAAAATGCAATTTTTTTAAGGTTCTACCTTCTTTTTTGTTTACAATTTCACTTGTGTCGAGGTTATTTTGATAAAAAAAATTATGAGTAATATTTATACATTTTTACTAAAAATCAAAACATTGGCCTCTAATGCGGATGCGATTAACCTGTGCCGTAAAAAAAAAAAAAATGTTTCGAAATTCGACCAAAACAAAATTCAGCTCACTTTAAAAAGTATGACAAAGATTTAAATTGTCTTAAGACAAAAAAATGGTTGTCAAACGAATATATGTATATGTCTACATATGTATATCCTCGTATATGTTTCCATATACGAAAATTTTTCACCGGGTATTTAAAAAATTTTATTTTTTGTTTGGGTTGTTGTAAAAATTATTTGATTACTGAACAAAAACTCTTGCACCGTTTTTTAAATTTTTAATGTTTGAACCAGGGTTCGAAAAAAACACTAACGAATGGTACGTTAGTGTTCTGAACTGAACTATGTCGATGGAAATACGCAAACACATTCCCAACAAGAAATACAGAAACACTAAAAATTATTTTAAGTGGTTGTGTTCGTGTTCGTAAACGGAATACCGAACGTTATGCTTGCGACTTGACGAACATAATCTTTACGATAATGTACTGTGCTATGTACACAAACAAAATAAAGTACTTTTAGTGTACTGTTTGCGTACTTAGCAGAGTTGAAGTTCAGGCACAGACTAATACAGACTCGACATAAGTGATAGGTGTCAAAAAAGTATTCTTTAACCATATGGTTAATATTTTCAAATTATTCTACGAATTAGGTTAGAAAGAGAAAACTGATGCAACGCGCCATAAGAAAAATGGATGCCAGATCGTTTTTTGTTGTTTCACTCACTCCTAAGTCGTAGAAAGTGTTGCCATGTTAGCGTAAAACGGACTAAAAATCGCTGTGTTTTCTCCTAAAATCGCTTAGTTTTTCCCCATTTTTTCTTATAAAACTCTACTGTCGAGTCTGTATTTAGTCTGTGGTTCAGGCGTAATATTGAGGAATGGGTGAGAAAAGCAACGTTTGCTTAATATTCCTGTAAAAGGGCCATTGGAAAACGATGGGGCTTTAGCCTTAAAGTCGTTCATTGTATTTATACAGCAGAGGTGCGTTCAATTCTGATGTATGGAATCATTGTCTGATGGCCTGCTTTACAGACAAAATGGAATTGTGTCTTCATCACGAAGGTACAGAGAATGGCGTTGATGTGCATCACTGATGCTCTTCGTACTACACCTACGGCTGCATTAAAAGTCCTCCTTCACCTGTACCATTGGACATATTGGGTAGGCAGTATGCGTCTACGTCGGCAATTCGACATAATAGCACACTGCAATGGAGGAGCAGCGATTGTGGCCATAGCGCGATCTTGAAGAAAATAACAATACCACAAAATGTGGACCCTCTATGAGCCTTTTTGAACGCCACTTCACCACTATAATACCATCCAGGGAGTCTTGGATGAGAGGAATTCCGGGTAGTGGATCCTCCATAAATTTTTACACGGATATATCGTGGCTGCACGAACAAGTGGGCTTTGGAGTCTATTTGGAAGAGCTTGGGTTGAGCATGCTTCGAAGATTGCCAAATCATTGCTGTGTTTACCAGGCAGATAAATGAGTGGCTGACTGGTTGAGCTGCAATGTCTGGTCTACAACCGCAGTCAACATTCTGACAGTCTAGCCGCGGTCAAGTCCCTGGAGTCAATGTTTCTGAAAACAAGATCTGCCCTTAACTACCGCACGTTTAACATACGACTCAAATGGGTCCCAGGCCACAGAGACATTCCAAGGAATTACAAAGCCGGTAAGCTTGGAATGTGTTGGTATGCCTCTAAAAACTTGCAAGCAAAACCTACGGCTTTGTTCAGCGACGGAGACTAATCAAAGATGGGCAAATGGATAGACGTGTGAGACAACACGATTGATTTGGCCTTCTCTTATCAGGGGCGCACAAGTGAGCTGATATCGTTTCCAAAAGGAGAGATTTCGACGGTGGTTGCTATAATTACCGGACACTGTCTTATAGGGAAGCACGCAGAGCAGTTGAATATGCTGTCGAATGACTTTTACCAAAGTTGCATGGATGAAGAGGAGTTGGAAACTATAGAACACTTTATCTGGCATTGCCCAGCACTTTCTAGTCAGAGACTTACTGCACTGGGATCTAGGTAGCGGCACGATCTTTTTAATTTATCGGATGTCAAAATTCAATATCTAAGGAGTTTCATAAGAAGCTCAAATTGGTTTAACGACAGAGACTAGTAGGGAAACATATTACAGTCCCGTGTTATCACAATGAACTTCAGTGTCTACGTGTATTGACGTGAAACGTCAGCAGCCACTTACAACCTAAACAAATGTTTAAACATTCAAACCTAACGGACATTTTTCAAGATTTGAAAAGTCCTACTAAGGGTTAACAATGGGAAAAATACAACTCTGTTAAAAGTTAAGATGGATTAAGTTTCTGCCAAATGAATACAACACGAATTAATGGTGAATAGGGGTTATTCAACACAAAGAGGAGTAATTCCAATTCTTAATTTCTTCAAAGTTTCATTTAAATGGCTAATCTTAATCTGACACACATTAAGTGTGTGGCAATCGAAGGAGTGCTGATGATGGAAGGGTGGCATCTTCCGAAAGCTGTCGACATCTCCACTTAGCCTGTGTTGTCACTTAATTTTTTTCAGATTTTCTCATTGTACAACAATTATTATTTCTCAGAAATAATTAATATGGACTCAAACCGAACTAAATAAAAAAAATCAGTTACAAATGTTTAAACTTAGAAAAAACCGAAATATTTTTTAAAAATGTTCAGAAAAATTTTAGTTGAGAAAACAAAACTCCGCAAAAAAAGTTTTTGTTAAAAAATGTTTGTACTTGCTAAAATACCATTTGGTAACCAATTCTGTTCACATATATCCACCAGAAGCCGAATTAAAGCATTTTGTATTTTTAGGTTATGTAAAATTTACCAAAATTGTTGAGGGTTTCTTACCATTTTGTTCATAACTTTTGAACCGCTGAACCGATATAGCTCAAATGCAATACCAAACTGCTCGGGAGAACTTTCAATGAATGTGTTAAGTTTCAGTCATTCCCATTTAATATTTTGGCCATTTCCACAGACAGACGGACATCGAACGAATGTCTTAAAATCGATCACTGATCAATTATATATATACCTTATGGGGTCCCAGGCCGATATTTCGATGAGTTACAAACGGAATATATATACCCTCTATCACTAAGTGGAGGGTATAATAAAAAACATAAATTTTAATTTTAAATTATAAATTTAATTTAAAAAAGATCAATTGTAATTCGAAAAGGATCAATTGTAATTTGAAAAAGATCAAGATTCCATTTGTAATTCGAAGATTCTACTTGTAATTCGAATATTTCATTTGTAATTCAAAGATGATTTTACTTGAAATTCGAATGCTCAATTTGTTATCACATCTCTGTTGGCAAAAAAATCACCGATTACATACTGCTGATCCTCCATTTAAAAAATTGCTGACAGCTATATACAATTTTTCCTAACGTCCCGAAGGACAAGTCAGCAGTTTTCTAAAAGCATTGTTGTTGATCACCGATGCTGGTGGCCACTGCTGGCCAACTGTTGACTTGTCCTTGGGGACATTTGGAAAAATTGTATGAAAATGTCAGCAATTTCATAAATGGTGGGTCAGCAGTATGTAATCGGTTATTTTTATTTTTTTTTTTAATTTTCTAATTGAGTATTCGAATTACAAGTAGAATCTTGGAATTATAAATGAAATATTCGAATTACAAGTACAGTCTTTGAATTGTAAATGGAATCTTCAATTATTCTTTTCGAATTACATCTGTAAATCGTTTAGACAACTTTTTTTTTATATAGTGTAAATGATTCGGTAGTTTACCCATCCATACATTGTGTCCGTATAATACATTGTAAACACGTGATTAAGAATAATTTATATATCTATCTGTCATTGTAGATTTCTAATTATAATACCGAATAGAATATTGTAATTTTCTTTACCACGTGAAGTAGTATTGTGTTTGTTTAAACAAGATCAATAGCAATAATAGTAATTTAACAAAGTTTAGATGAATTTCTATTGCAAACAAAAATGTCGCAAAGTGTACAAAGTATATTTTAAATTTGAGGATCAAATTACGGCGCAGATTCAATTTCCATAAACTAGTATTTGATAAGAAAATATTTTCTTTAAATTAAATACTTATTATTGCGTTCTTTAAAATCGTAATTACTTAGAATAGAAATGTTTTAAATTAAAAGTTGTTATTATCAATTTAGCTATGCATTTAATTTGATTTCACTTGATTAAACAAGTCAAATACGGCTTCGCTTTTCAGAATTCTAAGAAATCTTCTTGCATTTCTTTTGGGATTTTCAGCCGTTTTTGCTTTATTGCCAAACAAATAGATATAACGTTCGGTAGTACAAAGAGGTGTGGCATTTTACACTCATTTTTCTCATTTCCGTGAAAAAAATATTTTTTTTATGAAAAAAAGTTTAAGATGAAACAAAATTTTTGATAAAAAAATTTTTGAAGAAAAAAAAATTATGAAAAAACTTAATTTTGATGAAAAAAAATATTGATGAAAAACATCGATAAAAAAAATATTGATGAAAAAAATCGATCAAAAAAAATATTGATAAAAAAAAATATTGATTAAAAAAAAAAATATGAAAAAAAAAATTTTAAGAAAAATAATTACACTTAGAAAATTATTGCAGTTACTAAATGATGGTCATTTGTGTAGTAAGTAGTAGTTGTTGTTTTTAACTACAATTTCAGTTGTTTTTGTATAAAAAATCTCAAACAACTGTTTTTTGTAGTCATTTTAGTCTATAAAAAAACTTATAATTTTCTAGAAATTTTTAGAAAAACGGATGTGCAGGAATTATTTCAAATAGTTTTTGTCGTTTAAAGGTATTTTTTTGTTAATAAAAGAGTTCATACAATTTGAGTTACAGTATAAACAACTGTAGTTTGAAGTAGTTTTTACAGTTTTTTATAGTTGTTAATCAATAGTTAAAAACAACAACAATTGTTGGTTGATTTTACCGTAGAATGTAGTGGACGCCTAAACAACAGCAAATGTAGTAGTTTTAACTGTCTTTTGTAGTGGAATCTACCGTCATAATATCACCAACTGGTGAAATTTTTTTTATTCACTAGCAGGTAAGTATTACCCAAGTTACAATCCTTTCTGGTTTTAAGAAAATAAAGACAGTAATTCTTATTTTTTTTATACCCTCCACTCTAGTGATAAAGTTTGTCATTCCTTTTGGAACACCTCGAAATATTGGTCTACGACCCCATAAAGTATATATCGCTCATTTACTTGTATAGTGTCAAAACTCAAAATGTTTCATTTTGCAGAAAACGCGTTTAAAGTTTACAATTGAAACTGGTTGCTCATTGAAAATGGCCGGTACATAGAAAATGTAATAATTACGTATTTTCTTCTCAAATGATGAGTTTTAAAGATATAAATACGAATTTTTGACACAATATAAAGCTCGATATAACGAAAAATGCTGAATTATTAACTCAAAAATCACATTTTTTTAGTTATGACACTATACAAGTAAATGAGCGATACATTCATGATCCTCGATCGATTTTAAGACGATCTAGCGATGTCCGTCCGTCTGTCCGTTTGAAAAAACGTTAACTTTTAAAAGACTTAATGGAAACATCTGAAGTTTGACAAATATGTTGTCATTTACCTGTTCAGGCTGATATTGCAATTCAGCGAAATCAGTCCAGTGGTTCAAAAGTTATAAGCAAAAGAGTGAATTTCGGCAAGGGTTTTTCGCGAATTTACGAGATAAAAAACACACTAACTTTCAAAGGACACTTCTGAGGATGCATAACATATATTTTTGTGCTTACCCTAGTCTGGTTCATGTTAAATTTCAGCGGTCAAGTGGTTCACATGTTATAAGCAAAACTGTGAATATCAGATTGGTTTCACCTTAAATTCACTTGTTGAAAAAACCAAGAAAAATTTTTTTATTACAAAAATTACTTTAAAAAGTTTTTACTTAAAATAAAATATTTCTAATCAAAATTGATAAAAAATTTTTCATATTATAAAGTTTACTTTTACCTAAAAAGGGCATTTTGGAGGGTATTCATATATTCGGTCAAGTCGAATTTAACTTTTCTAATTGTTTTCATTTGTTTTAGTTCATATTTTCTAAAAAAAAATGCAAAGAAATTTATTTTTTTTTTTTTTCTAGAAATTGGGTAAAACTTTATATTTTAGGTCATACACATTTTAGGACTAGATTGGGTCCACTCCATTGGGTTCTGATCCCATGATTCTAGACCCTGTTGGCTCGAGATCCCGTTGGGCCTTAAAGGGTCGGCATAGATTTTGATCCAAAACTTTTGTTTGTTTCCCACTACCTTGCTTAGTTTTTAAGATACGGGAATTAGGGGTCTGATAGGGTCTGGAGAATCTTATAAGCTGGATAAGTCAAAAACTGTTACTCGGAACTGTTAAACTATTTGTTTAAGGTTGTTCCACTATGTAGCATATTAATTTTTCAATTGGCTGTTTTATTGCAACTTATTTCGGTTTTGACATTTTCAGATTTTGACAAAAATTCCAACAAAACTAAAAATTGTCAATTTTTCATATTTTATTTTTGGGCAATTTTTCATAATGAAAAATCACTCAATTTTTTATTTCGAAATTTTGCCCAAAAACTATGAAAATGTGCCCAAAAATTTTGGGTAATTTTTCATATGAAATATGATGGCCCAAATTTGTATGAAAAATTTTTGGGCGAAATTTCATTTTCTTTTTTGGACGATTTTGCCTACAGCCTGTAAAAACACTCCTTAAATTAAATAAGATAAATATCATGAACTAATTGGTAATAAATTACGTCCTTAAACTAAAGAAGAGGAATATGTCTTAAAAATAAAGATTATTTTCACTTATTTAAGAAAAATTTGTATAGCGGTAAGAGATTCTTCAATGTATTAGGGAATTCCATTTAAGGAAAATTATAGACAATTTAAGAAATGTGTTTAGAGATGACCCTAAACTTATTGTACTACCTACGTACCAACAGCTCATAAACTGATGAGCCGACCCACGTATATAGCGGTACCATCAAATCAATGCATTTTAGTTGCATATTCCCTTTTGCTAATCTCTTTGTTTATCATAAAATAACCCAACTGTGTTGTTGGTATATTAATATGCATATTGATGCAAGCCAGCATCAATACTCAATTCTAAATTTATAACAAGACACTCTAGTTTCTAACATTAAACAGTAAAGACAAAATTAATAAAGTTAAAATTAACAAAAATAAACATAAAGAAAATTGTACAGTGAACAACAACAAATTATGACCCAATATTTTACAAACAAAAACCAATTGTAATAAAATTAAATATAGTTTAAAAACAAAAAACTAAATATAAAACAATTTAATTACAAATAAAACTAAAATACAAAAAACACAAAAACAAAATCCGAACCGTGTTTTATTTAAGGTCGCCCTTAAACAAAATGTGTCTTTAAAATAAAGTATTTCATTGATATTAAAGAACTACATTTAAGGAAAACTATGAACTACTTATAAGTATATGAACTAAAGTTTTTTCCTCATAATTAGGAAAATTTTATAATTTTTTTAGTTAAATTTAACTAAATTTTTGGAAAATTCATGAACCATTCTAAAATATTTTTTTTTTTTAAATTTTAGTTATGACTTTTTTTTCAGTGTAGTCAAACTGAGGTGGTGCCACAGACTAATACAGACTCGACAAATATGACAGGTGTCAAAAAAGTATTTTTTAACCATATGGTTAATGTTTTCAAATTATTCTACGAATTAGGTTAGAAAGAGAAAACTGATATAACGCGCCCTTAGAAAAATGGATGCCAGATCGGTTTTTGTTGTCTCACTCACTCCTAATTCGTAGAAAGTGTTGCCATGTTAGCGTAAAACGGACTAAAAACCGCTGTGTTTTCTCCTAAAATCGCTTATTTTTTCCCCATTTTTTCTTGTAAAACTCTACTGTCGAGTCTGTATTTAGTCTGTGGTGGTGCCCTACGTCACTTTTAAAATTAGACATCAGCCTAAAAACATCATGTAAAAATACAGTTATTTGTGTTTATTTAAAAATTTCGAAAGCAAAAAGTTATTTTTATATCTGTTGTGCAAATTACACTATGCAACACAATTTTGTATCTTGAATGGGACAAAAAAAAATTAAAGTACTCCATTAGTAGACTAATACCCCCGAAAGGTTTTGAAAACTTAGTTTGAGTTTTTTTTATGACCTACAGAAGTTTTAATTTTTTTTGTTCAAAGACCTTTGGAATAAGTGAGCTACACTGAAAAAAAAGACATAACTAAAATTTAGGAACAAATTTCTTTGAACATAAATAGTTCATGAATTTTGCTACAAAGTAAAATATGGAATAGCCAAGCTCTACATATCTATCGGGGTGTCAAGACCCTGATTTCGGATCTAAAATTGGGCATTACCGAGATTTTATTTTTGCACATATCTCGCTAAATACTGCAGACACGAGAAAAAGTGCAATGGCATTTCCGCAAAATACCCGAAAGTCCTCTGAGTAACATTTTTGAGTAATCCAGCGTTTTTCACAATTGAAATTCAGATTCGTAATTAAAATTCAGAAAAACCCAATTGAAATTTAGAAAAACCCAATTGAAATTCAGAAAAGCACAATGAAATTCAGAAAAACACAATTTAAATTCAGAAAAACACAATTTAAATTCAGAAAAGCCCAATTGAAATTCAGAAAAGCATAATTGAGATTCAGAAATCGTTATTGAAATTCAGAAAAGTCCAATTGAAATTCATAAACTGTAATTGAAATTCTGAAAAGCCCAATTGAAATTCAGATAAACCCAATTGAAATTCAGAATTTCAATTGGGCTTTTCTGAATTTCAATTGGGCTTTACTGAATTTCAATTGTGATTTTCTGAATTTCAATAACGATTTCTGAAACTCAATTATGCTTTTCTGAATTTCGATTGGGCTTTTCTGAATTTAAATTGTGCTTTTCTGAATTTCAATTATGCTTTTCTGAATTTCAATTGAGCTTTTCTGAATTTCAATTGTGCTTTTCTGAATTTCAATTACGATTTCTGAATTTCTATTGTGCTTTTCTAAATTTCAATTGGGCTTTTCTGAATTTCAATTGTGCTTTTCTGAATTTCAATTTGTCTATTCTGAATTTCAATTAGGCTTTTCTGAATTTCAATTGTGATTTCTGAATTTCAATTGGGCTTTTCTGAATTTCAATTGTGATTTCTGAATTTCAATTGGGCTTTTCTGAATTTCCATTGTGATTTCTGAATTTCAATTGTGCTTTTCTGAATATCAATTATGATTTCTGAATTTCAATTGTGCTTTTCTGAATTTCAATTGGGATTTCTGAACTACAATTGATCTTTTCTGAATTTCAATTGGAAAAGGTGTAATGGTTTACTATCATCTTTCTTAACCCCTTCAAGATACACTTGGTGACCCCAAATTTGTTGCAAAGTAGATCTTAAGTGGCTGCTGATGCTTTACGTTAGGACAGTATATAAGTATGGTTAATTGATTTACTTCCACCAAATAAACTTAACATTTATTATCCTACCTTCATCACTTGAGTCTAATGGAGAATATCCATCAGACGTCCGGGAGCTTAAAAATATATTATCAAATCTTAATATTTTATTCATTTTGCACAGTTTCGACGATGATGACTTTTCCCGTAAAACCCCTTTAAAATGGGTCTGTTTTTTTTTTCTTAATCGCGTTTGTTTTTGTGTTTTAAATATTTGTTTATTAATCTATGTTTGCATTCGCATGTTATTTCCAGCGTCTGACGTCGACCGAAATCTACTAAATAAATTATTGAACTAAATAATGTTCTAATACTTGTTTTGATGTTGCTATTTTTTTGTATTTTGCAACAAAAATACAAAAAAAAAATACGTTAAAATCATAAAACACTTTTTTATTTAACTTTATTTTTTTGTTTTCTTTTTTGGTATGACAATTCTTTTTTGTTATACCCTGCACTATAGGGAAGTTAGATATGTTTAGTTTGTCATTATGTTTGTAACATAATAAAATATGGATATTATTAAGAAATCATTTTTTAAATACAAATACCCAAAGTAGTATTTTGATCATATATTTAACGGAAAAATTCGTCACAAATGTTTCTCAAATCAAGTCCGACATTATTGCTTCTGGAACTTTCTGTCGTATCAGCAGTATTGATAAATAGGAGAATCAATTTTATTTTTAAATAAAAATGATTCTCCTATTTTTGACATTTCTCAAAAACTATATTTCGGAGAGCTTTTGGCTATTTGCCTGAATTTTTCCTTTGATCAAGCATGAAAAACATGAAAAAAGTTCACTGCCAGGGGAATCGGTCGTAAAACCCGCTGCAGCGGCAGCGCGCTGCTTTCTAGTCGGGCGCACTTCACCTGGGCTACCATTCGCTTCACTCTAAACAAATGAGTCCAGTTTCCTACTATAAATTGGGTAAATTTCAACAAATTTAATAATTATACTACTATAAATGTGTAAATTTCCAATAATATTTTGGTAAAACTACACATTTTGTGTAAATTTACCCAATTTATAGTAGGAAATTGAAATCATTTTAATTAGAGTGTTGTTAAATTTATAATTTAAATTGAGTTATGATTTTTTCTTATATTTAAGCTTAATTCACAATTACGGAGTACTCTGTGCCAGTGAGTGGATTTTGTTCCTTTCTCTTTGGCACTTACACATTTTTTGTATGATGTCTTCTCTGTTTTTATTGTGTCAAAGCCTTTATTTTTAAAAGTTTTTCGACAGTTTACAATTACTATAAAATGTTGGTATATTTACACACAGTGTGTAAAATACTTGAATTAACGGATAATATTTATAATTTGGTGCGTTTGGACTATTTTACGCATTTTGTGTTTATATTAACACAAAACGCGGGCTATTCAACAAAAATTTACGCAATTTATAATAGTAAGTTTACATGCACTGAGAAAAAAAGACATAACTAAAATTAAGGAAAAAATGTCTTTGAAAATTTATCATGAAATTTCCTAAAATTTAGTTAAATTTAACTAAAAAATGAGAAATTTTCTTAACTATGAGGAAAAAAGTTTAATTCATTTACTTATAATTAGTTCATAGTTTTCTTTAAACGAAATTTTGCAATATGAGGAAAAAAATTCATACTGCCAAAGAAATTTTCCACAAATCTAAGAAACGTATTTTTAATTTTAAGACATATTTCTTAAAAAACAATTTAGTTCAAGTTTAGTTAAAATTTATTAAAAAAACATCATCGTATTTCTCTTCTTTGAATTGAGGAAGTGTACTTTTTAGAATTTAGTTAATAAGTTCTGAGAATTTAGTAAATCACTTTTTACAAGGGAAGTATCTCAGCCCTTATGAACCGATTTGCATGAAACGTAAAATATATATAAACGAGACAATTCTAAGGTTGGGGTGTCTCGGATTATCGGCCATATCGGGGATTTAGGGGTTCAAAACATAGGTCTAAAAATGGCGAAAAAATCGTTTTTTGGATTTTTCAGCAATTTCTTTCTAAGAAACTATATGATGTTTACATATGAGAAGAAAGGATTTTTTAATGCCTATACAACGGAAGCATAACCTTGTAAAAATTTGGCTTCGTTAAATACTTTTTTTATGAAAATGTGTAAATTTTGGGGGGTATTTATATGAAGACATAAAGCTACGATATCCATATGAATACGAAATAATCTTTATTAAATTTAAGTCGATAAGTATTTTTGCTCCAGAGGATATTCCTGTTAGTTCGGGAGTTATCAAAAATTTCCCGGAGGTCCACATTGTTTCATAAGGGGACAACGAAATTTTGAAACACTGATATGGCCGAAAAGCCGAGACACCCCAACCTTAAAATCGTCTCATTTATATATATTTTAAGTTTCAGGCAAATCGGTTCATAAGGGTTGAGATACTTCCCTTGTTAGAATTTAGTTAAAAATTCAAAATGGCGATATCTCGAAAACTAAGCGAGATAGAGCGAAACGGATGATATTTTCAAAAGGAAGACTTCAAATATGGAATAACCTAGCTCTGCATATCTGTCGGGGTCTCAAGACCCTAATTTAAGATCTAAAATTTTAAATTCACGAGATTTTATACGTGCCCATCCATATCTCGGTAAATACTGCCAACACGAGAAAAGGTCCAACGGCATTTTTGTAGCTCTTGACTCGTAGAACACTTTCCGAAAGTCCTCCGATTAATAGTTTTTGAGTTATCCAGTTTTAAAGATTTTCAAGACCCTACACTCAAAAAAAATAAACTGTAATGTTAGCAGAAAAAGCTTGTAAACCTACAAGATAATTTGCTGATTTTTATAACAAAATTTTTTTGGTAAATTTAGCAAAAACGTTTTGCTAAAGATTAGTTACCTGAAATTTTTTTTATTTCAACTTAGTTCATACACATTGGATTCGGACCCGATAGGTCCAGACCCCGATGGGCCTAGACCTAGTTGGGTTCCTTAAAAATCGTCATAGTTTTTGATCCAAAATTTGTGTCCGTTTCGCTCTACCTTGCTTAGTTTTTGAGATACGTGATTTTAGGAGACCACCGGGGTTTTGAGAATTACAAAACCCGATAACTTCAAAAATATTACCCGGAGAGGTCTTGTTCTACGTGTGGAGAGCTACAAAAATGCTTTTGGGCTTTTTGTTGTGTCGGCAATATTTACAGAGATATGAGCATTTTAAAATTTTCGGGAATGCTAACTTTTTTGGATCAAAAGTTAGGACCCATTAGGGTCCACACCTGTGAAGAGGACCGGCTGTACTAGAGCCCGAGAACCAAAAATGGGCTCCATTTTGCTCTATCTGGCTTAGTTTCCGAGATAGCGCCATTTTAAGTTTTCTGAAAATAAAAAAAAAAATTATTTTTGCTAATATTAGCAAAAAAGCTTGTAAAAATTTGGTCAACTCAATTTAGTTCAAATTTTGTTTAAAATTGCTAATGCGCTAAATAAAGTTTACAAGATATTTTTGCTAACATGCTAATCTCAACTAAAAATTAGCTAAAAGTTAGCTAACCAGCATTAGCAAAAAAAATTAGTAAATCTACTAATGTATTATTTTGAGTGTATCAGACTCCTTATTACCGTATCTTAAAAACTAAACGAAACGGACACAAGTTTTGGGTCAAAATCTGTGGGGACCCATAGAGGACCCAACGGGGTCTCTTATTTTTGGGAAAATTATGAACTAAAACCAAGAAAAAAATCTTTGGAGCCAAATCATTCCCTCTTTTTCTCAAAATTTAGTTAATTTTCCCAAATTTTAGTTCACTTTTTTTTGAGTGTGCGCTTTTTTTCTTAGGCATGGCAAATTTTAGATTTAAAATTATCTCCTTATGGGGTCTACAGATGTGTAGAGCTAGGTTTTTCCATACACTTCTTTATGGTATTTTCTTTTGAAAACTTTATCCGTTTTGCTTTTCCTTGCTTAGTTTTCAAGATATCGCCATTTGGAGTTCTTTACCAAAACTGAGAGCAAAAAGGATTATAGAAGTACAGTTTCTCAAGAATATAAATACAATGAACTTATTGGTAGTAAATTTGAACTAAGTTAAAACCTTTGAACTAAAATTTGTGTCAACTGAAAAGCTTGTCCGATCGAAATGAAATTTGTTGTCGTTAGTATTAAACATTTTGAACCCAGACAAATTTTATCATTTTAGATTTGGAACAAGAATGTTAGTTCAGGTTTTTTTTCCTAAAGAAAGGTTGTCCCTTCAGGATTCTTTTTTTATACCCTCCAACTACAATATGGGGGTATACTCACTTTGTCATTTCGTGTGTAACGCATCGAAATATCGGTCTAGGACACCATAAAGTATATATATTATTGATCAGTGATCGATTCTAAGGCATTCTAGCGATGCCCGTCTGTCCGTCCGTCCGTCTGTCCGTCCGTCCGTCAGTGGAAGACACGAAAAACTGTAACTTTTAATAGGTTTTTTTGTATTTTTGTTAAACAAATGAAACATTTTTATGCTTGAAAAAGTTGGAAGTCTTGGACTAGGACCCAGGGGATTTGAAAATGACTTATTTTTGGTCCGCTCCGTTTTGTGGGAGTGGATATTAGCAAATAATTTATATAATGATGAAATTATATTATCTTTTGTACAAAAAGCATAGTAATTAAATTTGTAAACATTTTTGACCAGAGAGAAGGTGTCCCCAAGGAACCCCGACAAGCCCCCCCCCCCCCAAAAAAAAAACGCCCCTGCAATTTTTTTTTATTTTTTAACTTGTTTTTAATTTCAAATGAAGTTTTTAATTTTAAAATGGAATCTACGAATTCTAATTGAGCAATTGGGGTTCAGATTTATCCATAATAACCCAGAATAAGTTATTTTTTCTCAGATGATAGGGGTAGACCGAAAATAGTAGGGTAAATAAAATTCGAAATGGCCAAATATAAAACTTTTACTTGTTTTTTTATTTTGTTAATTCTTTATATATAAGTAACACCTTTTAAATACTGTTTCTTCTTTTACTTTTTATTTATTACTTTTTCTTTAATATTTTTTGTAATTTCGTTTCCAATATTTGTTTCACAATGTGTGTTAAGTCCATATGAGGTAGATGCACTGTACGACTTATTTAGTTCATTTTACGTTTAACAAACAAAAAAAAAAATATATATTTAAATTTCTGTTCAAATTCGATTAACTGTTTGTAATAAGTTAAAAAAAAAACTAACTATCTAGTTGAATTTTAAAACCAGACAACAGTGGATCTCCATAAAAACCGTATTAAAGATGTTTCATTTTTAAAATTTAAATTTTATAATTTTAAACAAAACAAATGCTAAAATTAGTTAAAAATATTAATTTAAAATTTAGTTATTAATAAAAATTTTAAAACAAAAAACGAATTTTTATACAGAAGTTTTATCTGTGATTAGTTTGAGTAGCTATTAAAAACTAATTAAATATTTATTAATAAAGAAACGCTTGATTTGTGATGTTAAAAATGAAACTTGAGTTTATGTTATCGGGTTAAATATCTTTAAAAATATATTGTATTTTTTTTTTTAATTAAAAATAAATTTATGATAGTTAACATCTTTTATCGGTAGCAAATTGTTCTAACTCGACTTGAAAAAAACTGATGTTTATCTTGAAGCAGATTGATTTCATAATGAAGTGCGATGCCTTCCTTGTTTTTAAACAATTAAGAACTTTTATATAGGAATTCAAAATTTGAACATCTGAGTATGAATGGATAGTTTTCAGTAACAGTAGTTTATAAATAGACTTGACTTCCTACTTGATAATTAACCCATCAATTGAAATTCTAAAAAGATCAATTATAATTATTGTTCATAAAATATTCTTTGCAGTTGAAACAAATGAGAGTGGTAAATTCTTCTGTGCCCAATCTTTTATACCTTCCAACATGTAAAAAAATTGAAAAAAAAAATCTAGTCGTTTTTTAGGGAAAAAAGAAAAAAAAAATTCCCTCCTCATTGGGGGACATTTTTTCCTCGCCGTAAATGTTTAAGGGTTTATTTATATTGCCTTTAGCAATAACGGGCAAAAAACGACATTTTCTAATTCCCTGGGTCCGTCGAACTTCTTTTGACAATAAAATGTTTCATTTGCTTATGCCTTTATGATACTTGCTTTTTTCAAGTTACTTGTTGCTGCATTTATTAGGGGTTTTCTATGAGAATTTCGATAAATTCAAAATTTTTGGTTGAAGTTATCGAAAATTTTATAGAAAAACCCTAATAAATGCAGCAACAAGTAACTTGAAACAAGCAAGTATCATACGTACTTTAATAAAAGTATAAGAAACCTTATGGAAAATTTAAGTTTTTAGGGGTTAGTTTAGTTCTCCAAGGGAGCTTTTCCCCCCTGATTCAATTTTGCCCATCTTCGAACTTAACCAGCCCATGACCATAAGACATATTCGTGCCAAACTTCAGGCTATTTCAGCTATTTTAGTTTGGACTGATGCGTTACACACAGAGTGACAAAGTAAGTATACTCTCATACTGTAGTTGGAGGGTATAACAATAATTATTGTAGTTCCCAAAATATGAACTGTAATGTAAAAAAGACCAATTGTAATTTATAGATTCCAATTATAACTCGTAAAAGATCAATAGCAATTCGAAAAAGATCAATTTTAATTCGTAAAAGATCAATAGCAATTCGAAAAATTTCAATTGTTATTCGTAAAATATCATTTGTAATTCGAAAATCATCAATTGTATTTCGAAAAAGATCAAAAATAGTAATTCGTAATAGATCAATTGTTATTCAAAGATTCAAATTTTAATTCAAACAAATAAAAAAGTTAAATTCGCCCTTGCCGAATGTAGTGATACCCTCCACAATTTCAATTGTTGCAAAAAAAACTTTTTTAAAGGAAATTACTTTTGAAAAAAAAAAAAAAATTTTGAAAAAAAAAAATTTTTTGTCAAAAAATATGTTTGTACTTGCTTAGATACCATTTGGTGCTCAATTATGTTCACATGTGTCAACCAGCAGCCAAATTAAAGCATTTTGTATTTTTAGGTTATGTTGAATGTACTAAAATTTTTGAGGTGTCCTTATATTTTCGTTCATAACTTTTGAACCGCTAAACCGATATTGCTTAAATGCAATACCAAACTTCTCGGGAGAACTTCCACTAAATATTTTAAGTTACAGTCATATCCGTGTAGTGTTTTGGTCGTGATCTCCATTTCCACAGACAGACAGACGGACATCGCTATAATGTCTTAAAATCGATCGGGAATCATGAATATATATTCTTTATGGGGTCTCAGACCAATATTTCGATGAGTTACAAACGGAATGACAAACTTATATATACCCTCTATCACTAAGTGGAGGGTAGAAAAATATCTAAATTTGGTCTAAATTGATTTCTCTTAGGAATTGGAGATATACTGTTATTTCGTTTGGAAAAAATGTTTAGGGGTAACAGTTTAATGATAAAATTGTATAATGGTAATTGTAGAACTAGTGCAAAAAGCATAATAAATACATTGGTAAACATTTTTTACGAAAGATACCCCCCCCCCCCCCCGAATTTAACACTCTCACTTGTTTGTTTTACAATTATTGTTCAATTATTGAACTTTTACAATAACAATTGATATTTTTCGAATAAAGGACAGTTTACATGTTAACTACCCTTGAACACCCATATCTACTATTTCCCAGTATTGGTGATACGATTTGCCGGGTTTAAATAATTTTGTATGAAAAATCATTTGAATTTTACAATTGTTATCCTCCAAATAGTAGATAAGGGTGGTCAAGGGTAGTTAACATGTAAATCAAGCTTAATAAACTATATTCCACGAATTACAATTAATCTTTTTTGAATTTCAATTAATCTTTTATGAATTACAATTGGTATCTACGAATTAGAATTGATCTTTTCTGAATTACAACTGATCTTTTTCGAATTACAATATTTTACAAATTACAATTGTAGTCTTCGAATTACAATTGGAATCTCTGAATTACAAATGGAGTATTCAAATTAAAAGTCGAATCTTCGAGTTAAAAGTGGAACCTTCGAATTACAAATGGAATCTTCAAATTAAAATCTGATTGATCTTTTACGAATTGTAAAAAATTTTAAAATTTCATTCGAAATTTTAAATCAATTGAAATTCAACAAGTAGAAAATTTAAATTCGACTTTGCCGAATCTATGAATACCCTCCACAATGCCTTTTTTAAAGGATAGTACATTTTTTAACGTGAAAAAAAATAACAATTTTGATTAGAAATATTTTATTTTGAGTAAAAAACTCTTTTTTTGTCATTTAAAAAAAAAATAAAAAATTACTAATTTATTTTTTTGAGTGTAAAACTTTTTTCGTGTTTAATGTTTTATTTACTGTAAAAATAATTCTGAGTGAATGCACGTACGTATGTACACAAAATATTGTCATTTTTGTAAAAAAAAAAATAAATTTTTTTTGAGTGTAAAATTTTTTTGGAGTGTAAAATTTTTTCGAGTGTAAGTTTTAAGTTACCAATGCTTTTTAAACTAAACAAGTTTAAAAAGCATTGCCTTAAAATTAAACAAGTTTGAACAGCATTGTTAAGTTACCACCAATGCTTTTAAAACTTGATAAACACGTGGCATTTAAGATGAAACAAATCTGAAATTCAGGGTTTTGCTTATAACTTTTGAACCACTAGACCGATTGAGATGAAATTCAATACCAAACAAAACTGGGGAACGAAAAAGATACTTGCTAAGCTTCAGCAGCCTCATTATTGGTTTTCGAAAGTTATAGTGTTTTTTATCTCGTAAATTCGCGAAAACCCCATGCCGAAATTTACTCTTTTGCTCATAACTTTTGAACCACTGGACCGATTTGGCGGGATTGCAATACGAACCTGACCAGGTAAATTACCAACATATATGCCAAACTTCAGTAGCCTCTGTAAAGTCTTTCAAAAGTTAGCGTGTTTTCTACGGACAGACAGACAGACGGACGGACGGATATCGCTAGATCGACTTAAAATCGATCGAGGATCATGAAAATATATACTTTATGGAGTCCTAGACCAATATTTCGATGTGTTACAAACGGAATGACAAATTTATATATACCCTCTATCACTAGAGTGGAGGGTATAAAAAAGATAATTTGAAATCCGAAAGTTATGATCAATTTAAAGTTCGAAAAGGTATAAATCGTGAACAATTAATTAAAATTTTAAAAACACACACCATGTGTGTGGCAATCGAAGAAGTGCTGATGATGGAAGCAATGCAACATCCGAAAGCGGTTGACATCTTCACTTACAAGGATGGTCTTTAACAGGGCACCCACCGATTGTTCTGAAACTTGCATATGGGAAAGAGGGGAACAAAATAAGAGTTACCTGTTTTTTTTAGCTGCCCAATCTCACATTTAGCGGGTCAAAGGGGAGGGGGAAAAGCGACATTTTTTCGTTTTCTGTGGATTTTTCCCATTTCTTCAGAAGAAACTATATGAACATTTTATACGGATCGAAAGGTTTTTTTAAAGCCTATCCAATGGTGTATCGATAGGGCAGCTAAAAAAAAACAGGTAACTCTTATTTTTTCCCGCACATTCCCATATTCACGTTTCAGGACAATCGTTGGGTGCCCTGTGAAAGACATTCCTTGTTAGTGATTTTTCAGATTTTCTAAGTGTACAACAACACTTATTATTTCTCAGAAACAATTAATATGGATTTAAACCGTACCAAATAAAAATTCAATTTGAATATATTAAAAAAAGGAATTGAAGTTTTTAAAGATCCATTAAAAAAATTGTTAAAAATCTATTGAAATTTGTTCGGTGTAGTAAACATTAAAGTAGTTTATACCAACTTCTTAAATTAAGCTATATAGTTGTTCCGATTTACGTCGTTAGTATCAGTCCTATATAATTTTTATGTGTCCCAACATTTTTATGGCTCAAGAAATTGATAAAAATTTTAAAAACAATCAGAAATAAGTAATAAATTTCTTTCGCTTACACTATGCAACAGTATTTTCTTGTCGTATTGGATTTTTCTTCTATACCCCAAAGGTATTCACGCCTATTTTACACATAAAAAAGTGCTCTTTTATGTAAGTCCTATACACTAGCGGGTCCCAACATCAGGAAGTTTATGAATTTCTTTAGGGCATACCCCTAGAACGATTTTTATTAAAGAGCTGATTTCGGAGGGAAAACAATTAAAAAATTTTTTGAAGGTTATCTTCAGGGTGCAATCAGCGCTTAAAGTTTGCATCTGTAGTGTATTTGGTAAAAAAAAATATTTTTTTTTGCTAAGCAATTATTGCTTTTTAAATTGCTGCCAATAAATTTGTAGCAACATGAGTGTCCACAACAGAGATAATATAATTTTGACGTTTGCTCTAACTTATGTCTATTTATATCAGTTGTAGACACTATGATAAATACGTATTCTCCAGCTCTCAACAAAATACAAAATATTCTGCCGCTGTTATTTCTTGTGTTATATACAAATTTATGTTACGTGTAACCGAAACGTAAGGTAATGGTTAATTTTTGCGCCTTCAATATTTTTGTTATTATTTATTCATAAATGTTTAACCAATATCATAACATTATTGCAATTAAATCAATCCCAAGATACCTTCCTTGTAAAAAACAAAATCTAGTACAATAACCTGTTACGCCTAATGGCCAACTATATAAAAATACACTGATTACAATGTTTTATAAAGTTCATTGCATGTTGTTAAAAGCCTTAACCTTCTTCATTCATAAATTAAAAAAATACTAACATGAATAACATTATTATTGTGCGGCTATAAATAGTTTTGTAAAACAATAGGATTTTTTTGTGAATTAAATATTCTAATAGTTAACAAATTATTAAATACCTCATAAATTAATAGAATTTAATTAACATATAATATAAATTAATATAAAAACAATTAATTTTGTGTACAGTAAACACTTTAATAGTTTAACTCTAAATTTATATCAGCACACACAAAAAAATATTTTACCAATAACTTGGGATTATATGCGTTTTTAAAGTTTTTTACATTAATTATGAAAAATTTTGTAACATTTTACCAAGTTTTTGGATAATTTTGGTTCAGGTTTGTAAAATTACACAAGGTTAAATACTCTTATGAATATTTTCTAAACTTTTATAAGAAACAAGCAAAAACTTGGTAAAATGATGCTATTTTTTGCATAATATATGCAAAAAACTTTAAAAACGCATATCCTCCCAAGTACTTGGTAAAAATTTGTTTGCGTGCATTAATGCCAATTAGCGAGAGTAAACTAAAAATTTGGTCGTGATGAACTCGAATTACCATTGTGCGAGTCTAAAATTTCTCACATGCCTGTCTAAAATATCTGAAATAAACTCAATTCGTTGGTTTCGTAAATATTATTACTCATACGCCAAATTAATACAAGCCAATTACACACAAATTAAAAAATTATAAAAATGTGTGTATGTTTTTGGAATAGTACGACCTAGAAAGTGTTGTTGGATAAATTACCTAAGTTTCTTAAAAACTTAGGTAATTTACCTAAGTTTGTTTTTAAAACTTAGGTAATTTACATAAGTTTTTTAAGAACTTAGGTAATTTAAATTTTAACTAAAATAAATAATTAAAGTTGTTAATTAAGGCGCGCTTACACGAGAGATAAAACTGCAAGACAAAGAACAAAAAACGACTCTGTGTACCTGTGAATTTGACTTTTTCAATAATTGTGTCAAATCCAATTCCTCTAAAACGCATTATTTCTTACCTTTTTTTGATAATGTTACAGATTTTTTGAAGATATTGATATTATTTTTGATTTGAAGTCTGTATTTTGTTTAATAAAAAAATTATAACATAAACAAAATTTATTTTTTTTAGAGATGATATTTAAGAATGCTAAGGGTGACAAATTTTCGATTTTTCTATCGAGATTTTTTCTCTCGTATGAACGCACCTTTAAGGCGCGATTACAGGGGAGAGAAAACTGCTAGACAAAGACTAAAAAACGACTCTGTGTACCTGTGAATTTGACTTTTTCAATAATTGTGTCAAATCAAATTCCTCCAAAACGTATTATTTCTTACCTTTTTTTTGAAAATGTTACAGATTTTTGGAAGATATTGATATTATTTTTGATTTGAAGTCTGTATTTTGTTTAATAAAAAAATTATAACGTAAACAAAATTTATTTTTTTTAGATGCTAGAGGTGACAAATTGTCGATTTTTCTATCGAGATTTCTTTCTCGTGTGAACGCACCTTTATAGTTGTTAATATTCGACCTTTCAAATTTTAATGAAATAAAAAGATTTTTTGAAATCAAGGCCAATAAAATAAGCCAATAAAATTTCAATAAAATAAATAATTAAAATTTAATCTAAAGGAATTCGCACAGATTTTACCTTGTTTCAACCTTGTTTTTACCTTGTATTTCACAGGGCACCCACCGATTGTCCTGAAACTTGCATATAGGAAAGAGGGGAGAAAAATAAGAGTTACCTGTTTTTTATAGCTGCCCAATCTCACATTTAGCGGGTCAAAGGGGAGGGGGAAAATTGTTTTTTTTTTTTAGTTTTTTGAGGATTTTTCCCATTTCTTCAAAAGAAACTATATGAACATTTTATACTGGTCGAAAGTTTTTTTGAAGGCCTATCCAATGGATATTGGTCGTGTCCAAATTATACTTCGTTAATTTGTTCTTGTCAAAAATGTATAATCGTTTGCGTAGTTTGTATGGAGATTTATATACGTAAGACCGCCAAAATCATATATAATAAGCTCTATCAAAATTAAGCTAACCCGTATTTTTTCGATTGGCGAAATTCCTGCTAGTTCGGCTTTTATACGGATTTTCCCGAAAGCCCTCATTTTCTCATTAGGTGGCAACTCTTTTTTAAATTTGAAATTGGGCAGCTAAAAAAAAAAAAAAATATCTCTTATTTTTTCCGCTCATTTCCATATTCAAGTTTAAGGAAAATCGGTGGGGGCCCTGTGAAAGACCTTCCTTGTAAGCCCAGTTATTGAAAAATTTAAAAAACAAAAATTTCCTTTTTCTTATAGGGCTATCCATTAGGGATATAACCAAATTTTTGGCATAGTACTTAAGCAAATAAATGCCCTCAAGCACCAAAAGCATTTTCTAAATTCCAAATCCCTCTAATTACACTACTCTACAAAAATCATTTTTTTTTTGCACTGACTTTTAGAGTATATTTTTTAAAGTATTTTGGCCTCCTGTTTCCTTCTGTCATCAGAAAAGTTGTAACAAATCGCCTTCTCGAGATATAGGCATTTCCATTTTTTGTGGACCAAGCCCTCAAAACCGACAAATTTTTTAAAATTTGGGAAAAGTGTATGTTAAAATTATTCATATTTTTTTTATACGGATTCCCAATAAAATTATCTAACTTTTGCAAGAAATCCGGACTCGATACGATCAAGGATACCATCAGGACACAATAAGAAAGTTCAAAATGTCCTTTTTTAGTTTTATTCCTATAAGTAAACGAATTTTGCAAGAAAATGTCTAATCAAAGCAGATATATCAAGTAGACTTTCCAATAAAGAGAACCTGGGGTTAAAATCCAAAATCCATTGAGTATATCCAGAAATATTTGCAACAGAAATCAAAATTTTGAACCAAATTTGCATATTTTTTTTTTTTTTAAACATTTTTCGTACCAATTTTTAAGATTTTTTGTTAAATTTACGTAAATTATTATTGACCCAAAAAAAAAAAACAATCAAGTGTAGATAACTTTAACTGGAAAAATTGGATCAGTATTATGATTTATTAAAAAAATCAAAAGAAAAAACTTCCCCAGATAAGAGTTAATAAAAAAACAACTGTTTCGGTAAATATTACAAAATTTGTTAAAAATTTGTAATTATAGGGCGATTTAATCAATAACATTTATTAATTTTGAGTGAACCTAAAAATAATCGGGCATAGACTAATATCAAGTCAAATTTATGATAATACTTTGTCATCAATGTCATATCAATGTGTGAATGAACGGGGGAACAAATAAATGAACATACATACGTATGATTAAATGATAAAAACTGTATGATATGAATTTTTATAATAATTAATAATTATTAAATAATTATACAAATGCATTAGATGTTTGTATGAGATACTACAAGCAAGTGTAAACAAAAAAAAATATATTAAAAACAAAAAAAATAAATAATAAAAATTATAAGCTTACTAATTGGTCGTCTTCTCATGATGGCGATGATACCAAATCAAATTAAATGTATAAAAAAACACTATATAGCAAAACTATGTAATCTGGTGCTTATTTTATATTTAATGCTGAAATTAAAAAAAAAAAAACAATAAAAACAAAATAAAAATAAATTTTTACACGTTTTGTAAGAGCAAAATTGAGAATGAAATGTAATGTTATACAAAAAAAAATGTCGAGAATTTATTTTTTATGTAAATTTTAATTATTTGAATAAAATTTGCATACATTTTAGAGAGGGACTTTTTTACCCCT
The DNA here is from genome assembly GCA_963921195.1 of Pegoplata infirma. Taxonomy (NCBI): domain Eukaryota; kingdom Metazoa; phylum Arthropoda; class Insecta; order Diptera; family Anthomyiidae; genus Pegoplata; species Pegoplata infirma. The sequence continues at coordinate 20,467,615 of OY992540.1, forward strand.
TCCCGATTTCTGTTTAAAAAATGTATGTTTTCTATATTCCCTTTTTGGCAACTTATGTTCATTAGAGCGGCATTTTGTTTTTTTGTATATCAAAAAAATTGTTCTTCCAATTTTGAATGTCCGAGCAATTTTTTATTCTACTGGGCATACAACTTATATGGTACAATTTTGAGGCCAATCGGATTAAGTTAACGCAATTTTTTTAAAATTTTGTAAAAAAAAATATTTAAAAAAATTTTTATTTATTTTGATGCACTGAACACGACTTATTTAAAGAATGTTACAAATCGGTGAAACGGTTTTCGAGATGTCGCTATTTTAAATTTTTAAATCTCCATTTTTCTTTCCATTGACCCTTTCATAGAGCTTGAGACAAGCTTTCATTAAAACTTTATTTGAGCCATATGAGGTCTGTCATATGAGGACTGTGTGAGCGATTTATAGTATGGAATGCGGGTATAACAATTGAAATGACATCTAGGGAATTCTGGATAAATCCACCTGTGGGGGATCATCAAAATAAAGTCTACACGGAGGGATCAAATATGCTACAGGAAACAACACTGTTTAGGACTGTGCTGGGTTCCAGGTATTGAAAAGAGTAGAAGCCAGCCACGCAGTTTTGTATTTCATTTATTTTCCAATATGGGTGCTTTTTTTTTTGTTTATAAAAAATGGTATATGTCTTTTAGGTGATTTAATTGCTGGGATTCCCGGGGAATTAATTTTTTATTTCCCGTTTCCCGGGAAATTAAAAAGTCCGGGAATTCCAAAACACTAGTTGGGTCAGTCTTAGTGAAATCAATCAAAAATAGCTAAAAATTTTCGTGACCCCCTCCGATTTTGATGAAATTTGGTTTAGTTGTAACACTAAGTGATAAACTGACACACACTTATTTTCAGCCCTCTAAGTAAACAGTGGGCGAAAACACGGAGGGTCAAAATTTCCCCCAAAATCTCCCAGTCGCGACACTTTGCACAGTAAAAGCTTAATATCGTTGGTTCTATTTTAGCTAGAAAGCCCATTTTTGGCTTGTTTTGAAGGTCATAATATGCTCTACAAGACTTACCATAACCAAAAAATTTTCGAAAAAAATAAGGGTTACCTCCCTTATTTTAAGGTCGTGATAAAGGGAGGAGAAAATGGGGAGGATGGTATCCCCCGATTTTCTTTTTACTTGCTAATCTTTGAGAGAAAGTCCTAAAGAATATATTCTAAAATTTTTATGTTGGGACAACAATGGGATCGCTCAAAATCAAAATTTTTCACAATTTTCCCCAAAATCTCCAAATCCCAACACTCTTTAACATTACAAATTTTATATCATAAGTGCTTTTGTAGCTACAGAGCCCATTTTTTTTTTGTTTTAAAGCTTATAATACGCTCTACAAGACATACCAAAACCAAAAAAATTTCCAAAAAAAGGAATTGGTGCCCCCCTTATTTGAAGGTCGTGGCAAAGGGTGGAGGAAATACGGGAAAGTATCCCCTGATTTTTTTTTTACTTGGTATTCTCAAAGTGCAAGTCCTAATGAACATAGTCTACAATTTTTATGTTGCGACAACAATGGGGTCGACCAAAATCAAAATTTTCCCCCAAAATCAACAAATCGCGACATTCTTGCGCCTCCCATTGGACTCCCAAGATAAAAATTTCAGGATAAGCTCTCTAGAACTTACTCTTTAAAAAAAAAAAAACAAGATGAAAAAAAATTGGGGGATACTGTCCCCCAATTTCCCCCACCCCTTGCCACGATCTTTAAATACAAGAGGCACCCCTCATTTTTTTTATTTTTTTTTTTGTGATAGTAATATTGTAGGGCATATTAAGAGCTTTAAACAAGACAAAAATGGACTCTGTAGTTACAATACAGTCCACGATATTAAATTTGTAATGTGCAAGAGTGTCGCGATTTGGAGATTTTAAGGGAAATTGTGAAAATTTTTGATTTTGGTCGATCTGATTGTTGTCCCAACATAAAAATTTTAGGATATATTCATTAGGACTTGCACTTTGAGAATACCAAGTAAAAAAAAACTCGGGGGATACTTTCCCCCCATTTCCTCCACCCTTTGTCACGAACTTTAAATAAGGGGGGCACCCATCCTTTTTTTCTAAATTTTTTTGGTTAAGGTAGGTATTGTAGAGCGTACTATAAGCTTTAAAACAAACAAAAATGGGTTCTGTAGCTACAATAGCACATATGATATTAAATTTTTAAGGTTGAAAAGTGTTGCGATTTGGAGATTTTAGGGGAAATTGTGAAAAATTTTGATTTTCAGTGATCCCATTGTTGTCCCAACTTAAAAATTTTAGAATATATTCTTTAGGACTTTCTCTATAAGATTATCAAGTAAAAAAAAAATCGGGGGATACCATCCTCCCCATTTTCTCCTCGCTTTATCACGACCTTAAAATAAGGGAGGTAACCCTTATTTTTTTCGAAAATATTTTTGCATATTTTGGTATAAATGCATATTTTTGCATATTTTCTTATAATTTGGACTTTTTTTTTAATTCATCAATATTTTTTCAAAACGTCCTTAGGAAAATTCAAACCAACCGCCTATTTCTTATACAAAAATGTATTTATTTATAAAAATTATATTCTGACGCATTTTTTAAAGAAAATGGATTCTAAAAGTATAATTTTTAGATTCTGAGAAATGTTTCCTTTTAAAAATGTCTCTATTCTGAGACATTTTACTAATTCGTAGGAAAAAAATGTTTTCGAATTTAAGATTTTTTTGCAGGAAAATTGCGTTTTTATTTTGATTAGAGTTAGGGTGAGGTATTTTGATTTTGAGTTAATTTTTAGACTTAAAAATCGTAAAACTCCGAAAAAAGTGAAAAAAAAATATTTTAAAAATATTTTTTTTTAGAATAAAATTTTTTTCTTCAGAAATATTTGGTGACTCAAAGAAAAAACTTCTTAAGCAAAAAAATATTTTACTAATTAAAAATTGTTCCACTCAATAAAAAATGTTTAAGAATTGTCGAGGGTTTCAAAGTATTTGACAGATCCTAATTTATGTTGACAAATTATTTTTTTTAGTAAAATAAATAATTTTTAGATGCATATTTTTGAAGTTTTTAGGGCATATTTTGGATTTTTAGACGCATATTATAGGCACATATTTTCGTTTTTTAGATGCATGAAAGTACTTGCCCTACTAATAACTATCTGAAATAACTGTTGTTCTACCTGAGCTGAGAATCGAACTCAGGCTTACTGGCTATTAGTCCAACGCGCTAACCACTGAGCCACAGCACCCCCAAACTATTAACTTTAAACGCCTCAAATTGCAAAAAAAAAACACAAGTAAGAAAGTTATAGTCGGTTAAGACCGACCATCGACGTATCTTTTGGCCAAACACAATTACAAACGCAGATCTCTGGAGGTTGTCGAACGAGTTACCTATAACCTGCCAAATAACGAAAAGAAAATGGAAATGGATAGGTCACACATTAGGAAAGCCAAACGGTAGCATCGCGAGGACTGCTTTAGAATGGAATCCTCAAGGAAGCCGACGCTCCGGTCGTCCAAAGAACTCTTGGCGTAGAACAATCATGCAAGAACTCAAAATATTAGATAAAACTTTCGACGAAATTAAAGCAATATGTAACAATAGATTAAGTTGGAATAATCTTGTAGAAGCCCTATGTTCCCAAGTGGAATAAATAAAGGGAAAAAAAAACACGACCATATGATACCCTACACCAGTGTTTTCCGGAAAATGGGCCCCATGTCCAAACATGGACCGATTGGACCTATCTTTTGTTAGATCTTTATTTAGTGTAGAAAACACACACAGACCAAATTTTAGTGGAATTGGTTTATTTTTTTTTTGCCAATAGACCGAATTAACTGCATATCGGTCGAAATTTGTATATGGGGGACTAAGTCCAAAAATGGTCCAAATGTATTCCGATTTGATTTGGTTACCAAAGTACACGTTTAACACCTACAAATAAAAATTTTAATCAAATATTTTAATTTTTATGAATTTTGAGGAAATTATGTGAATATCGGAGGGTGGTTTGTATTGGGACTACCAGAAGGACTGAACCGATTCCTTTGAAATTTGGTATGGTGGTTTGTACCCTAAAATTTTATTACCTGTTATATTTCAAAACGATATCTACTTTAATACGGCTATTAGAGGCATTTAAGCGAAATTCAAAGGGGGCGTTTGTATGGGGGCTAGAACTTAACATGGACCGATTTTTTCCAATTTGAATAGGCTTCGTCCTTGGGCCAAAAAAAGCTTAAGTTTCAAATTTCAAGTCAAGTGATTGAAAATTGCGACCTGTATCGTGCTTAAACCGATAGAGGGACAGACGGACGGACGGACATCGCTAAATCGACTCAAAAAGTAATTCTGAGTCGATCGGTATACTCAGATCATATTTTAGTGGAATTAGTTTATTTTTTGTCAATAGACCGATTTAACTGAACATCGGTCGAAATTTTTATATCGGGGACTAGTCCAAAAATGGTCAAATTTTAATCCGATTTTGTTAGGTTACTAAAGTACACGTTTAACACCTAAAAATAAAATTTTTATCAAATATTTCCATTTTTATGAATTTTGAGGGAATTATGTGAATATCTGGAGGGCGGTTTGTATGGGGACTACCAGAAGGACTGACCCGATTCCTTTGAAATTTGGAATGGTGGTTTGTGCATACAAATTACCTGCTAAATTTCGAAGCGATATCTACTATAACACGGTTATAAGAGTCATTTAAGCAGAATCCAAAGGGGGCGTTTGTGGACCGATTTTCTCCAATTTCAATTTGCTTCGTCCTTGGTCCAAAAGATGCTTAAGTTTCAAATTTCAGGTCAATTGATTGAAAATTGCGCCTGTATCGTGCTTAAACCGATAGATGGACAGACGGACGGACGGACATCGCTAAATCGATTCAAAAAGTAATTCTTAGTCGATCGGTATACTTGAAGGTAAGTCAAGGACCAATATTTCGGGTAGTTACAAACATCAGCACAAACTCATTATACCCTGTACCACAGAGTGGTGTGGGGTATAATTAACAGATGTTAACAATTATAAGAAAGAAACGACCATAACAAAACTAAAATGTCACTTTTTCACGGCAATTCAAATTGTCTTGTATAATAAAATCCGTGAAAAATCCACCACTCTGTGGTACAGGCTATAATGAGTTTGTGCTGATGTTTGTAACTACCCGAAATATTGGTTCTAGACCTACCTTCAAGTATACCGATCGACTCAGAATCACTTTTTGAGTCGATTAAGCGATGTCCGTCCGTCCGTCCGTCTGTCCGTTCGTCAGTCCATCTATCGGTTTAAGCACGATATACAGGTCGCAATTTTCAATCAATTGACTTGAAATTTGAAACTTAAGAATTTTTTGGCCCAAGGACGAAGCCTATTGAAATTGAAACAAATCGGTCCATGTTAAGACCTAGCCCCCATACAAACGCCCCCTCAGGTAATCAAATTTTGTATGCACAATTGATCATTCCAAATTTCAAAAGAATCGGTTCAGTCCTTCTGGTAGTCCCCATACAAACCACCCTCCCGATATTCACATAATTCCCTCAAAATTCCTAAAAATGGAAATATTTGACACAAATTTTATTTTTAGCTGTTAAACGTCTACCTTATTAACCAAATCAAATTGGAATATAATTGGACCATTTTTGGACTTAGTCCCCCATATCAAAATTTCGACCGATATTCAGTTAAATCGGTCTATTGGCAAAAAAATAAACCAATTCCACTAAAATTTGATCTGTGTGTGTTTTCTACACTAAATAAAGATCTAACAAAAGATAGATCCAATCGGTCCATATTTGGACTTGAGACCCATTTTCCGGAAAACACTGGTGTAGGGTATCATATGGTCGGTCTTGACCGACTATAACTTTCTTACTTGTTTTATATGTAGTCTGACAGATTTTTTCCCGTGAAATTGAACAGAGTACTATGCTTTAAATAGTGCTTTTTTATCTATACTATATTATAAAACGCACTTTTCGCGAAAATTTTCTTTGTCACCGGTGTTTGAAGAAACTACTGAACCGATTTTGATCAGATAAAAACCATAATAAAGCTTTCATTTCAACTTAGATTATAGGCTATAGAATGTTTTAATATCGGTTAAGGAGGACTTTCAAAAATGTGAAAATATGAAAAAAAAATCAGTTTTTCCGCTTTTAAAAAGACACAATAACTCAGATTTTAATGTGAATAGCACCATTGGAAAGCTCTTTTTTTTACAAACAACTTAGCCTTTTCAGTTTTTTTAAATAAGTCCATTAACACGCTTTGGACATGCAATGTTACCACTGTTCGGGGATCTGTACCTCATCTATATCTATACTATATTATGAAACGCACTTTTCGCGAAAATTTTCTTTGTCACCGGTGTTTGAAGGAACTACTGAACCGATTTTGATCAGATAAGAACCATAATAAAGATTTAATTCTAACTTAGATTATAGGCTATAGAATGTTTTGATATCGGTTAAGGGGGACTTTCAAAAATGTGAAAATATGAAAAAAAAAAAACGTTTTTCCGCTTTTAAAAAGACACAATAACTCAGATTTTAATGTGAATAGCACGATTGGAAAGCTCTTTTTTTAAAAAACAACTTAGCCCTTTCAGTTTTTTAAATAAGTCCATTAACACGCCTTGGCCAATCAATTTTACCACTGTTCGGGGATCTGTACCTTATCTATACTATCTATACTATATTATAAAACGCACTTTTTGCGAAAATTTTCTTTGTCACCGGTGTTTGAAGAAACTACTGAACCGATTTTGATCAGATAAAAACCATAATAAAGCTTTCATTCCAACTAAGATTATAGGCTATAGAATGTTTTGATATCGGTGAAGGAGGACTTCAAAAAATGCCAAAATATGGAAAAAAAATCAGTTTTTTCGCTTTGAAAAAGACACAATAAGTCAGATATTAACACGATTAGCACCATTGGAAAGCTCTTTTTTTAACAAACAACTTAGCCTTTTCAGTTTTTTTAATAAGTCCATTAACACGCCTTGGGCATTTAATTTTACCACTGTTCGAGGATCTGTACCTCATATACTATAAAACCCACGGTTCGATATTTCAAATTTCAAATAAAAAAACACTATTCGAAAGAATTCATTTACGTCTTAAACATTTTAAAAAAACCGAATGTTAGGGACATCTTTTTGGAAGAAGACTTAGAATTAACTGTAAATTGATGTTTTGGCAGCCAAAAGTTTTGAATAAAAAAGTTTTCAGTTTAAAACCAGTTATGTCGATCGAATTCAATTTTGACTACTGATATTCCATTTATGTATATTAGGGTGGCACGACCAATGCCTTTTTCGAATTTCGTCGATCGCAGGGCAAATTGTGGTTCTTTTTGGTCTAAAAACTCTATGTTTAATTTTTTTCCATACAAACCAAACAAAATTTTTTTTTTAGATTTTTTATTTTTTTTATTGTTATTTTACTTTACTTTAATTTTCGTGTAATAAACGCTTCAAAATTGACTTCGAAAAAAAAATAAGGGCCGTTGCAGTCATACTTCAAAAAATTAAAAAAAATTTATTTAGTTTTGAGTCAAAACTTTTGACTCGAAAGAATTTTTTTTGTGATGTTGCTCTTAATGATACATACCAACACAAAAATCTTATTTCTTCCTGTAACATTTTTATCACGTACTAAAATGTAGCAAAAAATTCACTTTTTACCTTTCTCACATTTTATTATCACAAAAATTGGCATTTGTCGAATTTCGTCAAATGCTGGGCAAATTATGGTTGGTTTTTGACTAAGAACTCTATATTTAAGTTTTTAGCTAAATCGGACAATTTTAACATGTGCCGCTGAAGTGTTAAAGTTTGGCCCTAAATATTTTTTGTTTTGATTTTCACAAAAAATTTAAACCAGCCAGGGGCACGGGTTAAAATTGTCCGATTTGGCTAAAAATTTAAACATATAGCTTTTACACCAAAACGAACGATAATTTTCCGGGCAATCTACAAAAGTTTTTTTTTTTTTTGACAATACATAAAATTTGAAAAAAGTGTAAAAACGTATTTTTTATGATTTTTTGATACCTTTAAGAACACGATAAAGATGTCACAGATAGGAGTAATATTTTTTTGTGGATACATCTTAGCTAAAATTCTTTCAAGTCAAAATAAAAAAAAATAAATAAAAATTCTTAGAGTAGTACCCCAACAACTTTAATTTTTTTTTGAAGCCAATTTTGAAGCGGAAGGGGTTATCCCTCCAAAATTAAATTTTTTGTTTGTATGGCAAAATTTTGTTTTGGGCCAAAATTTGAACCACCTAAAGGCACAGGTTAATTTTGTCTGATTTGGCTAAAAATTTAAACATAAAATTTTTAGACCAAAAACAACCATAATTTGCCCGGCGATCGACGAAATTTAAAAAAAAACTACTTTTTTGTTTCAAAAACCGAGCTACAGTTTGATATTATTGAATTTGTGGTTTGTTTCCAATTCGTTTTTGGTACAATCTGGTACTTTATTGGGTTTGGACAACTAAATATCATGGGGGTTTTAATTAAAAGGCATTAACATCAAAATAATTCAGATATGAATACATAACAATATTTGTTTTTTTTAGATTTCCCATTCCTGATAACTTAAATGTCTGATGGGAGAATGTTCCACATACGTAGGGTCAAGTTGACAAAAACACTGGGTAGAAATATTTTTAGGATTTGAGACTTTCCCCTTGAAAAAATTATGAGACTTTTTTCACTATGAACAGTATCTTTACTTTTTATGTTTAAAGTAAGAAAAATATTTTCTGTTCTGAAAAATATTAACCGTGAAAATAAATTTTTATTAAAATAAAATATCAAATCCAAATCAAAATACTTTGATTCCTTTACAAAGATTAATAAAATTTTTAGCATTAGATTTTGGGGAAAAAATTTTTCTTCAATGTTTTCAATTTTTTTCAATAAAAATAGATTTCTTAATTTTTTTTTTTTTAGTTTTAAAAAATGTTGTTCCTAGAAAAAAAAAATTAACACAAATTTCATAATTATTGATTCAAATTTTGAATTTTTATTCCTCGGGCAACGCCGGGTACTCAGCTAGTATACAATATTACAGAACTCCACTCTACATTTTGCACAGTTAACATTTAAATCTGTAATCGAAGAGTGGAGTCACTCCAACATTGTGAACGTAGCTTAAATTTCTCTTGGAAGATATTGGGAATGAAAGGGTTAAAGAAATTACATATCGCTTATTTACTACAATAGTGACATAACTCAAAAACCCTGATTTTGCAGAAAACGTATTAAAATAAAAGTTCTTAATTACAATAGCTTTCCATTGAAAAAGGCTGGTTCATATAAAAAGTAATATAAAATGTAATTCAATTAGGGAGTTTAAAAGATATTGTGATCGATTCGGTAGTAGTCTCTCACTATTCACATACGTCCAAATTCATAAAAAATAAAAGCGTTTAATAAAAGGTTTATTAATCGAATTTCCATAGAAAATTTATTTTATTAACCTCTTATTATCCCCTTTTAACTTTTATGAATTTGAAGGATAATCTTTAAAAATTTAATATCCATTCGAAATTTCAAATTTTAACTTTTTTTTTGTAATTATTGAACATAATAACTAGATCATTAATTGTAACATGAAAAAAAAATTAAAATCCTAAAATTTGAAAGAATATCAAATTTTCAAAAATTAGGTGAATGGTGAAAGAGTACTCCCAAATCAAGCACATTAATACGAATTTCGACAATATTAAAAAATTCTGCATCATTAACTCAAAAAAATCATGTTTTTTGAGTTATGCCACTATTGTAGTAAATGAGTGATATGAATGTTATCATTTCAAATATGTCTCTTGTACTTTTGTATGAGCTTATGTGATTTTGTTTCGATATTACAAAATAAAAAATATTCTACATTGCGGTTGTGTGAACATTAAAATCTGGGCTAAAATAAATATTTGTTGCTAAGTTAATAGAAAATTTATTAAATAAAACAAAATACATTTTTCAAAGTAAATTTTATGATATTTACAATGTTGTTTTCACATTCTTTTTTTAATTAAAAATTATTAATTATTTAATAATAACTAAATAACTTGTCACACTATGAATATTACCATTTTAAATGTCAATTCAAACCAACTACGAATAATTTAAACAAAAAAAAACTGAATGAGAATATTGTGCGGTAGACCGCGTGAAACATGCACTGCCGTTCCCCCTCCCCTAGTAACAATGGTTATCTTTGAAACACTTCCTTTGATTTGCAAAAAAAAAAAAAAGCAAAAGAGTTGTAATTATGAGTAAAAAAAAGAAACAAAAAAAATTGCCAATGTCAATGGCAAGAACAACAATTAAAAATTAATAATTCAACTATAAATTAAAAACTTAAAACAATTACTTTGTGTTTTTATACAAAAACAAATAATTTTTTTATTTTTTTTTTAATTTAATGTTTTATTTTTTTTTTAATTATTTTCAATCTAAATTTATTTTGCATTCAATCAATCGAAAAAAAAATGTAAATAAATAACATGATCACTATCACATCTCGTCTCCGTAAAGTCTAGTTATTTTAATTTTTTTTATATTTTTTTAATTTTCTTTTTTAAACATGTTTATACCATTTAAAAAACCTACATTTATTTTTAATATGCGGATCTTCAGACTTTATTTTTCAGTTTTTTTTTTTGTAATTTTTTTTTAATATCACTCACTAAAATTTAACTAGAAACCGCACATTTTATTTCATCGAAAATGTTAAACTAAAAAACGAAAGGTATGTAAGTATGTTTGGGTAGCCAGATTTTTTTTTGTTCTTGCATTTATTTTATTTTTTTTTTTTTCAAAGAAGAATATCGATAAATTATAACAATAAAAGAAAATAATTAAATAATATCCTAAACGAAAAGTTAAACACTCTACAATTAAAGCGTAGTACTCTGTTCGATTTCACGGAGAGTAAAATTTCACTTAGAGAATAATCACAATTGGAGCGGGAAGCGGAAAAACGCAATTGTCCTCATAAAAATAGAATTGAATCTAGTTTAGCGGAAAAACGCGGCGGAATTTTGTTGTCATATAAAACGTATGTGAACTGTTGCGAAAAAACGCTTCCCGCTCCAATTGTGATTATTCTCTTACGGGGCGTTTATGAAACCAATGCGGATTTGTTTGACAACACTTTTTCACGGAAATCAGCTGTGTGTGTTTATGAATCCAATCCATAGAAAAAATAGAAGTGTAACAGAGTCGTATTTCGCTTGAATAAGTATTAGTGACAGCACATTATGTAACTTTTGACGTTTAATAAAAACAATGCAACATAAAGGAGAACAACAACCATAGAAAAGATTAGAAAGTACGCAGTGTTGTATTTGATGTATTTTTCAATATGGTGGCAAAATGCTTGTTCTTCCTCATCTCACACGTATTTAATATCAAATTAGATTCTTTGTTTATATAAAATGGAATTTGTCTTTCATTTAATTAAATTTATTATTTATTTTGCTTTATTCAACGTTTTTTTAAAGATAATACGCACTATTAATAGTTTAAAACCTTTTGTTGTTTTCTTTGTTGTTGTTCTCCTTTATGTTGCATTGTTTTTATTAAACGTCAAAAGTTACATAATGTGCTGTCACTAATACTTATTCAAGCGAAATACGACTCTGTTTCAATTCTATTTTTTTCTATGACAACAACAAAGCAAAAAACAAAAGAGAAAAAAAGTTTTTAAACTATCAATAGTGCGTATTTTCTTAAAAAAAAACGTTAAATAAAGCAAAATAAATAATAAATTTAATTAAATGAAAGACAAATTCCATTTTTTACAAACAAAGAATCTAATTTGATATTAAATACGTGTGAAATGAGGAAGAACAAGCATTTTGCCACCATATTGGAAAATACATCAAATACAACACTGCGTACCTTCTAATCTTTTCTATGATCCAATCCAATTCCAATCAAAGAGAAAATGAGAAAATTTCCGTTCGAAAACGAAAATTTGCGTTCATGAATTCCATTCAGTTGGTTTGACAGTTGGAAAATTTTCGTCAACGTTCGGCTTCGGGGATTTGTAAGAAAAGTGGAAAATAATTAATTAAAAAAAAAATTAAAAACAAAAGTTAAATGAAAAAATGCGAGTAAGATGTTCTTTTTTGTTTTCGACTTTTTAAAAAATATTTTTCCTCTTTTTTTTTATAAGGGGAAGGTACAAAATTAATGAGCAAAATGCAGTTAGTTCTTCATGAGTTTGTGGAAATAAATCCCGATATATCGAAGGGAATTGTGTTTTAAGGCCTTAAATATAAACAAAAGTAATTCACATTAAAAAATGTGAAAATTAAATTTCCAAATTTTTTTTGTGTCCTTCCGTAAAAGTAAAACGAATGCACTTTTTTCTAAAATTTTAGTTATTCGATTTTAACTTTGAGTGAAAACGTAAACAACAGAACACCAAATTGGATTTCATGTGATTCGGAAAATGTGTATTGAAAAGTTATGAAAGGCAGAACAGAGGCTGAAAGCCCTTAATAAAATTCTTGAAAAAAGTATCATACACACTTTAGCTTATTAACGAAAAAAAAAATTTAGTCGGACAAGTATTTCGATTCCGAAATTAGGTGCAAAAAATAATAAGAGTCCAAATGGGCAGAAAGTTACCAATGTTTAAAAAAATCATAAAAAAGGAACAAATAATCTAAAACTTTATACAATACTAGCTGAGTACCCGGCGTTGCCCGAGGAATAAAAATTCAAAATTTGAATCAATAATTATGAAATTTGTGTTAATTTTTTTTTTCTAGGAACAACATTTTTTAAAACTAAAAAAAAAAAAATTAAGAAATCTATTTTTATTGAAAAAAATTGAAAACATTGAAGAAAAATTTTTTCCCCAAAATCTAATGCTAAAAATTTTATTAATCTTTGTAAAGGAATCAAAGTATTTTGATTTGGATTTGATATTTTATTTTAATAAAAATTTATTTTCACGGTTAATATTTTTCAGAACAGAAAATATTTTTCTTACTTTAAACATAAAAAGTAAAGATACTGTTCATAGTGAAAAAAGTCTCATAATTTTTTCAAGGGGAAAGTCTCAAATCCTAAAAATATTTCTACCCAGTGTTTTTGTCAACTTGACCCTACGTATGTGGAACATTCTCCCATCAGACATTTAAGTTATCAGGAATGGGAAATCTAAAAAAAACAAATATTGTTATGTATTCATATCTGAATTATTTTGATGTTAATGCCTTTTAATTAAAACCCCCATGATATTTAGTTGTCCAAACCCAATAAAGTACCAGATTGTACCAAAAACGAATTGGAAACAAACCACAAATTCAATAATATCAAACTGTAGCTCGGTTTTTGAAACAAAAAAGTAGTTTTTTTTTAAATTTCGTCGATCGCCGGGCAAATTATGGTTGTTTTTGGTCTAAAAATTTTATGTTTAAATTTTTAGCCAAATCAGACAAAATTAACCTGTGCCTTTAGGTGGTTCAAATTTTGGCCCAAAACAAAATTTTGCCATACAAACAAAAAATTTAATTTTGGAGGGATAACCCCTTCCGCTTCAAAATTGGCTTCAAAAAAAAATTAAAGTTGTTGGGGTACTACTCTAAGAATTTTTATTTATTTTTTTTTATTTTGACTTGAAAGAATTTTAGCTAAGATGTATCCACAAAAAAATATTACTCCTATCTGTGACATCTTTATCGTGTTCTTAAAGGTATCAAAAAATCATAAAAAATACGTTTTTACACTTTTTTCAAATTTTATGTATTGTCAAAAAAAAAAAAAACTTTTGTAGATTGCCCGGAAAATTATCGTTCGTTTTGGTGTAAAAGCTATATGTTTAAATTTTTAGCCAAATCGGACAATTTTAACCCGTGCCCCTGGCTGGTTTAAATTTTTTGTGAAAATCAAAACAAAAAATATTTAGGGCCAAACTTTAACACTTCAGCGGCACATGTTAAAATTGTCCGATTTAGCTAAAAACTTAAATATAGAGTTCTTAGTCAAAAACCAACCATAATTTGCCCAGCATTTGACGAAATTCGACAAATGCCAATTTTTGTGATAATAAAATGTGAGAAAGGTAAAAAGTGAATTTTTTGCTACATTTTAGTACGTGATAAAAATGTTACAGGAAGAAATAAGATTTTTGTGTTGGTATGTATCATTAAGAGCAACATCACAAAAAAAATTCTTTCGAGTCAAAAGTTTTGACTCAAAACTAAATAAATTTTTTTTAATTTTTTGAAGTATGACTGCAACGGCCCTTATTTTTTTTTCGAAGTCAATTTTGAAGCGTTTATTACACGAAAATTAAAGTAAAGTAAAATAACAATAAAAAAAATAAAAAATCTAAAAAAAAAATTTTGTTTGGTTTGTATGGAAAAAAATTAAACATAGAGTTTTTAGACCAAAAAGAACCACAATTTGCCCTGCGATCGACGAAATTCGAAAAAGGCATTGGTCGTGCCACCCTAATATACATAAATGGAATATCAGTAGTCAAAATTGAATTCGATCGACATAACTGGTTTTAAACTGAAAACTTTTTTATTCAAAACTTTTGGCTGCCAAAACATCAATTTACAGTTAATTCTAAGTCTTCTTCCAAAAAGATGTCCCTAACATTCGGTTTTTTTAAAATGTTTAAGACGTAAATGAATTCTTTCGAATAGTGTTTTTTTATTTGAAATTTGAAATATCGAACCGTGGGTTTTATAGTATATGAGGTACAGATCCTCGAACAGTGGTAAAATTAAATGCCCAAGGCGTGTTAATGGACTTATTAAAAAAACTGAAAAGGCTAAGTTGTTTGTTAAAAAAAGAGCTTTCCAATGGTGCTAATCGTGTTAATATCTGACTTATTGTGTCTTTTTCAAAGCGAAAAAACTGATTTTTTTTCCATATTTTGGCATTTTTTGAAGTCCTCCTTCACCGATATCAAAACATTCTATAGCCTATAATCTTAGTTGGAATGAAAGCTTTATTATGGTTTTTATCTGATCAAAATCGGTTCAGTAGTTTCTTCAAACACCGGTGACAAAGAAAATTTTCGCAAAAAGTGCGTTTTATAATATAGTATAGATAGTATAGATAAGGTACAGATCCCCGAACAGTGGTAAAATTGATTGGCCAAGGCGTGTTAATGGACTTATTTAAAAAACTGAAAGGGCTAAGTTGTTTTTTAAAAAAAGAGCTTTCCAATCGTGCTATTCACATTAAAATCTGAGTTATTGTGTCTTTTTAAAAGCGGAAAAACGTTTTTTTTTTTTCATATTTTCACATTTTTGAAAGTCCCCCTTAACCGATATCAAAACATTCTATAGCCTATAATCTAAGTTAGAATTAAATCTTTATTATGGTTCTTATCTGATCAAAATCGGTTCAGTAGTTCCTTCAAACACCGGTGACAAAGAAAATTTTCGCGAAAAGTGCGTTTCATAATATAGTATAGATATAGATGAGGTACAGATCCCCGAACAGTGGTAACATTGCATGTCCAAAGCGTGTTAATGGACTTATTTAAAAAAACTGAAAAGGCTAAGTTGTTTGTAAAAAAAAGAGCTTTCCAATGGTGCTATTCACATTAAAATCTGAGTTATTGTGTCTTTTTAAAAGCGGAAAAACTGATTTTTTTTTCATATTTTCACATTTTTGAAAGTCCTCCTTAACCGATATTAAAACATTCTATAGCCTATAATCTAAGTTGAAATGAAAGCTTTATTATGGTTTTTATCTGATCAAAATCGGTTCAGTAGTTTCTTCAAACACCGGTGACAAAGAAAATTTTCGCGAAAAGTGCGTTTTATAATATAGTATAGATATGACCCAAAAATATGCTATAAGCCTTTTTTAAAAGCAAATTCTTTGATATGCAAAGACATTTATCCTGAGCCAATTAAATATGTGAAGCAACTGGTATTTTTCCATATTATTATAACAACTCTGTCTTTGACTTTCTAACAGAGTTGCTATAAAATACGACTCTGTATTTGCAAAAACAGAGTCGTATTTTGTAAATACTTGTGTCTCCGCTAAGTTCGAACGCAATAGATATTTTTTTTCGAACAAAGCAATTCGTCACGGTTTCATGAACGCTTCGAAAATTGGAAACGGATTTGAATTTCGTTTCCAATCCAATTTCGTTGTGGATTCGTGAACGGCCTGTTAAACTTTAAACGCTTCAAATCGAAATAAAACATTTAAAATCAACAACTTTTGACAATTATAAGAAAGAAACGATCATAAGAAAACTGAAATGTCCCTTTTTCACGGCAATTTAAATTGTCTTGAAACGAAAAAATTTCTCACATGCGTATTAGGGTGGCACGAATATGACTTTTTTCAAATTTCGTCGATCGTCGAGCAAATTCTGGTTCGTTTTGGTGTAAATTTTTAGCCAACTCGGACAAAATTAACCCGTGCCTTTGGGGGGTTAAAGTTTTTCCACAAAATTTTTTTTTTATTAATTAGGTTAGTAACGACTAAAAATTTCATTTTGGTAGGATAAACCCTTCCATTTTAAAATTGAGTTCGAAAAAAAAAAATTTTGTGCCGTTGGGGTCCTACTCTAAAAATTAAAATTTTTTTTTAGTTTGGACTTGGAAAAGTTTTAGCTTAAGCTAAGTACTCTGTTTTTCTACGGTAAAATTTCATTAAACTTTAAACGCCTCAAATCACAATAAAACATTTAAAAATCTATTACTTTTGACAATTATAAGAAAGAAACGATCATAATTAAACTGGAGTGTCACTTTTTCGCGACAATTTATATTGTCTTGTAACAATGCGTGAAAATTTTTTTAACAATTTCCCTATAATTCCTCGCGTTGCCAAAATTTGTCTTTTTTACATGGAGTTTGACAGATTCTTTCCCGTGAAATCGAACAGAGTACTATGCTTAAAGCATTGTTAAAAAATTGTTAAAAAAGTTTTCACGCATTTTTATTAAACAAGACAATTTAAATTGCCGTGAAAAGGTAACATTTCAGGTTTGTTATGATCGTTTCTTTCTTATAATTGTCAAAAGTTGTTTATTTTTCATTGTTTTATTGCGATTTGAGGCGTTTAATGTTGAAGTCACGAATGACATATATAAAGGATTGAGAAGAACGACAGAAATCGGTGTGTACTAAAAAAATAGAATGTCGAAACAAAAAGGAATTGAAAAAATGTTCAAATTAATTTTCTTTAATTTTGTTTAAAATTTGGTATAATTTGTGAATGTTTATAAAAAATATTATTTTAAATTTTAAATTCTTAAAAATTTAACAAATTTTGGGTGGCAAAAGTGTGCAAAATTTAAGATAATTAAAATCATAATTAAACACCGAAACTTGTCAAACAGTTGATGTGGCGGATTTATTTACTAATCGTATGTAACCTTTAATAACTAAACCGTGGTTGAAGTGAAGTTTTCACCGCAAAAAACAGAGTACTTTAAAGTAGAGATGGGCGCTGGTCACGTGATTTGCGTGATTCACGTGAATCACGCGTGAGTGTGAGTGATTTTCATTTCAATCACGTGATTGTGAGTGAGCGTGAGTGAGTCATTTATTTTTTGCGTGAGTTTGCGTGATTAGATTTTTTAATTTGACCAATTTTTTTTTCATTTTTTGTAAAAAAAATTTTTTTGGATTTTTTTTCTTTTTGGTAAGAAAATTTTATTGCGTGTGTAGATTTTGCGTGACTCACGCGTGAGCGTGATTGAATCTGGCGTGAGTCACGCGTGAGCGTGATTAAGTTTTTTATTTCACGTGAATGTAAGTGAGCGTGAGTAAAAAAAAAAATTGCGTGAGTGATTAGTGAGTGATTCGATTATTTTTTGCGTGAGCGTGAGTGAGTGTGAGTCAGAATCCACTCACGCGCCCATCTCTACTTTAAAGTGCATATTCTGTTCGTGTTCACTTCAAAAAATCTGTCAAACTCTATATAAAAAAAAATATTTTTGGGAACGCGGCTATATAGCAGGGAAATCGTTTAAACTGGTTTTAAAAATATAAAACAGCATATATGCCCTATAGGGCACTATTCCGTTGATTTTAAGCGACTTTTTATTTCCTACTAGTTCTGGTATTTATGTATTTTTTTTAAATTACAAATAAATCTTAATGACAACAAAGTAAAGAGCAAAGAATACTGATAAGAGGATTTTAACCCATATAACCAGACAAATAGAACACTATTTCATAACTTATAATATTGACCGTTATATATGATTTATACACTCAAAAAAATACCTAAACAAATTTTGGGACACAATTTCCTTAAAAATCGTTCAAAGAAACAAAATCTTTTCTATAGTAAAAAACTACATCGTTGTGAATCCATGCTACAACCACAGACTAATACAGACTCGACATAAGTGACAGGTGTCAAAAAAGTAGTTCTGAACCATATGGTTAATATTTTCAAATTATTCTACGAATTAGGTTAGAAAGAGAAAACTGATATAACGCCCCATAAGAAAAATGGATGCCAGATCAGTTTTTGCTGTTTCACTCACTCCTAAGTCGTAGAAAGTGTTGCCATGTTAGCGTAAAACGGACTTAAAACCGCTGTGTTTTCTCCTAAAATCGCTTAATTTTTCCCCATTTTGTCTTATAAAACTCTACTGTCGAGTCTGTATTTAGTCTGTGCTACAACTTTAAAAAATATACCAATTATTTTTGAAGTTTCGAAATCATCCTATCATACTACACAAAAAACTGTCATGTAGTAAAGGTCTCGTTACTCAACTGGTAACGCAACAAAAGTATAAGTAACAAATCAGCTGTTCGTTCTACACTCATAGAAATGTCTTAGTAGAAAAATTAGTAAACCCATTGTAGATCAAGTTTTACAGAATAATGCCGTATTCAACAAAAATTAATGTTGATATCGTTGAATAATCAGTATAGTTGGTTCAACTATTACAATGGCGTCTACAGAATTCAATATGTAAAACAAAAAAGAAAAAACAACCCTGTTCGTTCGTTTTTTTTTTATTATAACGAGTGAGTTGGTAGCAATGTGAAATGTCTCTTATAAAATTATTTAATGTGTTTGTTTCTTATAAAATTATTTAATATTAGAAAAATAAATAAAAATAGGATCTGATCTGTAAATATTTGGTAAGTAATAAAATACATTGATTACTTTATGTATTCATACTATATTAAAACGTTTTTTGTTTTTTTTTTTTAGGATTTTGTTTTGGTATCATCAGAAAACTAGAGAATGGCTAATGGGTGCATAACATGAATAAACGAAGTGTGTGTGAAAATCTTTGTGAAAATCTTCAAATATTGCAGCTTAAAAAGCCGGAAATAAAAAAATATTAGAGGTATTCAGAGTCTTGTTGCCACCCCTGGCAATGTAGCAAAAGAGTACTTCTTTCAAAAAATACATGTATTTTGAAAAGTAATTTTGAAAAGTGCTCTTTTACCACCAGTGCCAGGGCTGGTAAGCAAGACTCTGAATACCTCTATTGTGATTTATACTTAATAAAAGAATATTTACAAATATCAAGCTTTTTAATAATAATAAAATTTCTTATATTTCTTATATACAAAAATATAAGTTGAATTTACATAAAATACGAGTTGATTAACAAAAAAACGAGTTGATCAACTTTTACAAAAACTGACAACAATTTGTATTGAAGTCAACATAAATATTTGTAGGGTCAAAATCAACAATGATTTCTGTTGAATTTACAACGATTTTCTTTGGGAATACAATGATTTTTGGTTGAGTGTATCATCTGGCAATACATGTAAACTATTACTGAACGAAGTAACATGTTACGTGAAAATCTAATGTATTAGGGGTTTTTCTATGGGAATTACAATAAATTCAAAATTTTTAGTTGAAGTTATCGAAGCACATTAAACAAGAAAAATATTGTAAAAGTTTATTTTGAAGGGCTCATTAGAGTTAAAAATTCAAAATGACGATATCTCGAAAACTAAGCGAGATAGAGCGAAACGGATGAAATTTTCAAAAGAAAGACTATAAAGAAAAGTATGGAATAGCCTAGCTCTGCATATCTGGCGGGGTCTCAAGACCCTAATTTTAGATCTAAAATTTGAAATTCCCGAGATTTTATATATGCACATATCTCGGTAAATACTGCCAACACGAGAAAAGGTCCAATGGCATTTTTGTAGCTCTTGACTCGTAGAACACTTCCGCAAAATACCCGAAAGCCCTCCGATTAATAGTTTTTGAGTTATCCGGTTTTTAAGATTCTCAAGACCCTATCAGGCCCCTTATTACCGTATCTCAAAAACTAAGCAAGTTAGAGCGAAACGGACACAAGTTTTGGTTCAAAATCTATGGGGACCCTTACAGGACCCAACGGGGTCTCGAGTTAAGTGGGGTCCGAACCCATGGGTCCAGGGTCTAAACCCAATCTATTTCTAAAATGTGAAGTATAATTTTTCCCATTTTCTAGTTAAAATTGGCTTAAAATTAAATAACTTTGTTTTCCTTATTTTTGGGAAAATTATGAACTAGAACCAATCTTTGGAGCCAAATCATTCCCTCTTTTTCTCAAAATTGAGTTAATTTTCCCAGATTTTTTTTTTTGAGTGTGCCATATGATAAAAACGAACAGCTGATTTGTTACTGCTACTTTTGTTGCGTTACCACACACAAAAAAAATATAAAAAATTGTGTACGTTTTGGGGATAATACAACCTATAAAGTGGTTTTGGATAATTTACCTAAGTTTTTTAGAGTAAAAACTTTGGTAAGTTATACAAAACCACTTTATGGGTTGTAATTAAACCATAAACTGGCACAATTTTTTAAATTTTTTTTTGTGTGCAGTAACAAGCCCTTAATAACCAAATATACTTTTTTGAAAAACAGCTGTTTTTTCAACATCTGACTGTTACCAATTTACACGAAAATAAAGTAAGTACGGTAAAGGCCTATTCACATCTGAGGTGAAATCTCGTTCGTACGAGATTTCAGCTCAGGTGTGAATTGGGTATAAAATGAGGAAAACATTTATTCTGTCAAAAACTTTCTCATTTTCCCAAGTTTTGCGTACGGGAACGCTTTTGAGTACCCGCGGGCACACGCATTAACGTTGTGGAACGAACTAATTGTAAATCCAGGTTTAATATTTTATTTAGCTTGTTTGTTTGTTTGTTAAAAAAAATTAAAAAATATCTCAATTATTTACGAAATTTTTAAATCATCTGGTATCACAGTATATTACCGTGATACTATTTTTATACTCTTTATATAATTTACTCTTTAAAAACTTTAATACTCTCTTATAATAGATATATTTGGAAAATGCAATTGATTTTTTTCATTATAGTTCAATGCAAAAAGTTTTGTTAAATGTTTGTTTCGTATGAATGAATGTGAATAAACAAAATATAATGAAATTTGTTTTTTATTGATTTTACCAGAAAACACTGTAGCGAAGGTAGACGACAATGAGTTGTCGTCTCACCACATGCTAAACACAGACAGGAATGTGGAATGTATAGGAACACCAAGAAACTCCATGTGCAAAAATTTCACTAAACATTTTTAATGTACGCCCATGTCTCTTTTTTCCTTTTATCTAATTTCATTATTGCATGAATTTCACAATTAAATTATTTTAATACAAAATTTGGCATATAATTCATTAGAAAACCTTTTTCCCAATACTTCGTTGGCAATTTTATCACATAATGGATTTGATTTTTTTTTATGAAACTTGATGAAACTTTAAAGGAATGAAATTATGCAACTAACAAAAAAAAAACTTTTCTATAAGATTCCTTAGTTTTCTTTACTAAAGCCAACAACACCAAAAAAAATCACTTTCTTTTTGTTAAAACTGTGAAATGCAAAATAATATAATTTAATACACATACATATTATTAACGTAAATAAACATTTTACATAAAAACCATAACACTTTTATTAAGAATTTAAATTATTTTTTAACTTAAAAACTTACATCTTTTCCAGACAACTTTAGTCGCGGTAACAGCGCGAACTTGAAGTTTACCACAGACTTCATTGACTTGAAATTTCAAACTGACTGTATTCGTAGTGGCATTAGAAGAGCCTGTGTCTGTGAACAGACATAAATAGAAGAAGAACAACTCACTAAACTACACCATTTTCAGGTGTAATTTCAAAGAGATCAATTGGAATTTTAAAATTACACTAAAAATTTATGAACTAAAAAATGGAAAAATTAAATAAATTTAAGGAAAATTGTTTTACGTGTTAACACGGCACGGGGGACGGGTTCAAATTAGAATCAGTTTTGCCACCTTTAAAAAATTGATCAAGTTTTATTTCACACCGGCGCCGGCCACCGGTTTTATCTGTCAAATCGTATGGAAAAAGTCCTGCCGGGCTTGTTCTGTTTCTACTTTTAATATGAGGCATTCCACACCAAATGTCCCGCTACAAAAAAACATGTGTCCCGTAAATTTCTGAATAGGTTGTTTGGATAGCCCTTTATGGAACTAAGAAAATTGCGTTTTTGGTTTTTCAAAAACTGGGCTTAGGAGACGTGGTCAAATATTGGAAAAATGGTAAAATTTGTGGCGAGTTGCCTTGATTAAATATTTATCACATTAAAACGGAATGCACCACAATCTCAAAAATTTACATTCTTATATAGTTTTGTATGGGCTATAGATTAAAATTTTTTTTTGTAAAAATTTTCAGAACCAGTTCTGAAATTTTCGATTTTTTAAAAAAGCCAATTTATCAAAAATACGGCCATTTTTTTTTTTAATTTGTTTTTTAAAGTTTAGATGTTTGTCCATCCGCACAAAAAAATTCAGAAACACGTTCGTCGTTTTTTTTCGAGAAAATCGCATTTGAATTTTAAATCTCATAACAATTTTGCAATTTGCTTGTATTTTCTTGTTTTAACGTAGCGAATGAGTATTATCAATTGCATAAATAACTCATACGATCTGTTAAAACAAAAAAAATACAAGCAAATTACAAAATTGCTATGATGGCCGGATTTTTGATAAATTGACTTTTTTAAAAAATGGAAAATTTCAGAACGGGTTCTGAAAATTTTTCAAAAAAAAAAAATTTTAATCGATAGCCCATACAACACTATATAAGAAAGTAACTTTTTGAGATTGTTGTGCATTCCGTTTTAATGTGATAAATATTTAATCAAGGCAACTCGCCACAAATTTGACCCTTTTTCCAATATTTGACCACGACTCCTAAGCCCAGTTTTTGAAAAATTGAAAAACCAAAAACGCAATTTTATAAGTTCCATATAGGGTTATCCATACAACCTATTCAGAAGTTTACGGTACACATGTTTTTTTTCGCTGGACATTTGGTGTGGAATGCCTCACATGTACCTTTTAAAATTTTCAGGAATGCCAAAATATTTAGATTCAAAATTAGTATGTGAAAGTACCAGAGGATAATATACAGCCGGTAAAAACCCTAAATTCCTTTCATTTTGCTCTATCTGGCATAGTTTTCGAGATATCGCCATTTTAAGTTGGATGGAAAATTATTTTCCTCAAGTTGTGAAAAATTTATAGACCAGGCGACGACATGATTTTCTCGATCATTTTATAAAGGCAGATTAGTAGGGATGAGATTTCCATGCAAATGCATGTTTTTTGTCGATAGTCTAAAAACGATATCGACCAATTATCTTTCCGAATCAAGAAATTTGCGTTAAAATGGCATCGATTTGTTTTTGCATATTTTTGCATATTTTGGTGAAAATGCATATTTTTGCATATTTTGGTTTTAAATGCATATTTTGTGCATATTTCAAACTTTTAAGTGCATATTTTTGCATATTTTGGCATAAATTAGCAAAAACACAAATTGAAATTAATTTGTTTCAAAAACTATTTTAAGTTTTAAAAATTTATTTTGGAAATAAGAAAAATTATTTTTTTTTTCTTTAAAATTTGTTTTAAAGATTGTCTTAATTTCTAAAAAAAATCTTGCTTATATAAAGTTTTAAATGTTACTATTTAAACCCGGCGTTATTTTTTGCTTTTTAAGAAGTTTTTCCTATGAAAACAAAATTTTTATTGCACACATTTTATTTTTTAGTGCATATTTTTAGGTTTTTTAGTGCATATTTTGAATTTTTTAGCTCATATTTTAAGCGCATATTTTCGATTTTTAAGTGCATGAAAATCTCATACCTACTGATTAGGAATGGGATAAAACTAAAAGCAAGTGAAAGTTGACATGTTACTTAACAAAACCCTCAAGGCATTTTTTTAGTTCAGCGCTAGGTTATTTTTTACACGCATTTAAAGTTGGGGATTTTAAAGCTTTTGTGTACTAAACATGTCCTACATTAGGGGCCCCTGTTGGTGCCCAAACTTACGCTTGAAATTATATAGCATTCACACTTGCGACCTTAAACAAGTTGTTCAACAAAACACCAGTAAGAGAATAAAAACGTAATGGACTCAGAACAAAGACTTTTTTAAACATCTCACTCTTGAGCACTTCAAAACAGCAAGTGTGAACGCCGTATAACGTTAGCTAAAACCGATATGAATTTCGCTGCAATCGGTCCCGTACCTACTTACTGAATAGCCAAATTATTAAAAAACAAGTGAGAGTGTTAAATTCGGCTGTGCCGAATCTATTATACCCTCCAAAATGTAAAAAAAATGAAAAAAAAAATTATCTGGGGTGTTTGTTTGAGGGGGGGGTGATGGGGGTCAGTGGGGGACGTTGAGAGCACCTTCCCATCCCGATAAATATACCAAATGTTTCATTTATTTAACAAAAATACAAAAAACATGTAAAAAAAGTGTATTTTTTCAGAGGTTGGTTTAGTTCTTCAAGGGGGAACTTTTTTCCCCCTTGGCCGATTTTGCCCATTTACGAACTTAACCTGCCTAGGACCATAAGACATATTCATGCCAAATTGCAGGAGGCTAGCTCTTTTATTTTGGACTGCATCGTGCCATCTACAGACAGGCGGACGGACGGACATTCACAGAATGCCTTAGAATCGATCATGGATCAATAATATATACACTTTATGGGGTCCCCGACCGATATTTCGATGCGTTACAAACGAAATGACAAAGTGAGTATACCCCCATACTGTGGTTGGTATAATAATCCACTGTTCACCGTTGCGTATGATTGTTATTAAAAGTCAATTACAAAATAAATCATACGCCTTACACAATTTTCAAGCAATTATTATAATTATATACAATAAAAGTTCACCAACTTCAAATGTGTGTAAAAAATTCTAGCGCTTAAATTAAAAAACGCTTTAAGGGTTTTGTTATGGAATATGTCAACATTCATTTGATTTTGGTGTTATCCCATTCCGATTTAGGTTTTTGCTATGTGTAATTATACAAAATTTGAGTATAAATTTAGAAATATTTATACATTTTTTTTTATATACCTATGTACATTAGACCACCCAAAAAATGTATGGGATTTGCAAAAGTATTTTTTTTTTCGCTCCACCGGCAGTTTCTGGAAGATTGATGCAAGAATTGGATATCTCGGTTGCATACAGGCCAGACGATTTGAACTTTTAACCCTAAAAGTGACCTAAATGAAAAAAAATCTGAATAATATCAAAGATCAGGAGAGCCATCCGTTTAAATAAAATTATTAAAGTTTATTTGTTCTGGCTGTGTTAAAGCTGTGAAAACAAGAGTTTCATTCAGAAAACTTTGACAGGTCGTTTTAGAAGTCTGCTGGTATAAACGGCCATTTACGAATGTATTTTTCAACATATGAATTGGAGATGAAACCCATTTGTTCCAAATCATCATTGATCTTTTTAAAATTCCAGTTATTTTTTCCTAATTTAATTTTTATTATACCCTCCGACCGCCACAGTATGGGCGGTTTGTAATTGAAGGTGTTTCCACCGTCCCCAAGCGACCTGTTTGAGTTCTGTTTGTTCATTAATACTCTAAAATCGGTGGTGCTATTTCTAATGGCAAACCGTCCACCGTAACGTGCCTTGCTTTTTCAAAAACAGTTTTCAAATAATATCCTTCAGAACTTATCCTTTTCAGATTACATCTGGAAATGGTGTAAAAAAAGTTGCCAATAAAAACAACACTACATAAAACAGGCTGAGATGATGGGTAGACAACAAAAACAACAACCACTCTTTTATATACAAAAAAAACACAAACAAACGAAATTATTAAGGGTGTTGAGTGCAGGGTTGGCATTTGAAAATTGCTCTTTTTGTAACACATGGTATTAATTGGAGAATGAGAACACTTTTGAGTGAGTATGGAATTTTAATATGAAGTTTTTTTCAGTGGTAGTCTTATTGGAATTTCACCATTTGACTTCATGCAAGGATTTCTTTAATTACAATTAAAAATTTGCATAATTTTTTGTACCATTGAATGAACGAACAAAACAAGCACGGTAACGGTTTCTAATAAAAACCATCAGCTTTAAAAAATACAACAAGTTTTATTTCACAACGCCGCCGGCCACCGGGTTTTTTTTTACTCTGAGTTGCCAAACACTGTTTCCGGTTTATATTATTGTAACGGAAGCTTGAAATTATTTTCAAAGATTTTTCAACGACATTTTATTTAGCAATAGTAAGTATGAACAAAAAAAACACGGCACGGCTTTATAAATTTCGGAAACAGAAGAGAAGAAAAAAATAATTATTATTAAAAAAATAAACAAATACTTTGGCGATGATCAAATAACATTACTAGCCCTAGTTTTTAGCTATAAGTGAGAACAGAGTATTACACAGAAAAAAAAAGTCGAGGTAATGTTATCTAAGCTAGCTTAGGTGAATTATTTTTGTATGAAACTGAAAAGCCACGACTTATTACCTATGCCACCAGTATAATTTTACTTTACAATTTCACCTAATGACCATGTAAGATTTACTAATGAAAATAGATAAAAATTCGAAATTAGTTTTTCTTGTTTATTTAATTGTCATTGTGAATTTTTGTTTGTAGAAAAAATGTAACTCAAAAAATTAATTGCAAAAAAAATAAAAATTGATATCATTTATGTATTTACATATATTTTTTAGAATTTTGGGTGAGCATTTTTAACATTAAATTGAACAAAATACAAATCGAATTCCAGACCAAGAAATCTGTTGGATCGTTTGACTAACATGTGTTGAAAATAATTGTGGTTGTATCAATTGGTAAGTGATACAACAAATGGATACAGATCATTGAAATAGTGACTAATGAAATTTCTTAAAATTATAGGTGTCATTAGGCTTCCTATCGTTTGGCCGAAAAAGGAGAAACAGTGAATTCATATTGGAAAAACTAATCGTGGTATTAAAAATCCTCCAAAGGATGAGAAAACTAATGGACAAGGCAATGATGTAACGAATGATATATTACGAAACTATTTTTAACAAAAATTCTTTGACTCTGAGATATTTTTTGTTAAAAGGTTACATATTCTGCGACATCTGTTCTATCGAGACATTTTTCTATAGAAAAATTATTAGATTCTAAGACATTTTTCGATAGGAAAATTATTAGATTCTGATGCATTTTTTCTTTGGAAAAAGTCCAAGATTATAAAATTTTAAAGTTTTACAATGAAAGTTTTTCTACTTCTCAAAGTCTGAAAATTTGTCTATAGAGAAAATGTCTCTGAGTCTGACACATTTTTCTAAAAAAAAAGTTGTAGAATCTGTAAATTTATATATAGAAAAAACTTCTCAGAATCTAAGAATTTTTCTATTGAAAAAAAGTTCTCAGAATCTGAAAATTTTTCTAAAGAAAAAGGGTCTCAGAATCCAAGAATTTTTCTACAGAAAAAATGTCTCAGAATCTGAGAATTTTTATATTAAAAAAAAATATCTCGTAATCTGAGAATTTTTCTATAGAAAAAATGTCTTTAAATCTAAGAATATTTCTAAAGACTTTTTCTTTACAAAAAATTTCTTAGAATCTGAGACTTTTTCTATAGGAAAAATGTCTCAGTATGAGACGTTTTGATAGAAAAAATGTCTCAGAATCTAAGACGTTTTTGATAGGAAAAATATCTCACTTTTTCTATAGGAAAAATTTCTCAGAAAGTGAGATATTTTTTCTATAAAAAAAAAATGTCTCAGAATCTGAGACTTTTTCTATACGAAAAATGTCTCGTAATCTGAGACTCTTTTCATAGAAAAAATTTCTCAGAATCTGAGAATTTTTCTATAGAAAAATTGTCTCGGAATCAGAGAATTTTTCAATAGAAAATTGTCTCAGAATCTAAGAATTTTTCTATAGAAAAAATGTCTCAAAATCAGAGAATTTTTCAATAGAAAAATTGTCGCGGAATCTAAGAATTTTTCTATAGAAAAATGTATCAGAATCCGAGACGTTTTCTGTAGGAAAAATCTCCCAGAATCCAAAACTTTTTCTATAGGAAAAATGTCTCAGAATCTGAGACTTTTTCTATAGGAAAAATGTCCCAGAATCTGAGATTTTTTCTATAGAAAAGATGTCCCAGAATCTGAGAATTTTTCTATAGAAAAAATGTCTCAGAATCTGAGAATTTTTCTATAGAAAAAATTTCTCAGAATCTGAGAATTTTTCTATAGAAAAAATTTCTCGGAACCTGAGAATTTTTCTATAGAAAAAAATTTTCAGAATCTGAGAATTTTTCTATAGAAAAAATGTCTCAGAATCTGAGAATTTTCTATAGAAAAACTGTCTCAGAATCTGAGAATTTTCCATAGAAAAAATGTCTCAGAATCTGAGAATTTTCCATAGAAAAAATGTCTCAGAATCTGAGAATTTTTCTACAGAAAAAATGTCTCAGAATCTTAGAATTTTTCTATAGAAAAAATGTCTCAGAATCTGAGAATTTTTCTATAGAAAAAATGTCTCAGAATCTGAGAATTTTTCTATAGAAAAAATGTCTCAGAATCTGAGAATTTTTCTATAGAAAAAATGTCTCAGAATCTGAGAATTTTTCTATAGAAAAAATGTCTCAGAATCTGAGAATTTTTCTATAGAAAAAATGTCTCAGAATCTGAGAATTTTTCTATAGAAAAAATGTTTCAGAATCTGAGAATTTTTCTATAGAAAAATGTCTTAGAATCTGAAAATTTTTCTATAGAAAAAATGTCTCAGACTGAGAATTTGTCCATTGAAAAAATGTCTTAGAATCTGAGAACTTTTCTATAGAAAAAATGTCTCAGACTCTGAGAACTTTTCTATAGAAAAAATGTCTCAGAATCTGAGAATTTTTCTATAGAAAAACTTTTTCTTTACAAAAAAATTTCTTAGAATCTGAGACTTTCTATAAGAAAAATGACTCAAAATTTGAGAACTTTTCTATAAAAACAATGTCTCAGAATATGAGATTTTTCACAGGATCTGGAATTTTTGGTGTAGAAAAATGTCTTAGAATCCGAGATTTTTTCAATAGAAAATTGTCTCAGAATCTGAGACTTTTTCTGCATGAAAAATGACTCAGAATCGTTAATTAGTAAATATATATGATAAAAAATATTTTGTACAAATAAAAACATAATAAAATCAATTAATTCTTTTATTTAAGGGTAGAATTATTTATAGTTCGCTTATTAACAAAATAAAATAGATAAATTACCAAAGTTTATGTATAAATATTTATTTTGAAAAACTTTTTAAAGTTTACAAAGTTTATTAGGAATATTTCCTAAAAGCATAGTTAATTTTTCGAACATATAATTTTTTTAAAATCACCTTGGTTTTTTTGTAATATGTATTGTCTAAAAACTTTGTAGGCTCTATGTTATCTTGGCACTTAGATAAAGTTATACTATGTTTTTAGGTAATATTACCTCGATTTTTTTTTGTGTGTATATAAGATCATAGATGGGAATTTTTCATTACCATTGAAATTTAATTACCATTGGTTGATATCAATGGTAATGAAAAAAATTTCATTACCATTTAATGGTAATTAAATTTTTTTAATTGAAAAAAAATTTACCAATTGTAATGAAATGCACCAATTGTTGAAAAGCACCAATTATAATTGGTTTCAAAACCATTTGTTTACACATTTTTGTCTTTTTGAAAAGTTATAAATTTAAACATCAAAGCATGTTTTTTTTAAATATGAATAAAGACAAAAATCTAAACACAAATAAAAAAATTCAAATATTGTGTTATACAAAAGGCAAACGTGCGTTTGGTTCATAAAATCTAAAAAATTGAAATACAAAATAACAAAAAACAACAGATATTTTCAAATATTAACGATTTTGACAATATTGTGACGACTTTAACTAATGGTAATTATTTTTTTAAATTGATGTCATACCAATGGTAATTATTTTTTTTTAATTTTCATTAGTAATTAAATTGATTAGTAATTTAATTGATGCAATTGATACAACCAATTGTAATGAAAAAAATTTCATTACCATTGACATCAATTAAATGGTAATTAAACCATCAATTACTTGGTGCCATTAATTAATT
Source organism: Pegoplata infirma (assembly GCA_963921195.1). Classification (NCBI taxonomy): domain Eukaryota; kingdom Metazoa; phylum Arthropoda; class Insecta; order Diptera; family Anthomyiidae; genus Pegoplata; species Pegoplata infirma. The sequence continues at coordinate 20,498,108 of OY992540.1, forward strand.
AGTCCCATCTATGTATAAGATAAATACAGTTTTTAATATCAACGAAATCATAGAGAAAAGATAGTGAGAGTATTTGATAGACGCCAAAATCAATCTGACATTTTCTATGAAATGGTAAATTCAGTGTATTTCTCTTTTCATATACGATTTTACAAATACTTGCCTCTTACACTAAATATCGAGAGAGGAATTAAAATGGTATCCAACCAACCTGATACCCACTGAACGAAATATTATTTTTCAATTCCCGTGATCAATTCAAACCACCACTTTGGGGATTAAAAACCACTTCTTTGGTTTTTATTTGTTTATTTTTCTAATAATAATTATTTTTTTCTTCTCTTCCGTTTCCGGAATATACTGGAAAAAATAAGCACACGCCCTCTATATTTACCAAAGACATATATAATAAAGATACATAAAATGCATCTTCTTTTTACTGTTCACTAGATGGCGTTTTTTATAACTGTTTCCGGCAGTTTATTAAAAGTTCTTAATTTCATTTATTAATGACTGAAATCTTGATTACTACATAAAAATTAATAAAACAAATAAAAACAAATCGTTTTTGCACTTCTTTGGTTTTTATTTGTTTATTTTTCTAATAATAATTAGTTGTTTCTTCTCTTCCGTTTCCGGAATTTACTGGAAAAAATAAGCATACGCCCTCTATATTTACAATGCGCATACAAGCTCGAGGGGTCTGGAAACAGCAGCATAGAAAATAATAGATGCAAAAACTTAAATATATAAAGACTATGCAAGAGGCAATTCTTTTTGACGTTTAAAGGTGGTGTTAGTTTTACAAATGGTATCTGGGAAAGCTGGAAATTTTGTTTACCTTTTATTTTTCGTTTAATTTTGCTGGTTGTTTTGATTTAATAATATTCATTTCTTTTTTTATTATGTATTTTTTATTTTCAAGCATAGAGAAACATAGAGACGAAGGTGAAAGAAAAAATAATATCACTATCTTTTTCTAATTTCTCACACGTACGTTGTCGATGTGAATTCACCACACAATACATGTTTACAAGTCGTACTTTGTCAACAAATACATGTATACAAGTTGTACTTTGACAACTCAATTTTTCGTTATTCCCAAATCGTTCCCAAATACTTTCCAAAAAAAGATTGCCATCTGTAGATAACGACTTCGTTATTACTGACACTACTATTCATGAGTTATCCCTGAATAGATGTGTAACAGAGTCGTATTTCGCTTGAATAAGTATTAGTGACAGCACATTATGTAACTTTTGACGTTTAATAAAAACAATGCAACATAAAGGAGAACAACAACAAAGCAAAAAACAAAAGAGAAAAAAAAAGTTTTTAAACTATCAATAGTGCGTATTTTCTTTAAAAAAACGTTAAATAAAGCAAAATAAATAATAAATTTAATTAAATGAAAGACAAATTCCATTTTTTATATACAAAGAATCTACACTCATAGAAATATCTTAGTAGAAAAATTAGTAAACCCATTGTAGACCAAGTTTTACAGAATAATGCCGTATTCAACAAAAATTGATGTTGATATCGTTGAATAATCAGTAAAGTTGAATCAACTTTTTACAACGCTTATACAGAATTCAATAGATAAATCAAAATAGAGAAAACAACCCTGTTCGTTCATTTTTTTTTTTTATTATTAACGAGTGACGAGTGAGTTGGTAGCAATGTGAATCGTGTTTATCTCTTATAAAATCATTTTATGTGTTTGTTTTTTATAAAAATATTTAATATTATAAAAATAAATAAAAATAGGATCTGATTTGTAAATATTGGTATGTAAAATATATGTAAAAAAAATACATTGATTACTTTATGTATTCATACTATATTAAAACTTTTTTTGTTTTTTTTAAGGATTTTGTTTGGTATCCTCAGAAAACTGGAGAATGGCTTATGAGTGCATAACATGAATAAACGAAGTGTGTGTGAAAATCTTCAAATATTGCAGCTTAAAAAGCCGACGATAATACAAAAATATTGTGATTTATGCTTAATAAAAGAATATTAACAAATAACAAGTTTTTTTTTATTAATAAAATTTCTTATATTAACAAAAATTTGAGTTGAATTTACAAAAAATAAGAGTTGATTTACAAAAAAACGAGTTGATCAACTTTTACAAAAACTGACAATAATTTTTATTGAAATCAACATAAATATTTGTAGGGTCAAAATCAACAATGATTTCTGTTGAATTTACAGCGATTTTCTTTGGGAATACAATGATTTTTGGTTGAGTGTAATTTGATATTAAATACGTGTGAGATGAGGCAGAACAAGCATTTTGCCACCATATTGGAAAATACATCAAATACAACACTGCGTACACCCAAAAAAATAACTAGTGTTAAACAGTCTAATGTGACTTAGGTAAATTTTTTTTATATTGAGTTCAAGAAATTGCTCAAGTTTTAACTAAATTGTATATGACATTTATTTTGTAAAATAGCATTGTTTACAATATTAAATTTAACATACACAAACTTGAATCTTTTACCTAAGTTTTTTTTATAAATATAAATAAATTTAATTCGATAAAGTCGACATATTAATGCCACATTGTAAACAACACATTGACAACAAATTGTCTTTAATTTTTTATAAAATGTATGTACACTCAACCAAAAATCATTGTATTCCCAAAGAAAATCGCTGTAAATTCAACAGAAATCATTGTTGATTTTGACCCTACAAATATTTACGTTGATTTCAATAAAAATTGTTGTCAGTTTTTGTAAAAGTTGATCAACTCGTTTTTTTGTAAATCAACTCGTATTTTTTGTAAACTCAACTCATATTTTTGTTGATATAAGAAATTTTATTAATAAACAAAAGCTGGTTGTTATTTGTAAATATTATTTTATTAAATATAAATCACAATATTTTTTTTAGAATTATCACCGGCTTTTAAAGCTGCAATATTTAAACAAGATTTTCACACACACTTCGTTTATTTATGTTATGCATTCGTAAGCCATTCTCCAGTTTTCTAATGACACCAAATCAAAAACCTAAAAAAAAAAAACAAAAAAAATTATCATATAGTATGAAAACATGAAGAAACCAATGTATTTTATTACTTACCAAATATTTAAAGATCAGAATCTGATCATCAGATCCAATTTTTATTTATTTTTATAATATTAAATATTTTTATAAGAAACAAACACATACAATAATTTTATAAGAGACAAACAAATTTCACATTGCAATGCATTGCTACCAACTTGATAATACAAAATTGAACGAACAGGGTTGTTTTTTCTTTTTTGGTTTTATCTATTGAATTCTGTATAAGCGTTGTAAATAGTTGATTCAAATTTACTGATTATTTAACGATATCAACATTAATTTTTGTTGAATACGGCAATATTCTGTAAAACTTGATCTACAATGGGTTTACTAATTTTTCTACTAAGATATTTCTATGAGTGTATGTATGAGGAACTAATTTATTTAATTAATTAAAAAGGTAAGCAAAAATAATGAGTTTATATATTTGATAAACGTATATTAACCAAAATATTAACTTTCAGTTGCAGACGGTGGTGGTTTATCCGAACATTTGCGGCATCCGCCACGCAACTTGTAAAAATACATTACTTGGCTGTTTAAATTTTAAGGAACGCCATAAAAAACATAAAACAATTGGTCTTCGGGTTGCAGTGTTGGTTCAACAGTAGACACCAAAGCAGATCCAGAAACTGACTTGAGGTTTTTGATTGCAGATTCCGGTTAGTGATAATTCAGCATCTACAGAAAAAATTCTTTAGAAAAATAGTCTCACAATATGGTACTTTCTATAGAACAATTGTCTCAGAATATGAAAATTGTTCTAAAGAAAAATTGTCTTAGGATCTAAGATTTTTTCTATAGAAAAATTGTATCAGAACCTGAGACTTTTTCTGTAGAAAAATTGTCACAGAATCTAAAATTTGTTTTGTAGAAAAATTGTGTCAGAATCTGAGATTTTTTTCTATAGAAAAATTGTTTAAGAATTTACGACTTTTTTTATAGAAAAATTGTCTCAAAATGCAAGACTTTTTCTATAGAAAAAATTTCTCAGAAATAGAGAATTTTTCTATACAAAAAAAATTCTCAGAATTACAGAATTTTTCTATAGAACAAATAACAAAGAATCTGACAATATTTCTAAAAATATCTTAGGATTTGAAATTTTTATATAGAAAAAAGTCTCAGAAACTTAAAAATTTTCGATAGAAAAAATGGAAGGAGTCTGGGCATTTTTTTTTTAAAATGTTTCTTAAAACATTTAAAAATTTCTCAAAAACATTTGTTCTATAGAAAATTTCTCAGACAATTTTTCTATAGAAAATTTCCCAGAAAAAAATTTCTCAAAGAATATTTGTATGTATATAGAAAATTTCACAAAGGCACTTTTTCTATAGAAAATAACTAAAGACAATTTTTCTATAAAAAAATTCTTATTGTCAATTTCTCTATACAAAATTTCTGAAAGATGGTTTTCTATAGTAAATTTCTGAAAGACAATTTTTCTTTAGAAAATTTTTTGAAAGACAATTTTTTTATAAAAAAATTTTCAAGCAATATTTCCATAGAAAATATCTCTAAAAACAATTTTTGTATAAAAATTTCTCAAAGACAATTTTTCTATAGAAAATTTCTGAAAGACAATTCTTCTATAGAAAATTTCTTAAAGACAAGTTTTCTATAAAAAATTTTTTAAATACAATTTTTTTATAAAAAATTTCTCATACAATTTTTCTATAGAAAATATGTATTCAGACAATTTTTCTTTAAAAATTTGTCAAAGTCAATTTTTCCATAGAAAATTTCTTAAAGACAATTTTTCTCTAGAAATGTTGAAAGACAATTTTTCTACAGAAAATTTCTGAAAGACAATTTTTCTATAGATACTTTCTAAAAAAAACAAAAAAATATCTAAAGAAAAGTTGTTTTTACGAAATTTTTTACAGAATAATTTTCTATAGAAAAACTGTTTTTTCTATAGAAAAATTATCTTTAAGAAATTTTCTTTACAAAAACTGTCTTTGAAAAAGTTTCTATGAAAAATTGTCTTTCAAAAATTTTCTATAGAAAAAAAATGCCTTTAAGACATTTTCTATAGAAAAATTGTATTTGAAAAATTTTCTATTTAAAAATTGTCTTTGAGAGTTTTTATAGAAAAATTGTCTTTAAGAAATTTTCTATAGAAAAATTGTCTTTCAGAAATTTTCTATAGAAAAATTGACTTTCAGAAATGTTCTATAGAAAAATTGTCCTTGAGAAATTTTCTATAAAAAATTTTTCTATAAACAAATTGTCTTTGAGAAATTTTTAATGAAAATTTTTCCAGAAATTTTCTACAGAAAAATTTTCTTTTAGAAATTTTCTCTGAAAACCTGTCTTTCAGAAATTTTCTATAGAAAAATTTTCTTCCAGAAATTTTCTGTAAAAAAATTGTCTCAGAAAAATTTTTTTTTTAGAAATTTTCTATAGAAAACCTGTCTTTTAGAAATTTTATATAGAAAAATTATTTTTCAGAAATTTTCTGCAGAAATTTTTTTTTTAAATTTTCTATTAAAAAATTATCTTTGAGAAATTTTCTATATAAAAATTATATTTGGGAAATTTTCTATAGAAAAATTTTCTATAAAAAATTTTCTATTGAAGAATTGTCTTTGAGAAATTTTCTGTAGAAAAATTGTCCTTGGGAATTGTCTTTGAGAATTTTTCTATGGAAAATTATTTTTCAAAAATGTTCTCTAGAAAAATTTCTCTCAGAAATTTTCTATAGAAATATTGTCTAAGAAATTTTCTATAGAATAATTGTCTTTGAGAATTTTTCTATGAAAATTGCCTTTCAGAAGTATTCTATAGAAAATTTGTGTTTGAGAAAGTTTCCATAGAAAGATTGTGTTTCAGAAATTTTCTACAGAAAACCTGTCTTTCAGAAATTTTATATAAAAAAAACTCTCTTTGAAAAAGTTTCTGTAGAAAAATTGTCTTTGAGAAATATTTTATAGAAAAATTGTCTATGATAAATATTCTATAGAAAAATTGTCTTTCAGAAACTTTCTATAAAAACTTTTCTATAGAAAAATTGTTGTTCAAAAGTTTTCTATAGAAAAATTGTCGTCAAAAACTTTCTATAGAAAAATTATCTTTCAGAAATTTTCTATAGAAAAATTGTCAACCAGAAATTTTCTATCGAAAAATTTTCTTTCAGAAATTTTCTATAGAAAAATTGGCGTTCAGAAAGTTTCTATAGAAAAACTGTCTTTCAGGAATTTGCTATAGAAGAATTGTCTTTGACAAAATTTCTATGGAAAATTTTACTTTAAGAAATTTCTATAGGAGTATTTTCTTTCAGAAATTTTCTGTAGAAAAATTTTTTCTCAGAAATTTTCTATAAAAAAATTGTCTTTGAAAAATTTTCTATAGAAAAATTTTCTATTAGAAATTTTCTATAGAAGAATTGTCTTTGAGAAATTTTTTAAAAAAATTGTCTGTTAAAAATTTTCTATAGTAAATCTGTCTTTTAGAAATTTTTTATAGAAAAATAGTCTTTCAGAAATTTTCTATAGAAGAATTGTCTTTCAGAAAGTTTCTATAAAAAAATTGTCTGTCAGAAATTTTCTAAAGAAGAATTGTCTTTTTTTTTCTATAGAAAAATTGTCTATGAGAAAGTTTCTATAGAAAAATTTAGTTGTCAATGGTCATGCTAAGTATGTATTTTAAGCTTGTTAGTATTTATATTTTATTATAAAATTGTCCTTTATATTAAAAAAAATATCCAGTAAATTCCGGAAACGGAAGAGAAGAAAAAAATAATAATTATTAGAAAAATAGACAAATAAAAACCAAAGAAGTGCAAAAACGTTTTGTTTTTATTTGCTTTATTGATTTTTATGTGGTAATAAAGATTTCAGTCATTAACAAATGAAATTAAGAACTTTTAATAAACAGCCGGAAACAGTTATAAAAAGCGCCATCTAGTGAACAGTAAAAAGAAGAAGCATTTGCTGCATTTTTATTATATATGTCTTTGCTTTTAATAAACAGCCGGAAACAGCAAAGACATATATAATAAAGATGCAGCTAATGCTTCTTTTTACTGTTCACTAGATGGCGCTTTTTATAACTGTTTCCGGCTGTTTATTAAAAGTTCTTAATTTCATTTGTTAATGACTGAAATCTTGATTACCTCATAAAAATCAATAAAGCAAATAAAAACAAAACGTTTTTGCACTTCTTTGGTTTTTATTTGTCTATTTTTCTAATAATTATTATTTTGTTCTTCTCTTCCGTTTCCGGAATTTACTGGAAAAAATATAAGCATACGCCCTCTATATTTACAACGCGCATACAAGCTCTATGGGTCTGGAAACAGTTATAAAAAGCGCCATCTAGTGAACAGTAAAAAGAAGAAGCATTTACTGCATCTTTATTATATATCGTTTGTTTATTTTTGGTATGACCCAAAGACCATTTTTGAGAAAATAGAGTTAGGAATCAATTGTATATAATTAATATGTCCTCTTTCCAAATCCGTAATCTATTTTTTTATATATCCTATAAATTAGAAAATATCCAATATTTTTCTCTACTTTTGTTTTGATGCATATAATAGATTAAAAACCCACACATAACAGGAACCACTGAACTCAGATCCCTGAAATGGGGATTAGGCTATTTGTTACGCGTTCATTATCCCCGTGATTTCTGGGAGTTATGTCCACTTTTTATTGGGACTATTTTTTTTCGGTTATAGTCACCACCACCACAAACTAAATACAGACTCGACAGTAGAGTCACAGACTAAATACAGACTCGACAGTAGAGTTTTATAAGAAAAAATGGGGAAAAACTAAGCGATTTTAGGAGAAAACATAGCGGTTTTTAGTCCGTTTTACGCTAACATGGCAACACTTTCTACGACTTAGGAGTGAGTGAAACAACAAAAACCGATCTGGCATCCATTTTTCTTATGGCGCGTTATATCAGTTTTCTCTTTCTAACCTAATTCGTAGAATAATTTCAAAATATTAACCATATGGTTAAAGAATACTTTTTTGACACCTGTCACTTATGTCGAGTCTGTATTAGTCTGTGGTAGAGTTTTATAAGAAAAAATGGGGAAAAACTAAGCGATTTTAGGATTAAACACAGCGGTTTTTAGTCCGTTTTACGCTAACATGGCAACACTTTCTACGACTTAGGAGTGAGTGAAACAACAAAAACCGATCTGGCATCCATTTTTCTTATGGCGCATTATATCAGTTTTCTCTTTCTAACCTAATTCGTAGAATAATTTGAAAATATTAACCACATGGTTAAAGAATACTTTTTTGACACCTGTCACTTATGTCGAGTCTGTATTAGTCTGTGCCACCACCGTTATAGGGATTATGACCGAATTCATTTCGGACTTAATTCCCAAACCGGAAATGGGGATAATGTCTGTGGGGGCTATGTCACGGCACCTTTTTTTCTACTAGAAAAAAAATCTATGAAATAGAGATTTTTTCTATACGAACTCATTTTTAAGAAAATGTATTTCATTCTAAAATTCTTAATAATATGCGAAATCTATTTTATTAATCACAATATTTAGTGTTTTTTAGCATAGAAACAAATTTTTTTCTTTATGCTTTGGTTTTTTGGCTTTTTTTGTTGTTGGTTTATTTGAACATGTTTTTAAAAGATTATTTTTTTGTTAATAAATCAACTTAATTTACTTGATACAAATTATATAAATAGCATTTTTCAAGGACATAACTTAAATAATTACTTGAATGCGAACTCGTTGCATTTCTATCTTGAATGAGGAGAGGAGATCACTATATTGACTTATCAAAAGTTCTAGGAGTAGCGATACATTATACCGGCAATTTTTCCATCTACCATGCGAGTACTCCTAATGCGTAGTGTTACATTATTTTTTTTTTTACTGAGGGAATGAGATGTCTAATAAAATATATGAAATAATAATGTAACAAAAATTCAAATCATATATATTTCTTGGGGAGACTGAAGTCCCGGCGTATTAATAAATTACATCAATTAATATAATACTGGTTCCCATTTTATTATACAATAAAAATGCCACTACCATTTGTGCATGTTGTTGTGTCTGTAGCATCAACTGTTCCACAGTTGTTGGTATTTGGCGTGTCTTGTTTATTGTCTTCTTTATCTAGAATCTCAGCTTCTTTAGCAATTTCAACAATTCCCCTACTGGGTTGTGGTTCTATATTTAAAGTATTTGTTTGGTTATCTATTGCACTAGATTGAGTTATTTTATCCAACTGATTTTCTTCCATTAGTTCTTCAGCACTATCAATTAGCTTTTCGTCTTGAGGACTATTGCTTTTTATTGCGCTGCTAGTACTATTGGTTTCTTCTTCGATAATTTTTTTATATATCAAACCCTCTTCGGTGTGTACACTTATGCCGACTTCGATTTTATCTTCATTTGCGTTATTTTGGAATGTAACAGAGATTTCTTGAGGACGATTTGGAGATTCTGCATTAGGTGAATCGGATGTGTTTGAGGCACCCGAGGTCGTAGGAGCGGTAGTTATAGAAGACCACCAATAGGAAAAGGCTCCTTTAGCCTGAGAAATGGCACCTCCCACAGCTCTACTGGTATTGTTTACTGCTTGATTTATTTTACGACCACTTTCACTATTTTGCATGGTTCTATTATAAAAAAAAAAAAATTAATTAAATTTAGTTTAGTTTACAAAAACAATTCCTACTTACTGATTAAATTTCAATTTCATATCGGCCACCGATAGTGTACCCGAAAATGGATGACCAGCTGGTAAATCTTCAAAGAATTCTGTATCCGGCTTAACATCAAACCACTCTTGATAACATTGTGTCTTTTGAAATGCATTCATAAAGTGTATATTAAAATGATCTACATCTTTGGAGGTGGCATCTGTGGCTACCGCTGTTCGCAACAATGCCAATGTATAACCCTGAAATTGATTTCTTATCCAATGCTCACTACCTTCGGCGTCTTCTTTGGGCGCATTTACATGTTTCAACAAAAAATCCATAAAACGTAAATCTTCTGTAGTTAAGAGCAACTGTTTCCTGAGCTCCGTATCACGTACATCGAGGTTACCATTTTCAATGTCCACCAGAACATCAGACAAATGATGTTTTTGTTGAAACAAAACATTTGATGTACCAATTACATAACTAAGTACCGAGGGATCGGTGAGCAAATCCATATATGGCAACGATAGATAAGGTAAGCAAAGATTGCCACTGGCAAAAATTGATATAGGTGAACGATATTCATCGGGATTTACCATAGTAAGTGCAGTAAGAGTTGCTATGGCTAGAAAAGAAAATATATTAAATTATATTATTATTTAAAACGAGTAAAAAACAAGTAAGAAAATTATAGTCGGTCAAGACCGACCATATGATTCCCAACACCAGATTTTTTTTTTTTTTTGAAAAATGGGTCCCAAGTCCAATTTGGTCCCAACCGATTTGATTTATCTTTTGTTAGATATTTAATAAGTGGAGAAATCACACAACAACCAAATTTAAGTGGAATTGTCTTATTTGTTTTGCCAACCGATTTTACGAATATCGGGCGAAATTTTTATATGGGGACTAAGTCCAAAAATGGTCCAATTATATACATTTTTTATTAGGTTACCAAAATACACGTTTAATACCTATAAACTAAATTTTAATTAAATATTTTTCATTTTTATGAATTTTGAGGGAATTATGTGAATATCGGGAGGGTAGTTTGTATGGGGACTACAAGGACTGACCCGATTCCTTTGAAATTTGGAATGATGACTCGCGCATAAAAATTTGATTACCTGTTAAATTTCAAACCGGCATCTATTATAAAACGGTATTAGTTACATTTATGCCAAATTCAAAGAAGGAATTGGTATGGGGGCTAGATCTCAACATGGACAGAATTTTCCAATTTCAATTGGCTTCGTCCTTGGGCCAAAAGTTGCTTAAGTTTCAAACTTCAAGTCAATTGATTGACTAAGTGGACTCAAAAATTAATTCTGAGTCGATCGGTATACTTGAACCAATATTTCGGGTAGTTACAAACATCAGCTCATTATACCCTGTACCACAGAGTGGTTTAAATTTGGCCTTGCTGGAAATTTTCAATACAAATTGGGACCAAATCAAATTCGAAAGAAAACAAGGAAAAAAGAAAAACAAGGAAAAAAGAAAAACAAGCGAGTGTGTCAAATTCGTCAGTGCCGAATCTTCTATATATAACAAATAAAATATCAGGGGAGTTTTTTTGAGGGGAAGCTGACGGGAGGCATTGGAGTACACTTTCTCCTCGCGATAAATTCTCTTATCACATTTTTTTTGTGAATTACTTGTTTGGAACAGCGGCCTATGTTTTATTATTATTTAAACATTTTTTTGTATCCACGCCCACAAGAAGGCGGGTTCAAAAAAAAATATTTTTTTAGTACCCTTGATAAAAAACTTTAAACTTCTTCCGGCATTAAAAACGTTTCATTTGTTTAAATTCTGATTAATTTTTATTAAAAAATGCAACAAAAACCTGTAAAAAATTTGGTTTTTTAGAGTTTAATTTAATTCTTCAAGGGGGAACTTTTTTCACCCTGATCCGATTTTACCCATTTCCGAACTTAACCACCCATAAGACCATAAGACATATTCCTGCTAAACTTCAGGAGTCTAGCTTTTTTAGTTTGGACTGCATCGTGCTTTCCACTGACGGACAGACATTCATAGAAAGTCAAAAATACATTTTTCAATGGAATTTTTTAAAATATACCCGAACTTTTTTAATCACAGCTTTTTTGAACAAAAATCTATTTTTGAAAAAATAATGAGTATTAACAATTATTTCCAGTTTCAGATCTACTTACATGAAGTATCCTCACTAGGTTGTCTGGTAAATGAGTTACTTCGTTCTAAACGTTTACTAATTGATCCTTCAACTCCTGCTGCAATTGTAAAAGAAGAATCTGATGCCTCTAATTCTTTGCCAGTAGGTGTTGAACTACTTTCACTATTATTTGATTTACTGCAATCCGAAACAATCGATGCAATACTATTGTCCACACTATCCCCAGCTCCACAATCTACAATACCATCTGTTACTGATTTCACATCCCCCTCATGGGTATCATCCTGATGCACCACAGAGGGACTTTCATTATTGTCACCTTTACAATTTTCCACTTTTATCAACGACTCGGTATAATCGGGCATAGGTGAGAGAGGACGTGAGGTTCGAACACATGCTACCTCTTGAAAACCTTTTTCCAAAAGTCTGGGTATTAATGATGAAATGCCCAAAATCAATACGCACATGCCACGTACGGGTGAACCGAAACATACCACACGCCTTTGCAGCAAAAATAGCTTAAACAATTGTAGAGTTTTATGACGCCATTGTAAAACAATTTCACGTAAAGATAAGCCTACATGGAAATGACGCAGTGGCCGACGTGATTCATCACTTAATAAACAGGCATTTAACTGATCGTACGCCTTTACCAATAGGTCAGTAGACTCAAAATCACCAGTCTCAAAGAAGGCATCAGCAATCAGAGATAATTTCACTTCTATGTAGCCATAAATCGGTAAACGGGCCAAACAACACACAGATTTCTGTACTGTACTTCTTGTAACATCTGCTGTTCGAATTTTTAGTTTTTCTACGGGAATTTGTCGAAAACATGAGACACCATAAACACTTTCTGTTGGATCTGTTAGACTGGGTAAATTAAAAAATACTGTATCCTCAATAAAATTGTGAGAGCCATCTGGTAGAGCTAAAGTGGATAAGTACTTCCAACCGGACGGACATTCATTTTTGCCTGTAGTACCCTTTACCAAAGGTGGGTAGGAAAATTCAACCTAGAAAAATCAATTTAAATCAATAATCAATCTTTAAATAAATATCGATTTCTCTGCCATACCTGACAACCTAATTTATGATGAAACCCCACTACGAGTATGTGTAGTATTGGTGGTTTATTTTCCTCGGAATCCATTTTTTCTACTCCTTTCCTTTTTTATCGGTACACAAAATAGAAAAACAATCGATGATGTGTTGCGTTGTAAATAATTAATGTATTGTCTTGATAAGAGGTATTTCTTTATTTAATGTATACGCGACGATAAATTCTTTTATTTTTTATGCACTAGTAAAACTTCTAAATTAATTGTTTATTATTTTTTCTTTCTTTTTTTGATTTTATAAAAATTATTTGCACGATAGTTTTGCATATACTTTGTCATCAAAACAGGGTTGTTAAATACAAATTTTTTGTTTAAAAAATCGCTAAACTGCAGACTAAAACAGATGCGACAGTTGAGTATTATAATAAAATACGGGAAAAAAAAACTTGGCGATTTTAGAAGAAAACAGTTTAACCAAACATGGCAGCACTTTTTACTAAATACAATGTACAACAATTTCAAACATTTTCCAAAATTTCAAGGTTCCGACGAGTTATTCTGGTAGAGTCCAAAAAAGATATACGGGTGTCGTGCAATAATTAAATATAATTTGGAACGACAAATCGAATTAAAGCGCCAATCAGACGACAGACAAATCTTACAATTTGTCTTCCGACCGCTTATTTTTTTCTCTACAAATATTTGCGAACACCCATCTGAACACATACTATTATTGGCGCCATTTGCATTCGGTCGTTAGACAAATTGTAAGATTTGTCTGTCGTCTGATTGGCGCTTAAGTGTTTCTTTACAATACAGCAGCAAGCAGCAGACAGCAAAATTTTTACATGTATTTGTTGTTGCCGCAACAACAAAATATGTACATATAAAAATTTTGCTGTCTGCTGCTGTATTGTGAAGAAACACTAAGGCATGGAATCCTTTGAAGCTGTGATTAAAACTACTGTATTAAAAAAAACGCTAAGTTGGCAACTCGTATACACAGAGTTGTTAAATTTGTTGTTTATGCGTGAAGATAGCAATAATTTAAACAAACAGTTTTCAAGATGGTACTGCTACATTATCCTCAAAAATTGAATTAAGAACTAAATATTGAAGCTCGAGGTCATACGTTTTAAATTATTTTTATTTAAATTCTGTTTTAATTTTTAAATTAATAAAAATTATTTATTATTCGACCTTTAAAATTCTATTTTTGAGAAAGATTATTCTAGCTCAAGGTCATATTTCTTTTACTAATCGTTACGATGATTTTTTTTTTTTTTTTTTTTTTTTTTCAAGGGGTGATCTAGCCCTAACGGCCGGCACTGCGACCCTTATGGGTCTTTTGTGCCAAGATCCATTAATCTAATTCAAACTCTGTTCAATGTTCCTAATGAACATTATAACAGAGGATGGAGAAGCTAGCCTTATATCCTCAGAATTAAGCAATTCCCTGTCTAAGAACCGTCTTCTGATCCTACATATTGCGATGCATTCACATAATATGTGTTGCGTTGTCTCCACTTCCTCAAGACAAAGTCGACACAAAGACGATGCACAAAGGTTTAAATTATGCAAGTGATAATTTACCTTATAATGCCCGGTGAGAAAACCTGTCAGTAACCTAATGTCACTTTTGGTGTGATTAAGTATACTTCCATATGATAATGGAGTGATTAGTGCCTTGGATTGTCGTAGACCTCCTGAATTTTCCCACAAGTTTAAGAAGTCGGTTCTTTCCAAACCCCTAATCATGTTCGAGAAGGTGGACCAGTTTACCCCACAATAGGGTTCGGGTCCGGTCATAGGAGTAGCGGAGGCATTTCTAGCAAGCTCATCCGCTATCTCATTACCCTCAAAACCTCTATGACCAGGGATCCAAAATAGAGTAATTTTGTTTCTCGATGATATTGTCAAAGTAACAATTTTCAAGAAACTTTTTATAAAGTTGTTTGTTTTAAATTGATTGGTTTGGTCATTTTGCAAGACTTACTCGACACGTGTTTCGGAATTCGTCAAATTCCATTATCAAGAGTATTTAGCAAATTGACAATCGTTTGTGGCAAAACATAAAGA
Source organism: Pegoplata infirma (assembly GCA_963921195.1). Taxonomy (NCBI): domain Eukaryota; kingdom Metazoa; phylum Arthropoda; class Insecta; order Diptera; family Anthomyiidae; genus Pegoplata; species Pegoplata infirma. The sequence continues at coordinate 20,513,141 of OY992540.1, forward strand.
CTTATATTCGTATTTACATACGTATTTACATACGAATATAAGTCTTTATGTTTTGCCACAAACGATTGTCAATTTGCTAAATACTCTTGATAATGGAATTTGACGAATTCCGAAACACGTGACGAGTAAGTCTTGCAAAATGACCAAACCAATCAATTTAAAACAAACAACTTTATAAAAAGTTTCTTGAAAATTGTTACTTTGACAATATCATCGTAACGATTAGTAAAAGAAATATGACCTTGAGCTAGAATAATCTTTCTCAAAAATAGAATTTTAAAGGTCGAATAATAAATAATTTTTATTAATTTAAAATTAAAACAGAATTTAAACAAAAGGATAGCACGTCTCACTTCTGTTCATATTATGAATAAGAAGGAATACGACAAAAGCAGTGAACATCTTACTCGCGTAAGAAATCTACTGTCTGTATGTATATACTAGCCTGTAATACAAGCTGTATATATGAAGGTATGTTTGAATTAAATAGTGATGGTTTGGTTTTGACTTTTCGTTTGAAATTTAGAGCTGTATTATGTTGTGTATTTAGTACATTTCTCGTTATGACTATTTACATACGAATATAAGTCTTTATGTTTTGCCACAAACGCTTGTCAATTTGCTAAATACTCTTGATAATGGAATTTGACGAATTCCGAAACACGTGTCGAATAAGTCTTGCAAAATGACCAAACCAATCAATTTAAAACAAACAACTTTATAAAAAGTTTCTTGAAAATTGTTACTTTGACAATATCATCGTAACGATTAGTAAAAGAAATATGACCTTGAGCTAGAATAATCTTTCTCAAAAAAAAAAATATATATTTTTATTTATTTAAATATTTCCAAAATTTCTCTATACTGTTATACAGTATAACAATGACGATTTTAAAGAATTTTTATAAAATTTAACTATCCCTAATGATGCTATCAAATAATAGAGGATGGCTACAAGAACTTACCATGGTAAGTTGAAATGATTTTGTGATTTTTCTTTATGCTACTACAGTTTGAGATGGTTTTGTAAATTACTATGTGATTTTGTTCAATGAAAAATCACATAGTGATTTTAAAATCACGCAATCTGTATTACAGTATAAACTCGTTACTATTCAAATTGTATACCAAATTACAATAAACAAACAAAGCAGTATTGCGAATTGTTTATGCTGTGATGTGTGGGAAAGTTACGGTTATAATAAACGACTATTATTCATGCTACAGTTGGATTCAGATAGGTCGGGTTTGCCGCGCAGTTGAAGAGGTGTGTTGCGTCATGTGGAGAACCCACACATTCGGGGCATGTATTGGGTATTGTCGGGTTAATTCTCGATTAATAAGAATTAAGTCGACTACAATACCCGGATTTAAATTGTGCCAGTGCCAGTCTTGTTCTTTTTGGCAGACTTCTCTCTTCTTCTGCGATGGGTGGGGGACGGCCTCCAAGTAGGACATTCACTTGGTAGTTGGCTGTCATGTCAACGATTCTACCCTATTCCTGTGAATGTCATTCAGAGTATTCCGGTATGAGATGGAATCCAGATGTTGGATGTCATCTTGCTGGATATCCATCTCAAAACACCGAAGATCTTTTCCGACATGCCTCTGGGGAGATCAATTTCCGTAAGTTGATGGTTCGTATGATCCCTCCGATGACATGCCAGAAGGAAATGTTTCGACAGCAAGTGTGTTCCTTAACCGGAACTATATTCGTCTCCTAATGCAAATTTTGCACTGAGGGCATCTCAAGGCAGCCCGTTACGGTTATTAGGGTTGCATTTTAACAACTCTGAAGCTTCTTCCATTCGTTTCGCTCACACTCGGTGACCACACCGGCGCTGAGTTGTTTGCCACTGACCGGCCAATCGTTTTATAGGTAGCCAACGTTATTTTTGTCATTACCCCAAGTGCTGCTTGCTAGCGACTTAAGAACCTTGTTTCTACTGCGCAATTTATTGTACGTTGCAGTGGCATGCACCGAGGATGAATACAAACTGTCGAATGTTACCCCCAATACTTTGGGGTAGTTAACTGTCGAAGTTTTGACGCCATCGACTATTACATCTAGTTGTACCTCTTTCGTCCATATGGTAAAGAGTGTCGCCGATGATATGATGGGGGACAGCTGCATGTTCCTCGCAGTGAAGAAATTTGTAAGATCATGGATATATGCGTTTAACTTTCCGCATAGCACATCATTGTTATATATATATAAATTCCTGGGATTCCTAGTTGGAACAAAGGGCCAGTACAAAAGCTTTCCATTGAATTCTATCTTCGGCTAGTCTTTTTGCTTCTCTCCATGAAGTTCTGGCTGGATATCTAACATGATTTGATTTTGTTGGGTTTTTCGCCATAGATCATTATTTGAAATTGTTGTAGGCCAAAAAACACTTAAAATTCTTCGCAAACAACGGTTAACAAAAACCTGGAGTGCATTTGAGTCTTCACTTGTTATGTTCCATGTTTCACATCCATATAGTAAAACTGATTTTACATTCGAATTAAAAAGTTTTATTTTCGTGCGAAGAGTTATACGATTGGACTTTCACACTTTAATTAGTGAGCCATGATTTATTTGCTTTGACAATGCGGTAAGCTATGTGTTCTCTGCTACCACCGGATGTAGTTATTATACTACCGAGATAGCAAAACTTGTCTACATCTAGTAGTGGGTGATCTAAAATTTTTAGAGGCGCGGTGTTGTTGGTGTTAATACGCAATGTTTTTGTCTTAGATATGTTTATCATTGTTATGGTCCCCTTCAATTAAAGTGCAGTCGACGGCATAAGATATCCATGCCACCCCTTGGGGTGGTGCCAGGAGTTTATAAAGGTAAAAGTTCAACAAGATCGGAGAGAATCCTTGTTTAACACTATGGGGTTTTGACTTCTAATTTCTAAACTTCACAAACGACTGACGGTCACACATATACACAGAAAAAAAACGTCGAGGTAATGTTATCTAAGCTGGCATAGGTGAATTATTTTTGTATGAAATTTAAAAGCCACGACTTATTACCTATGCCACCAGTTAATTTTACTTTACATTTTTACCTAATGGCCATGTAAGATTTACTAATGAATATAGGTAAAATTTCGAATTTAATTTTTTTTATGTTTTATTGACATTTTCAATTTTAATATTTTGAAAAGGTATGTCCAAAAATTTAATTAATTAAAAAATAATAAAATAATAATTTGCATATTCAATTTTTAGAAACTGAATACATATGTATTTAATTTGAATTAATCTGGAAATGATAGCAATTTTAAAGAACGGGTACATGGATTATAATTTACATTTGCAAGCTCTTGTAGGTACGAAATAGAAGCGCGAAATTTCCCTTGAGACTGCGACAAATTAAATATGGAGACTGGAAAAAAAGGAATCTGTTATAAATATTTGAAGCTACTTAGAGGTAAAAAATATAACGATTATTTCTGTATGCTGTCTTTTAATATAAATCATATTTTGCAACCAGTTTCAGATTACAAGAACATTCCATGCCCAAAATTGTTAAAATGCAAATTGATTGTAAGATTATCAAAACAATAGAATTGGAAAATAAATCCCATTTGATCCCCGAAAAGTTAACGCCAACATATGTATATAAAATGGACCAGTTTCAGCTTCTAATTAATACCCTTGAAAAGAGAGAAAATGAAAGAAAGGCCACTGCCTCAGAATCTGCGATCTTTTCTACAAAAAGAATTTCTGAGAATCTGAGAATTTTTCTTTAGAAATAATATTTCAAAATCTGTTTTTTTATATAGAAAAATATTTCAGAATCTGAAAATTTTTCTATAGAAAAAATGTCTCAGAATCTGATAATTTTCCGATAGAAAAAATGTCTCAGATTCTGAGAATTTTTCTATAGAAAAATTTTTCAGAATCTGAGAATTTTTTTATAGAAAAAAATTTTCTATAGAAAAAATGTCTCAGAATATGAGAATTTTTCTATAGAAAAAATGTCTCAGAATCTGAGAGTTTTTCTTTAGAAAAAATTTCTCAGAATCTGAGAATTTTTCTATATTTTCTCAGAATCTGAGAATTTTTCTATATTTTCTCAGATTCTGAGACATTTTTCTAAAGAAAAATTATCAGATTCTGGAACATTTTTTCTATAGAAAAATTCTCAGATTCTGAGACATTTTTTTTATAAAAAAATTCCCAGATTCTGAGACATTTTTTCTATAGAAAAATTCTCAGATTCTGAGACATTTTTTCTATAGAAAAATTCTAAGATTCTGAGACATTTTTTTTGTATAGAAAAATTCTTAGATTCTGAGAAATTTTTTCTATGGAAAAATTCTTAGATTCTAAGACATTTTTTCTATAGAAAAATTCTCAGAGTCTGAGACATTTTTTTCTATAGAAAAATTCTCATATTCTGAGACATTTTTTCTATAGAAAAATTTCTCAGATTCTGAGACATTTTTTCTATAGAAAAATTTCTCAGATTCTGAGAAATTTTTTCTATAGAAAAATTCTCAGATTCTGAGACATTTTTTCTATAGAAAAATTCTCAGATTCTGAGACATTTTTTCTATAGAAAAATTCTTAGATTCTGAGACATTTTTTCTATAGAAAAATTCTTAGATTCTGAGACATTTTTTCTATAGAAAAATTCTTAGATTCTGAGACATTTTTTCTATAGAAAAGTTCTCAGATTCTGAGACATTTTTTCTATAGAAAAATTTCTCAGATTCTGAGACATTTTTTCCATAGAAAAATTCTCAGATTCTGAGACATTTTTTCCATAGAAAAATTCTCAAATTCTGAGACATTTTTTCTATAGAAAAGTTCTCAGATTCTGAGACATTTTTTCTATAGAAAAATTCTCAGATTCTGAGAAATATTTTCTATAGAAAAATTCTCAGATTCTGAGACATTTTTTCTATAGAAAAATTCTCAGATTCTGAGATATTTTTTCTATAGAAAAATTCTCAGATTCTGAGACATTTTTTCTATAGAAAAATTCTCAGATTCTGAGACATTTTTTCTATAAAAAAAATTCTCAGATTCTGAGAAATTTTTTTATAGAAAATTCTCAGATTTTGAGACATTTTTTCTATAGAAAAATTCTCAGATTCTGAGACATTTTTTCTATAGAAAAATTTACAGATTTTGAGACATTTTTTCTATAGAAAAATTCTCAGATTCTGAGACATTTCTTCTACATAAAAAAATTTTAAGATTCTGAGACATTTTTTCTTTAGAAAAATTCTCAGATTCTGAGACATTTTTTCTATAGAAAAATTCTCAAATCTGAGAACATTTTTTCTATAGAAAAAATGTCCCAGAATCTGAGAATTTTTCTATAGAAAAAGTATCTCAGAATCTGAGAATTTTTCTATAGAAAAAATATCTCAGAATCTGAGAATTTTTCTATTGAAAAAATATTTCAGAATCTGAGAATTTTTCTATAGAAAAAATATCTCAGAATCTGAGAATTTTTCTATAGAAAAAATATCTCAGAATCTGAGAATTTTTCTATAGAAAAAATATCTCAGAATCTGAGGATTTTTCTATAGAAAAAATATCTCAGAATCTGAGAATTTTTCTATAAAAAAAATATCTCAGAATCTGAGAATTTTTCTATAGAAAAAATATCTCATTTTTTCTATAGAAAAAATGTCCCAGAATCTGAGAATTTTTCTATAGAAAAAATATCTCAGAATCTGAGAATTTTTCTATAGAAAAAATATCTCAGAATCTGAGAATTTTTCTATAGAAAAAATATCTCAGAATCTGAGAATTTTTCTATAGAAAAAATATCTCAGAATCTGAGAATTTTTCTATAGAAAAAATATCTCAGAATCTGAGAATTTTTCTATAGAAAAAATATCTCAGAATCTGAGAATTTTTCTATAGAAAAAATATCTCAGAATCTGAGGATTTTTCTATAGAAAAAATATCTCAGAATCTGAGAATTTTTCTATAGAAAAAATATCTCATTTTTTCTATAGAAAAAATGTCCCAGAATCTGAGAATTTTTCTATAGAAAAAATATCTCAGAATCTGAGAATTTTTCTATTGAAAAAATATTTCAGAATCTGAGAATTTTTCTATAGAAAAAATATCTCAGAATCTGAGAATTTTTCTATTGAAAAAATATTTCAGAATCTGAGAATTTTTCTATAGAAAAAATATCTCAGAATCTGAGAATTTTTCTATAGAAAAAATATCTCAGAATCTGAGAATTTTTCTATAGAAAAAATATCTCAGAATCTGAGGATTTTTCTATAGAAAAAATATCTCAGAATCTGAGAATTTTTCTATAAAAAAAATATCTCAGAATCTGAGAATTTTTCTATAGAAAAAATATCTCATTTTTTCTATAGAAAAAATGTCCCAGAATCTGAGAATTTTTCTATAGAAAAAATATCTCAGAATCTGAGAATTTTTCTATAGAAAAAATATCTCAGAATCTGAGAATTTTTCTATAGAAAAAATATCTCAGAATCTGAGAATTTTTCTATAGAAAAAATATCTCAGAATCTGAGAATTTTTCTATAGAAAAAAGTCTCAGAGTCTGAGAATTTTTTTTATAGAAAAAAGTCTCAGAATCTGAGAATTTTTCTATAGAAAAAATGTCTCAGAATCTGAGAATTTTTCTATAGAAAAAAATGTCTCAGAATCTGAGAATTTTTCTATAGAAAAAATGTCTCAGAATCTGAGAATTTTTCTATAGAAAAAATGTCTCAGAATCTGAGAATTTTTCTATAGAAAAAATGTCTCAGAATCTTAAAATTTTTTTATGTAGAAGAAATGTCTCAGAATCTGAGAATTTTTCTATAAAAAACTGTCTTAGAATCTGAGAATTTTTCTATAGAAAAAATGTCTCAGAATCTGAGAATTTATTTTTTGAAAAATATTTCTCAAAATCTTTCTATAACAACAATAATTGTAATTCATGATTAAATTTATTTATAAAAACATAATAAAATCAAATAATTTTTTAATTTATTTAATTTAGTAAAGTGTGTAATTATTTTTACCTAGCGTATTAACAAAATAATTTAGATAAATTACCAAAATTTATATATAAATTTTTACTCTGCTAAACTTTGAAAAGTTTACAAAGTTTCCTAGGAATATTTCCTAAAAGCATAGATAATTTTTCGAACATATCATTTTTTAAAAATCACCTTGGCTTTTTAGTAATATTGTCTAAAAACTTTGTAGGCTCTATGTTATCTTGGCACTTAGATAAAGTTATACTATAAATTTAGGTAATATTACCTCGATTTTTTTTTGTGTGTAGTTTACCACCCACATCTTGATGGTGTTGGGGAGACTAAAGTTGTAGATATCTCCAAAGACTGACCGTGTCAAAGGCTTTTGACAGGTCTAGCGCAAACATCACTGTGAGCTCACATGGCTTACTTTGATTCACGGCTTTTATGTGTGGTAATGGCAGTAAAATCCGTTGTTGTACTGTGGTGCTTTCGGAATCCGTGCTGATGTGCTGCTGCTGGGGGTATTGTGTTAGACTGGGGAGGAGAAGTACCTCAAGTGTCTTCGCGACTGAAAACATCAAGGAGAGGCCGATCTCCTTGCTGTCTCCAGTACTATTCTCCTTGGTTCACAAGTTTCAAAATACTTACTTTGATTCACGTCTTTTATGTGTGGTAATGGCAGTAAAATCCGTTGTTGTACTGTGGTGCTTTCGAAATCCGTGCTGATGTGCTGCTGCTGGGGGTATTGTGTTAGACTGGGGAGGAGAAGTACCTCAAGTGTCTTCGCGACTGAAAACATCAAGGAGAGGCCGATCTCCTTGCTGTCTCCAGTACTATTCTCCTTGGTTCACAAGTTTCCCGGGTTTTAAAACCGGAAACACTTTACATTTTACAGACTTCGGGTATAACAAGTGGTTGAGGACTTTGGTCATGTACTCGACCCCGGCACGTCCAAGTGCTTAAGCATCAGCATCGAAATTGGATGGTTTTTTCTTGGATACACCAACGGTGCGACCACGACGACCAGTAGTCTTGGTATGTTGATGTCATCTGCAACTTCAGTAGACAGAAAAACTGGTGATGCGTCAATGACTGAAAGTTTGTTTACTTTCCTGACAACACGTCGTTTTGCCTTATCTTGCGGTTCGCTATGAATTGGCGGCCGAAACATTCCACGAGCTGCTTAGGGTCCAAAGTGTTTTTGTCGAAGGTTATTGCGTCATCTAACTTCGTGGGATGCGAGAGAGCTTTAACTATCGACCATAGTTTACTTCGGAGCAAGATTGCAGTTCTTCAGGTGATCTTTCCACTTGTTCTTTTTGTATTCTTTGACCAAGTTGCTGATCTTCAGATTAAGTTGGCCGAGTCTGGAATCGCTGGGGTTGGTCATAGGAATACCGTCACGCTCATCTACGAGTGCCGTAGATGCAGGAATAAAGCGAGCGGTTGCTGCAGTGCCGATTTTTCGGAACAACTTCTCCGCGGAACCGACCCAGTCTGCCTTTTTATGATTTACATAGGTTCGGCGTTCAGATAGTACAAAATCGTTGGGTCGGTCAAAGGTGATGAATTTGCGATCCCCCTGCCGGATCAAAGTTTTGGATTTTTAAAGAAAAATCTGAGTGAATTCTATTTCTTCCGCTTTCTATTAAAAATACATAAAACAATTATTATATTTTTTTTGTTGTGATAATTTCGTTTATTCATATATTTTTACTCGTTATTAATTTACGTGTTTTTTTTTATAATATTGAGCGAAGCAATAGATTTTGGTTGTTTTTTTTATTATTTTTCGTAAAAGGACACTAATTTAATCAATTATATATATTTTTTTAAATAACATAAACATTTTTTTTAAAAACCTTAAGAAAGATACCTGTCCTGTACAACTGTAATAGCACAATTAACGTTAAAAATTGTTGGCAAGATTATTATAATATTTAAAGAAAAATAACTTGGCTCAATATAATGATGATCTTAATAATGATGATAATTGATTGATAATATTTTACAAAATTTCTTTTTAAGTACTTAACGAATTTAAACCAAAAATTTTAAATTATAGCGAATAAAAAATAAAAGACCAGTAGCGAAAGTTTGTTTTTTAGTGTAAAAATGTGATATTTTCTTAACTAAAAATATCTATTACAACTTAAAAAATTTTAAATTATGGCCATTTTAGAAAAATTTATAAAAAAAAATCATCATTAAACGAAATTGTATCATAACGTTAAACTTTTGTTAGTAAATAAAAGATTCGTTATATAAATGTATATATATATTTTTTTTGATGATTTTAAAATAACAGCTAATTTTCAGTTATACTTCAAAATTAAAACAAAAAATTAAAAAAAATGCTAAATTAAATATTTTCAACAAACAAAATATTAGATATAAAATGTTTCAACTACAAATAAATTTTTAAGTGTATTAAACAAAATGTATACAATTTATAACAGGATCCTAGATCGCCACCTACACCATTTACAGATGTAATTCGAAAAAGATCGATTGTAATTCGAAGATTCTATTTGTAATTCGAAGATTCTATTTGTAATTCGAAGATTCCATTTGTAATTCGAAGATTCCATTTGTAATTCGAATACTCCAATTGTAATTCAAAGATTCCATTTGTAATTCAAAGATTCCAATTGTAATTCGAAATACAGTTGATATTTTTCGAATTACAATTGGAATCTTCGAATTACAATTGATCTTTTACGAATTACAATTGATCTTTTACGAATTACAATTGATCTTTTTCGAATTACAATTGATCTTTTTCGAATTACAATTGATCTTTTTCGAATTACAATTGATCTTTTTCGAATTACAATTGGAATCTTTGAATTACAAATGGAATCTTCGAATTACAATTGGAGTATTCGAATTACAAATGGAGTCTTCGAATTACAAATGGAATCTTCGAATTACAAATAGAATCTTAGAATTACAATTGATCTTTTTCGAATTACATCTGTAAATGGTGTAGAGTATGTTCAAACTTGTGCGGCCAATATTTGTTTGTATTTTTATAGGAGCAACAGTCGCTGCAAGTTATTTATTACACAGTGATACAAAATCGAACTTTCCGAAATGGAATGGGAAACCAAAAGCAAATGAAAGTTGAAATTTTCCATAACAAAACACTTAAGGGTGCTAGATTTTTTCGCACGCACTTGAAGTTGGTGATTTTAAAGCATTTAAAGTTTTGGTATACAAAAAATGTACTACTTTAGGGGTCCCTGGTGGTTTCCATATCGGTCGAGTACTTACTGAATGGCCGAAGCATTTAAAGTTTTTGTATGCTAAAAATGTAATACTTTAGGGGTCCCTGGTGGTAGCCTTATCGGTCGATTAATTAATGAATGGCCGAATTATTAAAAAAATACTGTGCACCGTTGCGTATGATTGTTATTTAAAGGCTACTAAAAAATTAAGTATACGCCTCCTATACAGTTATCAAGTAATTATAATTATAATAGTTCACCAACTTAAAATGCGTTTAAAAAAAATCTCGCGTTAAACTAAAAAAAAAGTGAGGGGTTTGTTATGGAAATTGTCAACTTTCATTTGCTTTGTAATTTCCTCCCATTCCGATTTTGGTTGTTGCACTGTGTTATTAGTTGTATTTCAATTTTTGCATTTAAAAATGTGGAATTATTTAAGTTTGAAAAATTAAATTTTTATCTAAAAAAATTAAATAACATTAAACATTTTTTGTAAAAATGCAACACAATTTTGTATCTTGAATGGAACATAAAAAAGTATACCATTAATAGACCAAACCCCCCACAGGGTCTTGAAAACTTATCTCGAGTTATTTTTTTACGGCCAACTGAAGTTTTAAAATTTTTTGGATCATAAAATTTATTAAATTTAATTTTGAGCTAAATAATGGGTACGTTCAGCAGAGAAAGCTGCTACTCAGCTGCTCCTCAACATTCTGCTGAACGGTTTGATTTTTGACATTTCAGTCAACATGTTGAGTGAGCGCTTCTCATCACTAGTAGCGTACACAATTTATGCTACATTTGATCACAAACTGATACATAAGCTGTTTTATTGAAATTATTTACATATTTTTTTTGGACGTTATTCAAAGAAGTAAACACAACAAATCATAAAAAAGTATTTTTTACAGCAAAAAATAAATGAAATCGTAAAAAAAAAAATATTCCAATATTTTAAAACATTTACAAAAAAAATGCGTTCAGCAGATTCAACTAATCAAAACATGCTACATCTCAACTGTTGAGTAGCGGGTTTCTCTGCTGAACACGCTCAATGTTAATAAATGTCTTCAGTAAAATGGCGGTTCTTTTCTTAGAACATATTAACCCCTTATTTCCCATTTTTAGGGGTCATTTTAGACCTTCTTTTTAAATATTCTCATAAAACACTACTAAAACTTGCGTTAAAAGGGTTAAAATCGTTTACAAAAATTTTCTAGGGGTTGTAAAAGACTAAAAATTAGTTTGATATATATAGGGATGAGATTTCCATGCAAATGCATGTTTTTTGTCGATAGTCTATAAACGATACCGACCAATTATCTTTTCGAATTAAGAAATTTGCGTTAAAATGGCATCGATTTGTTTTTGCATATTTTTGCATATTTTGGTGAAAATACATATTTTTGCATATTTTGGTTTTAAATGCATATTTTGTGCATATTTCCAATTTTTAAGTGCATATTTTTGCATATTTAAGGGTTCAAATCGTTTACAAAAATTTTCTAGGGGTTGTAAAAGATTAAAAATTAGTTTGATATATATAGGGATGAGATTTCCATGCAAATGCATGTTTTTTGTCGATAGTCTAAAAACGATACCGACCAATTATCTTTTCGAATTAAGAAATTTGCGTTAAAATGGCATCGATTTGTTTTTGCATATTTTGGTGAAAATACATATTTTTGCATATTTTGGTTTTAAATGCATATTTTGTGCATATTTCCAATTTTTAAGTGCATATTTTTGCATATTTTGGCATAAATTAGCAAAAACACATATTGATATTTATTTGTTTCAAAAACTATTTTAAATTTTAAAAATTTATTTTGAACAAAGAAAAAATATTATTTTTCTTTTTAAAATTTTTTATAAATATTCTTAATTTCTAAAAAAAAATTCTTGTATAAAGTTTGAAATGGTACTATTTAAACACAGCGTTATTTTTTACTTTTTGAGAAGTTTTTCCTGTGACAAGATTTTTATTGCACACATTTAATTTTTTAGTGCATATTTTTAGACTTTTTAGGGCATATTTTGAATTCTTTAGCGCATATTTTAAGCGCATATTTTCGATTTTTTAGTGCATGAAAATCTCATCCCTAGATATTTATAAGCAGAATGTATGAACTTCGATGCAGACAATTTTTGAAGAATATTTTAACCCTTTAAACGCTTGTTTTAGTAGTGTTCTATTAGGATATTTGAAAATAACTACGTTTAAATTTCACTGAATTAACGTCTATTACTATTATTTAGCACAAAAGTACATTTTTTGACTTTTTCAAACGCCTTTGAAAAAAAAAAACTTCAGTAGGCCAAAAAAACAGAACTCGAGCTTAGTTTTCAAAAACCTTTAGGGCTTTGGTCGACTAATAGTTTTTTTTTTTTATTCCCATTCAAGATACACTCGGTGACCTTTAAATTTATTGCACAGTGTAATACAACTGGTTATTTAAATAACAACTTTTGCTCCTACTATGTATTGCTAAAACTGTTAAGAAAATGTTGGCCACTCAAGTTTGTACGTCCGTTCAATATAGGGTCCTTAATTAATACTACATAAAAAGTAGTATATACGAGATGAATTATAATTGAGACGATAGGCTACAGACTAAAAATCTTTAAAATAAATAAAAATATACAAATTATAAAATGAATTATTTAAAATATAAAAAAACACAAATTTTGCGACTTTGTCGCTCTAAAAACAATTTAATTCTTTTCAAGCTGGTTCACATTTGAGGTTAATATTCTGTTTTCACGGCAAAAATGTCGCAAAAACTTTAAATGCTTCATCTTATTTCAATGATGGCAACTTTTTGTATAATAAATATCTGCTTATTTGTAACAATTTGGACCACAAAAAAGATTTGGACACAATTTGTCGCCACAGATTAAACAGAGGCGACATTGAGGACTGGTTTAAAAAAAAGTTATATTTTACTATGGGCTAGTAACTTATTACAATATAATCAATGATAAGTGCTAATCAATGTTTGCAAACGTCAAATTTGTATGAAATTAATCAATGATTAACATTAATCATTGATTAGCTTTTGATAAATTACCAGCCCTGTATGTTAGACTGGCATTTTTCTGTATGGCCAAAAAAAATTTTCTCCAATTTTCAAAGTCCGGGCATTTTTTATTCTACTAGGACTAAAACGGATATTGTACAAATTTGAGGTCAATCGGATTGAATTAACCCGTGGCGCCCGGCGGTCAAAGTTTTGGATTTTTGAAAAATTAAAAAAAAAAAAAAAAAAAAAAATTTCGACACATCATATTTGTTAATTTTGTGAGCATGAATATCAAAAAAAATTAAAATCGGTCGAACGTTTTTCGAGATATCGCCATTTGAAATTTGCTAAAAATGGCGGTTTTTTCCTACGTTCAAGAAAGTTTTTAAAAAACATCAGAATTTTTTTTTCCTCGGCCATTTCATAGAGCTTAAGACAATCTTTCATTAAAAACCCGAATTCAACTGTTGTAATTGTTTGCAATAAAACCCTACTGTCGCGTCTGTTTGTTCTGTGTCGTTGCGTTTTAAAAAATGTAATTTTACTTGCGTTTTACAAAATAAGGTGGTTAATCTTTACGTTTGCGTTAAACTTATAAAAAATTCAATTACTTTTGATATTTTTGACAGATCGTTTAACTCAGTAACATAACCTGTTAACAGAGCTTCGAAGGATTTCATTCCTTAATTCGATTTGTCATTCTGAGTGAAAATTTAGTGATTGCATTCCCCAATCACATTTTAGCGAATTTAATGAATTCACTTTAGACTCATTCGATTTATAAATATCGAATGCATTCGATTTATTTTTCATTCGACTTTCAAAAATCGAATGCATTCGATTTTTTCATTCGACTTTTAAAAATCGAATGCATTCACTTGCGAATGCAGTCGATTTTCTTTTCATTCAATTTGAAAAATCGAATGGCTTATTCATTCATTGCATAAAAAACTTAAAAAAACTAACCAAGATAGAACAAAACGGAGCCAATTTTTTGTCCGTAGTATCGCTAACACCAATTTTTCGGGAACACCAATTTTTTTGGATTTAAAATTAGATCCCATTAGGGTCATCGTATGTAAAAAGAGTAGGCGATATTATGAACCAAAATTTGGCTCCGTTTTGGTCTATATATTTAAAAAATCGATTGCATTCGCAGTGGAATGATAAAAAATCTAATGCATTCGATTTTTCTAAATCGAATGAACAAGAAATCGAATGCATTCATTTTTGTTCATTCAATCGAATGAATTCCAAGGACTGCATTCAATGTTGATTTATGAATAGAATGCTGACTATGAAAATTGAATGGATTTTTTTGAGAATTCATTCGAAAAGGATTTCATTCTTCGAAGCTCTGCCTGTTAAAGGCTTTTTACGGGGTTTTAACCGTAAGCAGAATACAACTTCATTAAATTTTTTTTACTTGAAATTTGAAAGATTTCTCGCGAAAACTCGACATCTTATAAAGCTCAAATTTTGTTTTGTCTCGTAAACGGAATACTAAGCACTTATTTCAAAAATAAATAAAATAAAAAAATAAACATTTTTTGTTTGCAGCCAAGTCGTTGCGATTGTAATTCATCTCTTAATTGTAAAAAAGAGAGCAGTGCAGAGCATAATTAAAATTTGTTTCGGTTTTTTTTTTTTAAATATTGATAAATACAACTAATATATTTTGTATTATTTTAGATTTTTTTTTTTTATATAAATAAAATGTGTATTTTTGTTTATATGTGTAAGTGTGGTGATTTGGAAGATGTTTTTTTGTTTTTTTCTTATTTGTTTTTTAGTACGAAATAACTGACATAAATGTTTGTTTAAGCTTCGTATAATTGTTTAATTATTGCAACATCGTTCTGTTGTTGTTGCTTTACTAATTTTTACTAATTTCAACTTTCAATTCTAGAATAGTTAGGTGTTCCCCGTGATTTTCAATGCCCATTACTACTATTTGTATACGTCGTCGTCGTCGTTTTTGTCGTCATCGTCGTCGTTATATTTGTGGCGGCGGCATTGACTTTAGTACTCGTCGTTTTATTATTGAAGTTATATGGCGGTTGTTGCTGCTGTTTTTGATTATGAGTTGTTGTTGGTGATGTAGAATATTGTTTTTTTGCCATTGTATCCTCAATATCAACGTTATTGGATGCTGTATTATTTTGAGACATACGCTGCTGATATCCATATATTGGTCAGAGATCCTTAAGCAAAGCGCTCTTGGCATTCTTTAATTTGTCCAAACGTTTCAGTAAATGATTATTTGATGTTTCTAATTCTTCGAGTTTTTCCATTGCCTCACGATTCTGAAAATAAAAATTTTTATAATAATTTAAATTAAATTTAATTTTGTTAATTTTTTTTTGTAGCATCTACATTAGAAAGCATCCGAGAATAATCACAAGTTTATTCATTTCTGATTAATTTAAATTCAGCGTCTAAAAAACCTTTTTATTTTAAATGTGTGTATGTTTTGATAATAACACAGCGCAACAACGAAAATCGGAATGGAACCAAAAACGAGTGCGAAATTTTTTCTACACGCATTTGAAGTTGGTGAAGTATTATAATTACATATAATAACTTGAAAACTATGTAAGAGACGTATACTTAATTTTGTAATTGCCCTTAAATAACAACTGATATGGCTGATAAGACGAGACACCCCCACCTTAAAATCGTCGTTTTTATATATATTTGAAGTTTTAGGTAAATCGGTGTATAACGGTTGGAATGCTTCCCTAGTATGTTACTTTGCATAATACATATAGGAAATAAAGAAAAAAAAAAAAACTGAAAAATGGCCGTTTCTTTCTCCTTCTATTGTATCACCCAAATATGAATTTGTGCCGCTAAGAAAAATACGTGTCTCTTTTATTTTCACAGCTTTACAAAATAAAACAAATTCCATAAATATCGAAGGGTGACACTAGGGAGACTTTCCTTATAAATATTAAAGTATATATTACCTCTCGTTGTAGTTTCCTCCTTTCAATTTTAAGTTCAGCTTCCGCTTTTTCTGCTGCTTCGGCTGTACTTTTGTAACGTATAACTTGTGTTTCTGAACGTGCTAAACTTGATTGTAGACTAGCAATTTCTTGTTCAGCTTTTTGTAATTTATATTTATAGTCCGATATAATTTTGTTAGCTTCTCCTGTGAATGGATATATTACAAAATAATAATATTATTTATGAACCTACAGTAAATAACAAAATTAACTTACTTTGAGCTTCATAATCATCATCGTCTGAACCTAAAGGACCATTTGAAGAATTGCCTTTTCCTCTACCCTTGCCTTGACTTTTATATGTTTCTAACTGTTCCTGCAAATGTTGTACTTCGGCATGCAGTTGTTGTTTCTCTTCACTAAATTTCTTAAGTCGAACATCTAGCAAATTTGCAAAAAAAAAAAAAATAAAGAATTTATGATTTGTTTATTTAATTGTAATAAAAAGAAAATATTTACCTAATGATCCTTGTACCGAACCCAATAATTGTGCATTTTCAACACTGACTAGAGCACGTTTGGCATCAGTGCCATCCTCATTTTCAACTGCCACTATAACTAGACCCTGCTCCGCTATAAGTGTGTCACGTTCATTTAGCTGACCCTGAACAAGTTTAAGTTCTTCACTTAATTTGTCCAATGAACGTTTCAGCGCATTACAGTCACGGGTTTTTTCCTTGCATTCACGCTGTAACTGTGCAAAAGATTCTTCCATATCTTCTAGCTTGTCTTTAAGCAATTGAATTTGATAAGTTTGTGAGGCACGATCGTTATCCAGTTGAGCATTGGCTATCATGGCCTTACGAAACCGTTCTTCTACGTCCTTTAATACAAAAAAAAAAAAAGATATATTAAATATAAATTAATTAACAGATTTATATTGTCAATTGCTAACAACCTTTAATTCATGACGTATATCTCTTAAACTGCGGCCTTCCTCTTCCAGAGAATCTTCACTACTGCGTCTGGATGACATTGAGTTTCCTCGCGTGGAATTTAATAAACCACTAACTGCGGGTGAACTGCTAATACCCAGTCGCATGTGGGGCAAATGATTTGTCATATCAAATACTCTATCAGCATTCGATTCTTGATCTTTTTGCTGACGTTCTAATTCTCTCATTCGTATTTCTCGAGCCTCAGCTCTTGCTTGCCTTCTGGCAGCTAATCTTGCTTCAGCCTGCAAAAAAGAATAAGAAAAATATTAGTAACTTTGTTTTTTAAATTATATATATATATCCACGCCCACAAATGGGACCTGGCTGATAAAAATATCATTTTAAATTTCCTTTGTCGAAGGGCAGGACTTTAAAAAATGTGCAGCACAATTGGAATTTTCGAAAATGCAGATATAAAACATATTTTTGCAAAATTTTTTTTTGTTAAATTAAAATAAATAATATAGTTTATTTTTTTTTTTTTTGTACCAACACTTTTTCAAATCAATGTACTAGATATGGGCGCGTGAGTGACTTTTGACTCACACTCACGCTCAAGCACTGACACTCATTAATGAGCAAATTGTTTTTACTATCACAAGCTTCACTCACACTCACGTTGACGCACACTCAGGAAACTCTTATTTATACAATTCAAAAATTAAAATTTCAAAAAACCAAAAATTTTATGTTTATCAAAATTTTGCATTTTTTTTTTTTTGCTTTTTTCTGGACAAAATTTAAAGTTTAGCCAAATTTTAATTTTTTTTTTTTTTTTTTGGGACGAACCAAAGTATGAAGGAAAACTAAATCACGGAAAAAATCGACACACGCACACTCACTCACGCAAAAATCTTACTCACGCACACTTACTCGCGCAATTTTTTTTTGTACTCACACTCTCACAATCACGTAATTAAAATTGAGTTTCAGTCACACTGCCGCGTGAATCACGCACTAATCTGCTCATGTGCCCATCTCTACAATGTACTATATTAAATTAGGACTCAACCCACACAAGGTTTATGGGAAACGAATAAGAGCTACATGTACTTTTAATAAAATTATATTCATATTTAAGAGCGTCTGCCTCCGCTCCCCTTTATTAGTATTATCAAGAAATATTTTGTTTCTTTTCATTTAATGAAAGTTGAAATACACACTTAAACAAAACAAAAATACGTAAATTTGCAAAAACTTAAAATCGCGCAATTGAAATAAGTATAGGTTAGTAGTGTTTGTCAAATATTTATTAAGTTCAGAGTATACAGTAAAAACAATCGTTAGAGGATGACTAAAGCTGCATAACGAGGGCGAATATTCAAAATGTGGTATCTGCAATACTTTTAAAAGAAAATTTTTGATAGAAATGTGTTCACTGATTTAGTGGTCATTTATCAAATTAATTTTTAACTGATTATTTCATAAAAAGTTGTTTTTAATTATATTGTAGAAAAAGTATTTATAATAACTTTTAGAATTACCTAAAAATAACAGTTTTTTTTATCTTCTAAAAAAAAAATTTCATTATGCAGATATCAACTTTTGAATATTATCAATAAAATCAAGTATATTGATATATCAAATTATTATTCTGTAGCTCATTTTAATAAATTTTTAAATGTTTTTATTAAGGGGGGTTGTTACTAACCTTAATATTAACAATTTTTAAAAAGCTATAAAAATATAAATACGCAATATTTTTTTAATCTGTTTCTTTTTTAATTTGAAAGATAAGCTATTGTAATATTTTCAAAATTTTATAACTCAAAATTTGATCAATTAGAATTGTCTTTGGTTGTCCATCTTGGAAAAAGTTTCACTGTACATTTTAGTTACATTTTTTATTTTAGTTTTAATAAATGAAAATATATGTTTGTATGCAATTTTAATCAAACTGTTATCGAATAATGCTATAAATTAAACTATAAAAATTGATTGATTGTTATAAATTACTAAACCCAAATATGGCTTTGAACTCGCGATTTAAAGCTCATTTGATTTATAAGTTTGTAATTTTGTTATATCGAAATTTTTTATTAAATTATCAAATCATCATGTAAAATAAAGTTTGATTTGATTTAACCTAGCGGACGCGTTAGCATGATAAATCTGGCACTATACTTAATTTTTGTGTAACTCGGTGCGGTTCAAGTTTAAGTTAAGCTAATTTTTTTCACATTTTTTTGTTTCTTAAAAAACTTCTTTACCTTTATTTTTCGTGTTTCATGTTCAAATTCATCAAGCTATTTAAAAAAATGCTTTATATTTGCGTGAAAAATAATCCTTAATTACCGACGGCTGAAAACCCGTAACAAAAACTGGTTAATGTTGCTATCACAATGCACGTAAAATACTATTTTTTATTTAAAAATTAAACAGACGATTGATAAATAAAATTGGATTTTTTGAATTTGCATTTTTGTTGTTTTGCATTAAAAAATTTTGGTATTATTGGTCATAAAAATATTCTAACGGCAAATAGTGGGGTATTAAAGATTTAGTGCTGATAAATATAGAATTTTTTAAAGTATAGGGTTGATCGATATGTAATGAATGATTGTAGAGGAGAAAGCTTTCAGAAATTTTAAATTGAAAATTTTAGAGACATCGCTTCTGAGTGCAAATTTTTTTCATATACATATGTACCGATTTTAAATATATAAAAGGGATCAGTAAACTGTGACGTACAATTCGCATAATATATTTGGTATTCGCGAGAGTGCTGAAAAAGTAACCTGTAGGAAAAGTGTGTCTCTCAATCCGAAATATCCCTTGACTGGTGAAAGGGGAAACATATGTATGTATTACTAAAATGCCTATCACGTGACAGATGAAAATTTTACTTATCATTAAACTGTTTCAAAAAATCTTCTCCCGAGACCGGACCCAGTAAAAACTTGGTAATAAGTCCCCATTATCGCCTGCATTCTATGTAATGAGGGCTCGTTACCTGCTCGATTACTTCTTAACAAATAATGAGTTACCGATAGCCTAATACAAAACCGGTTACATCTTGTTAATAAATAATGAGTTACTGATAACCTGATACAGAACAGGTTACTGGTAAATACGATTTAAAATATTTGATAAATTGTCTAAACTATTTTTTTTAATGAAATTAAAAAAATGCTAAAGAAAATTTAGAAAGAACTTGCACATTTAGCTTAAAAAAGATAAACATTTATCTACTTTTTCTAATAAAACTCTGTAAACAGAAATTTAAATTCAGGAATTCTAATTAAAATTGGGACAAGGCAAAAAAAAGTTTAGAAAACCAAATTGATATTTAGAAAACTGGATCTAGCTGACACTTGATCGTGATTTATGAGCCTTAATTAGTCCTTACATAACTTCTATTGAAGTTTTCTGGATTTTAATTGGCTTTTTCTAAATTGTTATTGTTTTTTCTAAAAATTTTGTGGTGTTCTCCAAATTTTAATTTCATTTTTTTTATGCCTTGTTGTTTAAAGTATGTTAAAGCCGGTAAAAAGGTAAAAAACTATCACAGACAGTATTTCCCTTAAAACCTAACTCACTCTTATATAGACTTATAAGATGGTGTTTAATGCGGTTTCCATTGGCTGAGCAGCAGTCGCTTCTGTATATTTGTTATTGGTAATGTCCTAAGTAGCCTAATGTCCCTTTCTACGAGGTTCCAAGATATATTTTCGGTCCTGTAATATTTGAATTTTACAATCAAACATTTGGAGGGAAGGATATCAACATAAACATTGGTTCCGTTGGCACATTGGATCTTTTCCATTTCCACATTTGCCCGCTTGGTTGCTCTTGAAATAAACACGTTCAACATGAACTTGTTCAATTTCATATTGGCGAAAGTTGCCCCAAGTTAAAAATTTATTAAAACAATGAAAAGCTGTTATTTTGTAGCATTTTTGTAAGGAGTGGGAAACGAGTTATTTTTGAGCTACTGGTAGCTACTTATTTTTGGGACTAATGTATGCTGTTATTTGGTAGCATTTTTGTAAGTAGTGGGTAACGAGTTATTTTTGGGCTTCTAGTAGCTTATTATTTGTGGTACTAATGTATGTAGTTTTTCAGTAGCATTCTCGTAAGCGAGTGGGTATGCGGTCATTACTCCAATGACATCGCCATGTTAAAATAATGAGTGTTTCACCAACATAGTAACTAGCTACCACCATCAATTTAAAGGCGAAAACCTCATTACTTGGCAATAGAAGTTTTTACTGGGGAGACAATAGAACAAAACCAAAATTTTCAAATTTTACCAAGTCCCGAACAAAATTTAAAAAATTTTGTTGACATTTTTTGAAAAATTGATCAAAAATTATTTTAAAAAAAAAAAACATTTTTTCATAAATTTTTAAAAATGATAAGTACCGAATTTTTTTTTTTAAACTTTTTGAATCCTGGACATGAAAATTTTTTGAAATTTTTTTTGCGTTTTAGAAAAAAAAATATTTCAAAGCAAAAAATTTTTGACAAAATTTTTTTTACAAAAAACAAGCAAATTTTTCTTCGTTTTATAGTAAAAACTTTATAAAATACTTTTAGGAATTTTTTTTACAAAATTTCTAAGTTCCGAAAAATGGTGGGTACAGATGTGATGTGTTTTGTGACATGCAAGGTAAAAGGTGTCGAATTTGTGATAGGTTTTTTGAGTCCGTTATTGTATCATTCCTGTAGGGTAATGATACAATAACGAAAAATCAGTAATAACTCTTCTAAAAATATACCACCACAACACAAAATCTAAAAATATGACTCTCTAAACATTAAACACCAACAGAGATCTTAAAATACGAGGCTATATTAAATTACACATCACCATAATATTGGATAACAACAAAAAAAAAATAAAAAAGTTAAATTCGGCCTTGCCGAATGTAGTGATACCCTCCACAATTTCTAAAAGATTATTGCAAAAACTTTATTTAAAAGGAAATTACTTTTGAAAAAAACAAAAAAATTTTGAAAAAAAATGTTTTGTTTTTGACACATATGAACAGAATTGATCATCGAATGGTATTGAAACAAGTACAAACATATTTTTTACAAAAAAAAATTTTCGCTGAATTTTTTTTCACCAAAAATTTTTTTTGCGGATTTTTTTCAATTTTTTTTTTTTTTGCAAATAGTGGAGGGTATCAATACATTCGGCAAGGTCGAATTTAACTTTTTTACTTGTAAAAATTACAATTGATTTTTTTAATTACAATTGATCTTTTTCGAATTACAATTGATCTATTTCAAATTAGTATTGATCTTTTTTCGAATGGCAATTAATCTTTTTCAATTAAAAATTGATACTTTTCGAATAACAATTGATCTTTTTCGAATTTCAATTGATTTTGATCGAATTACAATTGATTTTTTTCGAATTACAATTTATCTTTTAGTAATTACAATTGATCTATTTAGAATTACAATTTATTTTTTTTGAATAACAATTGATCTTTTTCGAACTACAATTTATTTTTTTGAATAACAATTGAACTTTTTCGAACTAATCTTTTACGAATTACAATTGAAATTTTCGAATTACAATTGATCTTTTTCGAATTACAATTGATCATTTTCAAATCGAATGTTTTTAGAACTAAAATTGATCTTTTGCGAAATACAATTGAAATCTTCGAATAACAATTGAAATTTTTATACCCTCCAACCACAGTATGGGGGTATACTCACTTTTTCATTCCGTTTCTAACGCATAGAAATATCGGTCGGGGACCCCATAAAGTATATATATTATTGATCCATGATCGATTCTAAGACATTCTGTGAATGTCCGTCCGTCCGTCTGTAGATGGCACGATGCAGTCCAAAATAAAAGAGCTAGCCTCCTGCAATTTGACATGAATATGTCTCATGGTCCTAGGCAGGTTAAGTTCGTAAATGGGCATAATCGGCCCAGGGGGAAAAAGTTCCCCCTTGAAGAACTAAACCAACCGATGAAAAAATACACTTTTTTACAGGTTTTTTTTTGTATTTTTGTTAAATAAATGAAACATTTGGAATATTTATAGGGATGGGAAGGTGCTCTCAACGTCCCCCACTGACCCCCATCACCCCCCCCCCCCAACTAACAAACGCCCCTGAAATTTTTTTTTTTAATTTGTTTACATTTGGAGGGTATAAAAGATTCGACACAGCCGAATTTAACACTCTCACTTGTTTTAATTACAATTGATCTTTTTCATATTTCAATAGATCTTTTTCGAACTAAAATTGATTTTTTTCAAATTAGAATAGTTTTTTTTACAAAATTTCAATTGATCTTTTACAAATTTCAATTGATCTTTTTAAAACTACAATTGGAATCTTTGAATTACAAATGGAATACATTTTCGAATTACGAGTAGAATCTTTTAGAATCTTTCGAATTACAAATGGAACCTTCGAATTACAATTGATTTATTGCGAATAACTTCTGTAAATGGTGTAGTCTTGCAGATATTGTTTAGTTGGCAAATATTTTTCGCATAAAATTAGAAACAAAATAATGCTTAAAATTATTATGAATCATGAAAAATTTTCACATGAAAGTTTAATTAATTTTGTGTATGTAGTAGGGTTGCCAGACGTCCCGCATTTGGCGGGATTGTCCCGCTTTTCGTAACCGATTCCCGCGTCCCGCGCGGGATTCCATATTCCCGCTTTTTTTGCATTTTTTTTTAACAACAACTATTTTTTACTTTAAAAGCCTAAGTTTTTAAAAGGCTTATTTGTAAGCTTTTGTAAAATTGGTTTTACCTTGTCGCCCAAATGATGTGGATTTAGAACCTTTTTAAGGAACAAATAAAGGCCTTTTCATACCTGAGGTGAAATCTCATTCGAACGAGATTTCGATCATATGGTCTGCATCATTTTATACACAACCATATAATTGAAATCTTGTTCGAACGAGATTTCAACTCAGGTGTGTTTTGGGTATAACAAAAAAAGTTTACAATCTTAGGCTGGATTACTCAATGCTCCGTTATAAAATAACTCTCCGTTAAATTTAACTTTTTCATACAAATTTTGACATAAGGCTCCGTTAAATCGGCAGTTAGCAGCTAACTTTTCATTGAGTAATCCGCCCTTAGTGTTTGTTTGAAAAAAAATATTTTTCAAAAAATGTACGCCAAAAGTTGCACAATATAGAGTAATTCTGGTCCAGCGTTGTATCCAGAGTCATAGAGTAGGATAACAAATGGCGTTTGAAAAAGTAGTAAACAAAAACCATATGGTATTGTTTACGAAATTTTATCACAAATCGAAATGTGAGCGAGATGGAAGATACCAGTTTTACAGTGAGAATGCAGATTGTTTTTTGTCTCTCTTTGCTTTACGTTTGAACTTTAGTTTGGCATTGCCAGAATTTTTCAATTATCTTTGGTGATGCCAGATCTACAAAACGGTCGATGGATTACTTTATAACTTTGGTTGTATCTTCAAAATGGAAATGTGTGTACTAAAATTTACTTTAGCTAAATTAGTCTCTAAAGCAGCGCAAAAAAAATGCACTAGAGGTTGGTGGTCTCTATTTAAAACAATAAAACTCGACAACATGCTGCTAAATTTTTCAGTTGTATTCATAAAAATATTTTTGTCCCGCGAAAATTTTTAAAATCCCGCCATTTTTGTAATTTTCGGGAGTTTGTCCCGCATTTTCGAAATAAAATTCTGGCAACCCTAGTATGTAGGTAGGTAGGTTTTGTTGATTAGCTTACAATGTGATTTGCTTCGTCTAGGAACTGAACTAAAAATTCATCATATGGTTCGGCATATTCTTCATCATCCATGCCATTGTCATCAGCAGCATGATTTTCGCAGTAATTACTTTCTTTATTTGCTGTTTTATTGCTTATTTGTTTAGATTGTATGTCTGAAGAAGATGATGATGGCATGTCATTTTTATCTTGTCCCGGTGAATGGACTTTTTCTATGGCGGTAGTATTATCACAAACATCGGTGGAAGTAATGGTGGTTTCCCCCAGTGTAGTTGACGTTTTATCATCATTACAAATTATATCTTCATTTATGGATTTATTTTGTGATTCTTGTTGCTGTTGTTGGTTTTTGTTATTTTTTTCTTCATTATCTTCATTTCCGTTGCCGCCGACATTAATATTAGTCGTCGTAGTTGAATTTAAAGTCATTGTCGTCGTTATTTCTTTTAGTTCTTCGTTTTTATCATTGTTATCAATTGATAAAAGTTCTCCCACCTGTTGTTGGTGTTGTTCTACGACTTCGTTATCATTTATATTTGTATTTAGCAAATGCAATCTTCCCTCCTCCTCCTCCTGCAACTCTTTCTGATCATAATTATCATTTAATTCTTCTTTTGGTTTTTCGTTTATTAACACCTTATTACTGATATTGTTTTTGTCATTGCCTTCGTTTGCATTAAGTTCTTTTAAATCAGTATCGCTAAAATCAAACAACTCCTCGATGATTTCATCGTTATTAACTTCGGTATTGTTGTTGTTGCTGATATTATTGTTGCTGTTGTTTTTCTTACTTTTCGACTTCAATGATTTTTTAATGACTTTTTTGTTATTGCTATTGTTGTTGTTGTTCTTTTTACTTTTTGTAGAGGAATTCGAATTTGCTACCACATTTTTATCAGTTAATTTTTGTTCTACTGACATTTTAACTTAGTTTTTATTTAATTTTTTTTTTTGATTCTTTAAGTTATAATTTTTTGCTTTAATTTGTTGATTATAAGCTTTACTTTGTAATTCATTTGTCTTTGACTACGTAATCACTGCTTAATGTGGTGACTTTAATATTTACATTTATAAAAACAAAAAAAAACTAATAAAGTAAATCAACATAAACTCGATTTTTTCTTATTTTTTTTTATTACTATTATTACGGATTGTTGTTTGCTTCAACTTGTGTGCGCTTACTCATGTCGACAACTGACGATCTAACTCTCTTTTTGAATCGTTAAAAGCAGCTATTAAATCAGGGATGAAAATAAGAATTTCAAATTTGTACCAACGACCTTACAAAATAGTACTTTTTTAACCTGGAACTACACCATTTACAGATGTAATTCGAAAAAGATTAACTGTAATTCGAAAAATATCAATTGAAGTTCAAAATAGATGAATTGTAATTCGAAACAAGAAATCAATTGAAATTCGAAAAAGATCAATTGTATATCGAAAAACATTAAATTTTATTTCGAAAAAGATCAATCGTAATTGGAAAAATATCAATTGTAAATCGGATATGATCAATTGAATTTTAAGTTTCCAATTTTAATCCGAAAAAATGAATTAATTCATTTTTCAATTGTTAATCGAAAAAGATTAATTGTAATTTGCAAATTACAATTGCAATTTGAAAAGGGTTAATTGTAATTCGAAAAAGATCAATTGTAATTCGAAAAAGATCAATTGTAATTTAAAACAGATCAACTGTAATTCGAAAAAGATCAATTGTAAATCGAATTATAATTCGAAAAAGATCATTTGTAGTTTAAAAATGATTAATTGTAATCCGAGAACATAACTACTATGAGATTTATTGAAAAAAGTTAAATTTAACTGTAAAAATTATTTTTTAAATAAAAATTAAAAATAACAGTTTCCAATAATTTTTATAAATACATATCGGGACAGATATAAAGGGTGTCCAAAATTGAGGTATCATTTTAATTTTAATGAAAAAATTAGTTTTTTTCAGATATTAAAAATATTTTTATTTCAGTTTACTACAAATAGGTTCCGGTTATAAATAAAAAAAATATGTGGGTCAAGTAACCCCCCTTACTGGCTCGGCAGGCTCCCAATATTTAACCAAAATTATCAAACACGTTTTTCTATAAACTATTGTCAATGGTTGATATATGCTTGATAATGTTGGTTTGAAGATATTGAACTGTTGTGGAATTATTGCTGCACTCTTTCGATTTCAAAAAAACCCCACAAAAAAAATCTAAATATGTCAAATCACACGATCTTGTTGGCCAATTTACTCCTCCTCTGCGAGAAATAATGGGATTTTCGAACTTGTCTGTCAAAAGATCCATTGTTTCTCTTGCAGTGTGACAAGTAACATTATTCTGTTGAAACCACATATTCTCTACATCTAAATCATCAATTTTCCGCCACAAAAACCTTCGGATCATCTCCATGTAGCGATTTCCATTGACCGTAACCACATTTTCATTTTCGTTTTCAAAAAATATGATCTGATAATTCCTCCGGACCACAAACTATACCAATCCGTAACATTTGTGGATGTAATGGTTGCTTTAAGATAACTCTTAGATTCTCTTCACCCCAAATGTGACAATTCTGCTAGTTGACGTAGTCATTGAGCTGGAAATGTGCTTCGTCGGTAAAAATTATTTTGATAAAAAATTCTCATTTTCTTCTTTCTATTTTAAAAAAAAAAAAATATTAATAAAAACACGTTGTTCCTTCGTGTATCGTTTTATATTAACTAACCGGAATGTATTTAGAATCTGAAAACTAAAATTCAGAACAAAAACTACAAGTAGAAAAAAATGGCAGCAAAATTAAAATGATACCTCAATTTTGGACAACCTTTAAATATCGAACATTAATAAAAAAATTTTATTTAAAAAAGTATTTCATATTTTTTTTACTTAAATACTTTATTTATAAAAGTACAACAAAAATTGTACAATTGGACAATTTTAAAATACATTTGGACAATTTTAAAATACATTTGGACAATTTTAAACTACATTTGGACAATTTTAAAATACATTTGGACAATTTTAAAATACATTTGGACAATTTTGAAAATACATTTGGAAATTTTTAAAATCCCTGCAAACAAAACGATACGACATCGATTTGCCGGTTGTATTGCCGATACGATAAATGTTATTGCGGCAATTATCGAATTCGTATCGCCGGTGATACACCTTTCGGGAGAAACTGTTACCCGACGGCAATACATCCCGGCGATACGAAAACGATTCGTCTTGGCGATAAAAGAGCAATATAGCCAGATAATCGTATAAACGAAAAATAATAGATTTGTATGTATCGCCGGAATATCACCAAAATGATAAACCGGCGATACAGCTATATCGATTCCCAGAAGCTAAAAAAGACATTATTTTTTTTTTTTTCATTCATATTTTGGTCATGTTAACAGGACTTAAAACATTTGCATTCACCTGACAAATGTATCCGCAACATTAGCTGATTTTTTTATTTTATCTTTGAAAGCCCATTTGTGTTTTTCGGCCAAATTTATATTCATTCAAAGATTTTTTGTTTTGCTTGATAAATTATTTTAAATTGACAAAGAAATAAAAATTTTCAATAATTTTTTTTTGTTTATCGCCAAAATATCATTTGTATGAAAAAAACGGGGATATAATAAAAATACTACTTTAATTTTTTATTGAAATGATAATTTCGTATCGCCGCAATATCTTTTCGGCGATATATCGCCCTATTGTTTGCAGGGATACAATTGGACAATTTTAAAATATATTCGGAAAATTTTAAAATACATTTGGAAATTTTTTAACATTTGGACCATTTTAAAATACATTTGGACAATTTTAAAC
Source organism: Pegoplata infirma (assembly GCA_963921195.1). Taxonomy (NCBI): domain Eukaryota; kingdom Metazoa; phylum Arthropoda; class Insecta; order Diptera; family Anthomyiidae; genus Pegoplata; species Pegoplata infirma. The sequence continues at coordinate 20,541,850 of OY992540.1, forward strand.
TACATTTGGACAATTTCAAAATACATTTGAACAATTTTTAAATACATTTGGATAATTTTAAAATGTATTTGGATAATTTTAAAATACATTTGGATCATTTTAAAATACATTTGGGTAATTTTAAAAAGCATTTAGACATTTTTAAAATTAATTTGGACAATTTTAAATTACATTTGGACAATTTTAAAATACATTTGGAAACTTTTAAAATACAATTGGAAATGGTGTAGAGTCCGACCGAATATTCGGTTTCGGCCGAATAATGGGGGTTCGGCTTCTATTCGGTATTTGGCAAAATTTTGGCCGAATATTAGCCGAAAACGAAACTTTTGTTATTTTAACAAATATATAACAAAAGTCGCTTAATTTTTAATTTCGTGTTTCATTACACTTGTTTTAGTTCACTTGAAAAAAGAATGTAACAAGGTTGTCCAATAAACGTAATATTAGCCCTGTTTTTGCAGACCGGATTAAGATTAGGATTAACTCTATTTAGTTAAAAAATGGATCAAATTAAGTCCAGAAAATTTTTTTAAATTTTTTTTCTGAATTTACATCCAATTAGTTAATATAAACAGGAAAAAAAGTTAAGCGTTGTCCAAAATGTAAAACGGTATAAATAAATTTGAGTTAATCCTAGGATTTAACTAAATTTATTTTTCATTCTTTGCATTTTGGACAAAGCTTAATTTGCTTTTCTGTTTATATTTACTAATTGTATGTAATTTTAGAAAAAAATTATAAAAAAAAAATCTGGACTTGATTTGACCCATTTTTTAACTAAATAAAGTTAATCCAAATCTTAACCCGGTCTGCAAAAAACAGGGCTACTGTTACAGTTCAAATATTTTTTCTTTTAATCTTTAATGAAATCAATCAATTTTTTATTAAGTTTATTAAAATATATTTTTGTTTTGTAAGTTTTTTTAAAAATATATATTCTTTTAATTAATACAAACAATTCCTTTGGTTTAAAAACATTAAGTATATTTATCTTTAATTTTTTTTAATAATTTTATTCATGCCAGGCGGTATTTTTTTTTTAACTTGGTTTCGGTTTCAGCCGAATATTTCTTTTTCTGCCGAATCTTTGGTTCGGTTTCGGTTCGGCCTCAAAAACTGGTTTCGGTCAGACTCTTCAATTTTCTAATTTACAACACTAAAAAGCTCGAGATCTTAAAAACCCCTATTGAGTCATTGGTTTACAATTGTACTTTTGAGAATCGAAACGTACCGAAAAACAAAGTACAATTGTACCAAATTATTCATCCCTATACTCAATATTTGTAGACAGGGTTACCAAACCAACATAAATATATTAAGCGATTTTGCTTTAAAGAATTAAATAAAAAAAACAAGTTTTTTATTCAATTGTTTAAACTATTATGGTCTACAGTTCCATTTTTATGACAGCTGATTTAAACAAGTTACAACTTTCAAAAAATATATCACTGGCAGACATTTAAAGGAATTATTTTTTTAAATAAAATTTTTCAAATCTTAATAAAAAAAACTTTAAAAAAAATATATATTTTTCGCAATTGCAAAATATTGTGCTTACAGAAATAAAGAGAAAAAATGATAATTTAAAGCTAGTCTGTGGATTTTATTCCTCATACGTAGATCACGTATGAGACATTTACAAATCGTCCTGTTTTTTAAAGCACACCTTAAGGTGCGATTTCATTTAATATCTTGCTGGGTTTTAAAGCCCATATAATCAAAAATGGACTTAATAAATCCAAATAAAAACTTATTCAACAATTTTAAATGAAAATTCGAAAATGGTGTAGAATAACAAGAGATTAAATATGTTAATTTACCTCCTTAGCTATTTGATCCAAAGCTTGATCCTCAGCATTAACACGTGAATTTACACGACGCCGTCCAACGGCACTTGATGTATCCATTTTATGGTATATTCTAGTTGTTCTTGTGTTTATTGATATTTTCTATGGTGTTGATGATAGTGATGATGAGCTATAAATTTGAGATATTTTATGTTAAGAAAAATCAATCATCACAACATATTCTATTTGACATACATTACACACAAAAACACACAAATGCAGGAAAATAAATATATATATATTTTTTTTATTAATTAAGAGAAGTAATTAAACTTTTGTTTTTTATGATGATTAAAAATGAATGAACTAGGTGAAGATTTGTTGGCGTTTTTGTTTGTTTGGCTAGTAAGTATTCGTTTACGGGTACGAATTATATGAGACACTATATGGTAGACACTTTGCACACGATTTTCTATAACTGTCAAAAACACATTAAGGCCTTATTTGGACGTTACTTTTTTTGCTATTTTTTTTAATAACGATGTTATTGATGCTACTATAACTTCAGAGAAATATGAATAAAATTTTGAAAAAGGAATATAATGAATAATTTAAATACATATTGTTAATATCAGAAACGTATACATGGGAAATATTCGTTCTCTATCAAAAAGTAAAAATACTTTTATTTTAAAGAAAAAATTTATTATTATTATCAAATTTTCTACAGGAAACTTTTCCTAAGTTTGGACACTCTAAATAGGGCAAAAAAAAGTCCCAAGAAATTACGAAAGTTCTAACTGAGATATTGAGGTCAAATGTAGCAAAAAACGGATTTTTTTAGTTTTTGCAAATATCACGCTTGGTATTCGTCATACGCTTTAAAGGTTTATTAAAAAATTTGTAGAAAATAAAATTCTCTACAAAGTTCTGGTTAATCTTTTTTTCGTATCTCTCACCGTGCTCGAGATATAGATGGAATTTATCTCTTATTTCTGAATTTTAGCGGAAAGAAATATATATATTATAAATTTCACAAAAGATTTTATAGAATCTGACCGAGGGTCTTCAAATTTATTTTATTTCTTCTACATATTTATATTATAATTTTAAAAATCAAAAAATTAGATAAATTTGAAGACCCTGGGTCATATTTTATACAATCTTTGGTTAAATTTATGATATAATTTTTGTTTGTGCTATTATTTAGAAATAAGAGATAATTTCGCCCATATCCCGAAAACGGTGAGAGGTGCGAAAACCTATTAACAATAAATGTGTAGATAATTTTATATTCTGCAAGTTTAAAAGGGCTTTTTGCAAGAAAATATTCGCAATTTATTTTAATAGTAACACAATTGCTTCTATTCACAAAGAAACAAACAAATAAAGAGTCAATTTTGACATTGCACAATTTTGCAAGAATAAAATTTTTGACGAAAATTCCAATTTTGATTTTGCAACCAAAGGCAAAATAAATACATATCAGTTGAAAATGACGAAAAAATAAAGTTTACTGACTACAAAAAGTTTTTTTTTAGCGAAAAAAATATATAGTGCAAAGGTGTCGCGTATCATACCTTTACACTATTTAAAGGCCGGCTACGCAAAAAAACCTTTCTTATTCGAATATCTTTAAATTATTTTATACACAAAATTAAACGCGTAAGTCCTGCTACATAAAAAAATATTTTGCGGAGGGTGGGGGATCCTGTCCAGAGACGTCTACGTTCAGCCAAAGGCCGGCTACGCAGAAAAAATTTTTTGTTTATCTTTAAATTAAGTACCCACACATACGAGGAACCCCTGAACTCAAAGTGGCACCAGCCCCACAGTATGGGGGTATACTCACTTTTCACTCCGTTTGTAACGCATCGAAATATCGTTCGGGGACCCCATAAAGTATATGGAGGGCTTATTGTAAAAACTCTATAAGCAACATTTCATTTTATGGTGGTTTTTGCCTTAAAACGTTTAAAATAATGTATAAAATAGAACTTTTGCAGAACTTTTATTTTCAATATACTTGTTTGAAGGGTTAAAGAAAGATTTCTGCCAAAAATCTGTCAATGGAACATCAGCAGAAGGCGAAAAACACGAAAAAATAAAATGTTGCTTATCAAGTTCTTGCAGTAAGCCCTTCATATATATTATTGATCCATGATCGATTCTAAGACATTCTATGAATGTCCGTCTGTCCTTCCCTCTGTCTGTAGATAACACAATGCAGTTTAAAATAAAACTGCTAGACTCCTGAAGTTTGGCACAAATATGTCTCATGTTCATAGGCAGGTTAAGTTCGTGAATGGGAAAAATCGGGCCAGGGGGAAAAAAGTTCCCCCTTGAAGAACTGAACCAACCTCTGAAACGTCCCAGACAATTTTTTTTTTTAATTTTCTATACATTTTGGAGGGTATAAAAGATTCGGCACAGCTGAATTTAACACTCTCACTTGATTTTTAGTCTAAAGGCATATTATTAAGGGGGGCTGGTGCCTTTAGGCTCCTCTGAGTTCAGAGGTTCCTGTTATGTGTGGGTACTTAATTGAAAGATAGCTAAACAGAACAAGTTTTTCTGCATAGCCGGTCTTCATCCGGGCTTTGGGATTACAAACATCATCCCTTAGACGCCTGTGGACAAGATGCCCCCTTCTCCGCAAAATAATGATGAAAATTTTTAAAAATTTCCACTTTTTTATATACCATTCGGTGTTAAATTCCGTTCACATATGTCAAACCGCAGCCGGATTAAAGCATTTTGTATTTTTAGGTTATGTTGAATGAAAATTCCAATAAACATGTTACGTTTCAGTCATCTCCGTGTAATATTTTGGCCGTGATCACCATTTCCACAAACAGACAGACGGACATCACTAGAATGTAAATTCACTGATCAATTATATACATACTTACAGTGCCGGTCAAAAAAATAGCACCAATGACAAAATCTCTATTCATCCAATTAAAACAAAATATTATGTGTGTATTCGTTCAAAGTAAATATGTAATACTCTTATACTCAGTATATACCCCTTAAATGTTTTTACTTTTTCCAAAAATTGTGGACGGTTCTTTTTTAATGATCGATATTTTAAAAAAATTCTGAATCAGTGCAGTCAATAAAATAGCACCGAATGACAAAATTTCATTAAAAAAATTAATATTGTTTTAAATATTAAAATAAAAGTGTTAAATATTAAAGGAAGATAGTTTTTATTTATAAAAAAATTAATTCATTACAAAATTTGATGTTTATTTTCATAAAAATAGGACGTGGAAAGCATTACACTCCTCAAAAACGTGCTTTTGTAAAAAATATGATTTCTGAACATAAACCATACTCTAAAACAGGAAAATTGGTTGGATGCGAATATAAAATGATAAATTCAACAAAATTAACTTTAGAGCTTGAAAAACTTAGTCACAAGCGACGTTAGTTACCATTAATGGTTAGGTGTTTGTAAAGACAATGGAAGAAGGCCCCATTTACGGCAGCTCCAGAGCTAAAAAAGGACTGCAAATGCCGAAAATGTTCGTCGAAGATTACAAAACAACAAAATTAACGCTTTTAGATTCGAAAAAGTGTGTCTACTCTCACTTAAACACAAGGATGGGTACCAATTCGATAAAAGTATTGGTATTGGTATTGGTTTTTAAAATTATATTAGTATTGGTATAGGTATTGGTTTTCATTTTTTGTTGAATTGGTATAGGTTTCGGTATTGGTTTTGAATTATTTAGGTATTGGGTATTGGTATTGGTTTTAGCCTCGAATTGGTATCGGTTTTTAATAAGTATTGGTATTTATCTTATATCGGTTTTGGTATTTGTATGCAAAAGGTTTTGTCGTTAATATTAATTTATTTAACGTACGTCGTCCTTCTGTCCGCCCCACAGTGCACACTGGGGCGTGATGGTAGGTTTTCTGGCCAAAAGTCTCTACAGGTCGTAAATGTTAACCGATCTTTTTGAAATTCAGAAATTTAGCCTATATTAAGGTAATTAATAAGTGCCTTGAAAGTTTTTGAAATCGGACCTACAAGGAAACTATTTCAGGGTGGACACTTTATTTTTAATCAAATTCACAGATGTTATAGATGAATCAAATGAAGACACTTATCTTTTGTTTATGTATTTGAATTAGAGATGGTCTGTGGTCCCGTTATTTGCGTGACTCAAAAAACCACGTGATTAAGGCGTGAGCGGTTTTTATTTAAATCACGTGATTATTGAGCGATTTTCATTTAAATTAAGTGACTATATTAGGGTAGGTTAACCTAACGTAACCTAGGGTAATATATAAGTGCCTTGAAACTTTTTAGATTCAGACCTACAAGGAAATTTTTTCAAGGGTGGACACTTCATTTTAATTAAAATTTACAGATGTTATAGATTAAACAAATGAAGAGACACTTGTCTCTTGTTTATGTATTTGAATTGGAGATGGTCGCTGATCCCGTGATTTGCGTGACTCAAAAAAGTGATTTTCATTTAAATCACGTGATGTTGAGTTGAAAAATTCTAAGTGAGTGTCTAGAGAGTGGGTCGAATTTTTGCGTGAAGGATTTTTTTTTTTTTTGAAAAACCCCTTTAAAAAAAATAAATAAAAAAAAATTGTGGAAACCTCATTTTTAAAATCATCGTTATCAAAAGTTCTACGCCTTTCCAAAAAACTGTCTGGGCCAGAATTATCCTTTCTATCCCAACTTTCCAAAAAATTTGCCCGCTTGTGTCCGTTTTCAAAAATGGAATTAAAATAAATTTTATAAAAAAATAAAATTTATAAAAAAATTCGAATTTTTTTTTTTTTTTTTGAAAACTCCCTTTTAAAAACTCATCGTTATAGAAAGTTCCACGCCCTTTCAAAAAACTGTTTGGACCAGGATTATCCTTTTTATCCATACTTTACAAAAAACTTCCCCGCTTGTGCCAGTCAACACAAATTGAAATGCCAAAAATTAAAAAAAAAAAATAAAAAAATTTTTGTGAAAACCCTTTTTTTTAAACTCGTCGTAATCAAAAGTACCACACTACTTCAAATCGGTTTTTTGTGTATTCGGGTTTCATTTTATCCAGTATTAATATAGAAATAAATATGTTTGTACTTTTGGAAAAACTTAAAAATTGTTAATTCATAAAATTAATTCATTCAATTATAAAATGCTCATTTTAACAACTTTAGATTTGTTCATCTCCCTTTCTATTAATATTTTAAACGCAGACGAAAAAACGGGAAAAAGGGGCAGGTCAGTCTTAATGGTAGTAAACCAACGAAGATTTTGGCGTCCTAAGTTTTGAATTATGTCGCGGAACATTTTGGAAAAACTATTCAAAATTGAACAATTTAAAAAAATTTAAATAAAAAAAATCACAAAAAAACAGAATCAAGAACTGTCCATACCCATTTACAAGTTGTACATCCTTTTGTCTTAATAATGTATAAATTTGTTAGCTTTTTTGATAACGGTATATGGAGATTTAAACATAAATATTTTATTTTTGATTGATCATTCCAAGAGAATGGCTGTACCTATTTTTACAAAAATTACAGACAATGTGGCATCAAGTCATACTTAATACAATAGAGCATTCACTTTTTCTAATTTTCTAATTTTTTTTATCAATTGTAAATAGTTTTTTTTAGGCATTTGTGCCTTTTCATTGGCATTAGTACAAATAATGCCAAAAAATTTCATTGGCAATAAATGCTAATGCTTTTTTTGGCAGTGGCATTAGTTCCAACTAATGCCAATGAAAATTCAATGCCAATTAAAAATTCCCATGTATGGGTTAAATTGACCATTGTACAATCGTCAATATTACCCACACACGATCAATATAAAAGAAGAAGGAGAAGAAGTGCAAAAATCATAATAAATCTATTTGACAGCATTCATCGCGCGGAGGAAAAATTAAAAATTTCCCTAACATTTTTTTATATATTTATATTTTGGAGGGTATAAAAAATAAAAATGCGTAACAAATTACCTAATTTTTATTGGTCAGTTTTTACTCCATTTATGTCCACTGTACCAATGCGAGAAGAACTTATTTTTCGCTTCTTTTTTAAATAATAATGATAAAATTAAAGTTACCCTAGTAAAAATGGATTTGTATATAACCATGTATAAATTGATACAACTATATCTTATTTTACATGTAAATATCTAATTATATAAAATTATTTAAAAAATTACTCAGATAAGACCAAAATTCGTATTTTGATCTCAAGTTATATCAAAATTTAAATAATTTGATACGAATTTTGGTCTTATCAGAGAGATTTTTTATATAATTAAATATAATAAGATATAAATGTGTATAAAAATATATATATGTATAAATTTAGACATGGCTATATACGAAACCATTTTTACTAGGGTAAAGCCAACTAAATCAAAAGTGGTTTACAAAAATATATATTTTAAGGCGTTTTAATTTTATCTCTTTTGAGAAAAATTCAAAAAAGGAAATTTTATAAAACTAAAGGCCTATTCACACCTGAGGTGAAATCTCGTTCGAACGAGATTTCGATCATATGGTCTGTATCATTTTATACACAACCATATGATCGAAATCTCGTTCGAACGAGATTCACCTCAGGTGTGAATTGGGTATAAGATTCAATTTTATTTTTCCTTTTTTGGAAAAAGGTACTTTTTTAGTGAAATTAGCACCGGCAGATCTTAAAAATCTTGTCAAAAAAAATGTTTAATATTCCGTTATTCCAGAAAAGCCATATAAATTGCGGTGGTAAGGGTAGATATTTTTTAATTGCAGAAAGATGACACTTAACATTTGTAACAAAATATACCTGAAATTCATCCTTTCATACATATTTTTTTAAGTGATTGAAATGGGTTATCGTGCAGGGCCCCCTTTTTCGATTTTAGATCTTTTTGTAATTACACGGGCAAATTTTTTTTCTTATATGGAGTTCACAAGTTGTTTAACAAAACACCAATAACTGAATAAAAACGTAATGGATACAGAACAAATAATTTTTTAAACACGTAGCCCTTAAACTCTCAAAAATAGCAAGTGTGAACCGCACATTATGCATTATTAAATTCTTTTACAATATGACTGTGCCTCTAATAAAACAAACAAAATTTTTTTTTCTGGATTCTGGTGTTGTGACATATAATTTTGTAACGACTGCTTGGTTAAAATTTTGGGATTTCCAAAAAAGGACATTAGTATTTTTTTTACAACGCAAAGAACAGTGCAGTGACATTCAATATATGTGCATCACATATTAATAATGTTTGCAAAAGAAAAAAATTCATTACAGAAAAGGTCTAAATTTTTTAAGATATACTTTTATTAGGGGTCATAAAAATCACGTTATGTGACAAAAATATTTGTTTTATGTTTTTATGGCTTTTAAAATTCAAGTAGCTAAATCCGTTTTGTTATATGACTTTGCATGCAAACGATTACTGATCGATGTAACATCTTTTGTAAACATCTGTAGCAATTCGTTAGTCAGGTAAAATCTAGTAATGTGATGGAAAGAAAATGTTTGACGTCACAATTAAAACAAACGAAAATAAGAATACAAAAAAACCGAAACAAAACCGATACGAAAGTAGAAAAAAATGAATTGGTATTGGTTTTTTATTGGTATTGGTTTTGAAGAATAAAAGTATTGGTTTTTAATTGGTATTGGTAGTGGGGAATCAGTATTGGTTTTTTATCGGTATTGGTATCGCACAAATAAAGGTATTGGTTTTTAATTGGTATTGGTTTTCAATTTGAATTGGTATTAACGGGTATTGGTATCGAAAAGGTATTGGTACCCATCATTGCTTAAACATGCTGCAAGTCGTTTGAAGTTTGCTAACAGTGACTCAGAATTACCAGCTTAAAAGTGGATCAATGTTCTATGGACAAATGAATCCATTGTTGTTTTATTTGGAGACATGGGATCACATACCTATGTCAGAAGACCCTATAACGCGGAATTCAATCCAAAATTCGTAATAAAAATAACTTAAAATGGTGCTTATGGTGTAGGGGATATTTTTCTACTGTGGAGTGGGGTTCATATATTGGACCATGGCTCACATATTGGAATAGGACAATCGTGGATATACACTTAAAGTTTATATCCTCCAGAAAGTAATGTTACCATAAGTTTCTGAGTAAATTCCACTAATTTAGGTCTTTTAGCACGTCAATTACCCAAAGCATGACGGGAAATTCGCAAAAAATTGGTTTTGGATAATAAAGTAAACGTGATGGAATGGCCTGGTCAGTCCCCAGATCTAGATCAAATCGATAGTTAATGGACAGATATAGAGAAGGGAGTGTCTCGAATACAACCAACTTGTAATGAAGCCCTTTGGGTGGCTGTTCAGCAAATCTGGAACTCAATTTCAAATTAACAGCCCAAAATTTCGTGAATTCGGTACAATAACGTTGTACAGAGGTAATTGTCAACAATGAGCACTCGACAATTTTTTTTTAATATTTAAAGATATCACAACAATACTGAATTCATAATCCATTTGTTTTTCAAATTTAAGAATTTAATTTTAATACAAAAAGTTCTGTGGTGCTATTTTTTTGACTGAGTCTTTTTGAAGTTTTTTTAAAAACTCTGAAAATTTTTAATAAAATAAAAACCAAATTAGCCTTTTCTTATGTGATATTGTTTCACACTCTTGTAAGGAACTTATGACACGTTTTCAATGACATAAGTTTAAATTGTTTAAAAAAAACCCAAGAAAGAAAATTTTGTTTTATCCTGGTGCTATTTTTTTGACCGCAGCTGTATACATACCTCCTATCACTAGAGTGGAGGGTATTAAAATATGCTACAAACTTAAGAATAAAAAAAGAACAAAACAAAAAACAAAATTAATATGTAGGGGGACTGGAGCACTGGGTCCCTCTGGGTCCTAAAGTCCCTGTTATGTGTGGAAATTTAAATTAATGATAATAAAACAAAAAAAAACAAATAAAAAAATTATAGTCGGTCCAGACCGACCATATAATACCCTACACCAGAGTTTCCCGAAAAATGGATCCCAAGTTCAAACATGGGTTAGATATATATTTTGTCAAATCTTTTATAAGTGTAAAAACACTCGCAAATCAAATTTGAGTGAAATATGCTTCTTTTTGTTGTGAGTAAGCCGCTTTAACTGAATTTCGGGTGAATTTTTCATAAGGGCGGGCCTAAGTCCAAAAATGGTCCGATGATAATCAGATTTGACGAGGTTATTAAAGTACGCGTTTAACATACACAAACAAAATTTTAATAAAATATTTTCTATTTTCATGTAATTTGAGAGATTTATGTGAAAATCGGGAAGGTGGTTTGTATGGGGGCTAAAAGAAGAACTGATCCGATTCCTTAAAAATTCGGAATGGTGATTTGTGAGGACAAAGCACGTTTACGTGCCAAATTTCGAAACGAAACCTATTAAAGTACGGTTATTAGAGTCATTTGATCCAAAACTAAAGAGGACCTTTGTATGGGGGCTAGGTCTAAATATGAACCGATTTTTTCCAATTTCAATAGGCTTCGTCCTTGGTGCATAAGAGGCTTAAGTTTAAAATTTCAAGTCAATTGGTTAAAAACTACGACCTGTATCGTGTTTACACCGTTTACATGGACAGACAGACGGACGGACATCGCTAAATCGACTCAAAATGTGATTCTGAGTCGATCGGTATACTTGAATGTGGGTCTAGGACCAATATTTCGGGTAGTTACAAACTCCAGCACAAACTCATTATACCCTGTACCACAATGTTTTAGGCCAATGTATTTTCAGTGCAAAATTTAGTATTTTAAAGTGGCACCTACCCACTTGTGCACGTTTTCCTACAACAAAAATGATACCAGTCGACTCGGGATGAGGTCAAATTATCAGGGGGGTAATTGTGTATTTCGATTCGAAAAGAGAAGCTATTCGAACGACATTTTTGGTTTCAATTTAAAGTACCTAAAATAATTTTTATTCGAGCGAAAATCTTTTGGCATATTAATGTTTATCTTTTTATTCTAAAAATAAACAAAAAAATATTTTTCTCATAGGGAGTTACATTTTACAAAGGATCAAAATTTTCCGAATTCGAACAGTTTCTTTCGAATCGAATTACACAATTACCCCCAGATTTGTGGGGGTTGTAGGTAATATTGTTTTATGCCAAACGTATTTAGTTTCATCTATAAAAATAATTTGGAAGAAGACATGAATTGTTTACCCCATCAAAATTATATTTTGCATACCACTCTGCCCACAATTAAAAATTAAATTTAATCGATTTTATCTAGTTTGCCTTATTTTTTAAAAAACTTTAAATCATTGCGAGGAACTAAAAAATTGGACCTTTAAAATGCTTAGTGGTTATATTTTTTTCATATTGCACTTTTCCAAGGGTGGGTTCAATTGATCGATTATTGCTGTCGTCGCTGTTTACTGCGCCGCTTGCATGCTCGACAGCTCGGCTGACAACCTATGAAAGCTGTGCCGAAATCAACACCTTCGCTTTTTTCTTGTCTTTACTTTACTCCTTATGTTAAAAAAAAATCAATCGTTGTTTCCGCATAAACTAACTATTTAATCGTTAGTACCGCATTATTAATTTATTATAAACATTAATATATTTCTTTTTTCTTTTGTTTTACTTATATTTTTTCTCAATATATTTTTTTAGCACCTTACTTCGAAAGTTATAATAGGAAGACAAAAATAAAAAAAAAGTTCACTTGAGATGGGTAGTATTTTTTGCAGCACCACTCTTCTCTCCCATATTTTTTTCTAATTGTATTAAATTAATGACGTTATAGCCATTTTTCATATAAGGCCTGGAAATATATAAATTTATATATTTTTTAATTTGGCTATTACGGAAGATATTTCTTTTATTATTGCATTTAATTATTATTTTTCTTTTCACAAATTCATTCACCGAGGTACAAAAAAATCTAAAATCTAAAATTTTACTGCCAAATAGTGTTGTATAAGTACTGAGTATGTGAGTGTCGAGTACTGAGTACTATTTGTATTTACTCAATACTCAAAAGTAATCACATAGTACTAGAGGTGCGCGCGTGAAATTTCACTCACGTGAAAACACTGTTGCCAAGTTGGAGGTTTTCCCGCTAAATCTAGCGCTTTTTGTTTGGATTTAGCGGGGGAAAATTGGTTTTAGCGGGAACGGTGCTTTAGCGGGAAAATCTAGCGCTTTTTGTTTCGATTTAGTGGGAAAAATTTAGAGGTTTTTTTTCCAATTTTTCTTTTTTTTTCAATCGAAAACGTCAAGTTTGTCGAATTTTAGCGCTTTTTTTGTAGCTTAGCGGGAGAATTTTATATTTTCCCGCTAAATTTTTTTCGCGCACGCAAAAAAAAAAATCTGTGTAAGATTGAGCAATCCTACTTGGTAAAACTTTTTTCATACCAAAAAAAAATTTTTACCAAATTTTTGCTAATATTATGCTTGTCGATGTTAAAGTAACATAATTCATTTTTTATGTAAAATAACCAAGTAGCTTGCTCAATAACGCAAATTACCTGCTCAAAAATTTATCGAAAGAAAACAACAAAAAAAACAAAACAAATACAGACCGCCATATTCATTTTGTATTTTTGTGTGCGTGCGTTGTTCGTTTATTTTTTGTGTTATAAAAACGTAAAAAGGAAATTGATATATAAAATAAAAATAAATTAATACATAAATAAAAATAAATAATTAGTTTTCTAAAAGATAAATAAATGTAAGATAAAAGAATGTTAAAGTTAATTTTGCTTTCATCACTTAAAACACCATTCAATAAGAAAAACCAATGGAGTCCCAGACGTATGTTTCGATGAATTACAAATGGAATGATAAAGTGAGTATACCCGCACTCCGAAGACACCAATAAGGTTTAATAGATTTTTAGTTAAAAATTAGTGTTTGGTAATAATTTTATATTTTTACAGGGTACTGCTAAATAAATTTTTGAAGCTATGGAGAATCCTTCAATACAATAAAGAGCGTGGACACCAATCCTGCCTTTAGTTATAAAATTAAAACCTAAAAACCCAAAGCCAAGGGAGTCCATACCTGTTTTGATGAGTTACAAATGGAATGACAAAGTAAGTGTTCCTCCTTACCAAGAGACCAATGGGGTTAACCAATTTTTTAAATTAAAAATTTATGTTTTGTAATAATTTTCTATTTTTACAGGATGCTTTTAAATAAATTCGTGAAGCTATAGCGGATCCTTTACTTCAAGAAGAAGCGTAGGCAGCAGTCACTCGAGAAAATTGTACAAAAAGGGTCAGTTGGTCGGTGGTAAATTAAATCCTACACAACATTTATTATATTAATATGGATTTATTCTGTGAAAAATTTAAATTCAACAAATATACAAATTTTTACAAAAATTTATTGAAAATTTATTTTAGCATAAATGTGGTAATTTTTAGCATTATTTTTGGTATATTTCACCATATTTCTTTTGGTATATTTTACCAAGTTTTTGCTTAAATAGCATTAGCATTTTCTTCAAAATTTTTTACATAAGTGTTTTGGCTAAATTACGAAAACTACTTCGTCGGTTGTAGTTTTAGCATATTTTTGGTAAAATTATGCCAGATTTTTGCTCACTCCGACACAAGTTTTTTTTTGCGTGCGGGTTTATTGTGCGTTTTTCGTGAAAAGTCAATTTTTGTAGAAAAAATTATTTGGAGGTTTTTTTTTTTAATTTTTCTTTTTTGCCAATCAAAAATGCCAAGTTTTTCGGTTTTTAGCGCTTTTTTTCATAATTTAGCGGGAGAATTTTAAATTTTCCCCGCTAAATTTATTTTTGGCGGTTTCTAGCGCTTTTTTAGTGAAATTTAGAGGTTTTTGCTTAAAAATAGTTGGCAACAGTGCGTGAAAAGTGATTAGAAAACAAATGTTGGATGTGAGCGTGCATGAGTAATATTTTTTAGCGTAAAACCCTATTCACACGTACGGCTAAAATCCATTTATAGCACCAATATTTTTAGCACTTTGTCTATTCTATTACAGTATATTGACAGAAAATGTTGCTAAAACAGAGTATTATACCCTACACGCAAAAAAAAAATCTGTGTAAGATTGAGCAATCCTACTTGGTAAAACTTTTTTCATACCAAAAAAATTTTTTTACCAAATTTTTGCTAATATTTTGCTTGTCGATGTTAAAGTAACATAATTCATTTTTTATGTAAAATAACCAAGTAGCTTGCTCAATAACGCAAATTACCTGCACAAAAATTTATCGAAAGAAAACAACAAAAAAACAAAACAAATACAGACCGCCATTTTCATTTTGTATTTTGTGTGCGTGCGTTGTTCGTTTATTTTTTGTGTTATAAAAATGTAAAAAGGAAATAGATATATAAAATAAAAATAAATTAATACATAAATAAAAATAAATAATTAGTTTTCTAAAAGATAAATAAATGTAAGATAAAAGAATGTTAAAGTTAATTTTGCTTTCATCACTTAAAACACCATTCAATAAGAAAAACCAATGGAGTCCCAGACGTATGTTGCGATGAATAACAAATGTAATGATAAAGTGAGTATACCCGCATTCCGAAGACACCAATAAGGTTTAATAGATTTTTAGTTAAAAATTAGTGTTTGGTAATAATTTTATATTTTTACAGGGTACTGCTAAATAAATTTTTGAAGCTATGGAGAATCCTTCACTACAATAAAGAGCGTGGACCAATCCTGCCTTTAGTTATAAAATTAAAACCTAAAAACCCAAAGCCAAGGGAGTCCATACCTGTTTTGATGAGTTACAAATGGAATGACAAAGTAAGTGTTCCTCCTTACCAAGAGACCAATGGCGTTAACCAATTTTTTAAATTAAAAATTTATGTTTTGTAATAATTTTCTATTTTTACAGGATGCTTTTAAATAAATTCGTGAAGCTATAGCGGATCCTTTACTTCAAGAAGAAGCGTAGGCAGCAGTCACTCGAGAAAATTGTACAAAAAGGGTCAGTTGGTCGGTGGTAAATTATTAAATTAAATCCTACACAACATTTATTATATTAATATGGATTAATTCTGTGAAAATTTTAAATTCAACAAATATACAAATTTTTACAAAAATTTATTGAAAATTTATTTTAGCATAAATGTGGTAATTTTTAGCATTATTTTTAGTCGGCTTTTCAAATAATTTTGGTATATTTCACCATTATTCTTTTGGTATATTTTACCAAGTTTTTGCTTAAATAGCATTAGCATTTTCTTCAAAATTTTTTACATAAGTGTTTTGGCTAAATTACGAAAACTACTTCGTCGGTTGTAGTTTTAGCATATTTTTGGTAAAATTATGCCAGATTTTTGCTCACTCCGACACAAGTTTTTTTTTGCGTGTATTAACAAGTACAGCTTAAAACCGTTTTAAGCTAAATTTTCTGTCAAAAGAAAAAAGAAAGTGCTAAAAATATTGATGTTAAAAACGGTTTTTAGATGCACATAAGAACAGGGGGTAATTATGATAATGGAATGAGTTAAGGATACGATTTGACGATTGTCAAGTTACATAATAAGCCCCCAGGGTATTGAGTGGCATTAAAATATGAGAGCTAGTTGACTTTATAGAATGTTCTTACTCGTAACTTAATACCCTATTCACACGTACTGCTAAAAACGGGTTTTTAAGAAAACATTTTTAGCAGTTTCTTTATGCTATTACAGTATATTGTCAGAAAATGCTAAAAATAATTGCTAAAAACGGGTTTAAACTGTAAGTGAGAATAGGGTATTAATCGGCTTTTAGCAACTTTTGCTTGACTCGATTTATTTTGGTTTCAGAGTTTTTATTTTGACATTTGCCTTATAAGCAGATAAACATGTATGCATTTTAACAACAAGTGAAGTTAAAATTTTAAAATTATACTTATTAATTATACAAATTTTTATTTACGATTAGGTTTGAGATTTTTATGCTCTAAAGAATTCAAAATATGCACTAAAAACCTAAAAATATGTACTAAAAATAAAATGTGCAATAAAAATCTTGTTTTCATACAAAAAACTTCTTATAAAGCAAAAAATAAAGCCGGGTTTAAATAGTAACATTCAAAAGTTTATGTAATATGGCATTCACACTTGCCACCTTAAACAAGTTGTTCAACAAAACACCAGTAACAGAATAAAAACGTAATGAACACAGAACAAAGACTTTTTAAACATCTCACTCTTAAACATTTCAAAAAAGCAAGTGTGAACGCCGCATAAGCAACATTTTTTTAGAAATTAAGACAATCTATAAAAAGAATTGAAAGGAAAAATATGTTTTCTTTTATTTTCAAAATAAATTTTTAAAAGTTTTTGACGAAAATAAATTTCAATTTATGTTTTCTAATTTATGCCAAAATATGCAAAAATATGAAATTAAAAGTTAGAAATTTGCAAGAAATATGCATTTAAAAGCAGAATTTTCATCAAAATATGAAAAAACAAATCAATACCATTTTACCGCAAATTTATTGATTCGAAAAGATGATTGGTATACAGATTTTAAAATCACAAGTCTGTATACCGTATTAGTTGAGATGATTTTGTGATTTTTTTTTACGTACACTCATAGAAATATCTTAGTAGAAAAATTAGTAAACCCATTGTAGATCAAGTTTTACAGAATAATGCCGTATTCAACAAGAATTAATGTTGATATCATTGAATAATCAGTAAAGTTGAATCAACTCTTTACAACGCTTGTACAGAATTCAATAGATAAATCAAAATAGAAAAAACAACCCTGTTCGTTCATTTTTTTTTTATTATTAACGAGTGACGAGTGAGTTGGTAGCAATGTGAATCGTGTTTATCTCTTATAAAATTATTTTATGTGTTTGTTTTTTATAAAAATATTTAATATTATAAAAATAAATAAAAAAAGGATCTGATTTGTAAATATTTGGTAAGTAAAAAAATACATTGATTACTTTATGTATTCATACTATATTAAAACGTTTTTGTTTTTTTAAGGATTTTGTTTGGTATCATCAGAAAACTGGAGAATGGCTTATGAGTGCATAACATGAATAAACGAAGTGTTTGTGAAAATCTTTGTGAAAATCTTCAAATATTGCAGCTTAAAAAGCCGACGATAATACAAAAATATTGTGATTTATGCTTAATAAAAGAATATTAACAAATAACAACAAGT
Source organism: Pegoplata infirma (assembly GCA_963921195.1). Classification (NCBI taxonomy): domain Eukaryota; kingdom Metazoa; phylum Arthropoda; class Insecta; order Diptera; family Anthomyiidae; genus Pegoplata; species Pegoplata infirma. The sequence goes on from OY992540.1 coordinate 20,559,806, forward strand.
TTTTTTTATTAATAAAATTTCTTATATTAACAAAAATATGAGTTGAATTTACAAATAATAAGAGTTGATTTACAAAAAAGCGAGTTGATCAACTTTTACAAAAACTGACAATAATTTTTATTGAAATCAACATAAATATTTGTAGGGTCAAAATCAACAATGATTTCTGTTGAATTTACAGCGATTTTCTTTGGGAATACAATGATTTTTGGTTGAGTGTAAGAACAATTTGAGATGATTTTGTAAATCATTTTGTTCAATGGAATATCACATAGTGTTTTAAAATCACGTAATTATGTATACAGTATTAATTTAGCTTCCCAATCTCACAACAGTATACAAAAACAAATATATTTTTGAATTGATACAAATTAAAATATTTTACAAAATTTTTAAATTTCAAAAAAGTATTTGATATTATCGAGTACTCAGTGGATAATGTACTCGGTAGTCAAAAGTAATTATCATTTACAGCACTAATGCCAAGGGTTGCCGGTTTTCACATCATATTATCAAGGTTGTAAAATAAAGTACCACAGATTATTTTGGGACAATTCTTTTTAAAATATGGCATCTCTTTTTTAAAACTTGCCATGGTTAACAAATTCAATTTATTTTATTTGAATCAGGGAATATTTAGTGAAATTCCGGTTAGTACTTCACATTAATCCTGAATATTTATCGCGATTAAAATATTTCTCGTCGATCCTCAATTATTGTTTCGTTGGATTCTGGCCAAAAAACCAAAGGCTAAAGTTGAGTTTACTGCCATTAGTCGGATTGATCCCAAATTTTTACCAGAGATAGATCTTTTGATTACAAATATTAGGGTGATTTTTTGTCGGCGAGATCTGGTTCGCGAGTTATGTCGACTTGAAATTCGAAAATTATAACTGGAAAAAGGCTTAACTAAACTAATTTATGGAGTTTGTGATCCCTAAGCCCTAATATTTATTTTTTTAATATTTTTTTTTTTGTATGAAATGAATTCGATATTTTTTTTTTCAAATTGGTCTTAAAAACAACTTTTTTTTAAATAAAAAAAGTTCGGTTACGGGTTCGGGTTCGGCCGAACTTTGCAAAATTGGCCGAAGTTCGGGTTCGGGAACGGGTTCGGTCTGAAAAAGTGCGTTCGGTCGGACACTAGATATTTCAATTCCCTTTCGAATGACACCAATATTTTTGAAATCAAACAATAAAAAACGAAGATGTAAGCAAAAAACTTCAAGTCGAGATAACTCGCTAAATACGTGTCGCCGACAATTTTTTTTTTTTTTTTGACCAATACCAGTAAACTCAACTTGTTCCAACCCAAATTCCGAAAAAAAAAAATATTGGATCCAATGCCAGTAAAATAGAATTTTTCCGAAAAAAAATTTGTCGTACATTTTTGAGGTATTGGGATTTTTCGTTATATTTTTGGGGACAGCGGAAGAAGTACCTGGCAACGCTGCTTCTCTACAATTTTTTTTTTTGAAAGAAGAAGAAAAACCAAAGAAAAATATAGGATATTACAAAAAAATTGCAGCAAGAAAAACATAAAAATTAAAAATTTTCTTTTAAAATAATAAAAGAACAAAACAGCAATAAGAAAATTGATATAAAAAGTAGCGTAATAAACCTTAAATTGGAAAAATCTTCAATTTGTTGTATAAAAATACCGAACACATACATAATCTACTGAAAATTCCCCATCTACTTACTACTTAATCGAAACGATGGCCAAGAAAACGTATGATCTTCTGTTCAAACTGTTGCTAATCGGTGATTCCGGTGTTGGAAAAACCTGTATACTTTTCCGTTTTTCGGACGATGCTTTCACATCCACCTTTATATCCACAATTGGTAAGTGTTCCGGCCCCAGTTCTAGTATATGATAGTAAAGGGGGGTTTTTTTACATGTATCCATCAGTGTTTTTTTTTTTTCATTGTGGCAACAAGGGCGTGGTATAAATTTGTAGCAGAAATGGAGTTTGTATTTTGGAATCAGGAAAGGGCAATGGAATATTACTAACTTTTTGCTTCTAGTAGCTTAAGTTTCTACTGTTTTGTTTCGTTATATCGCAAATTCCTCTAGACTTGTTTCTTTGTCCCATTTGTGTCTATATTAATTTTTAGTTGTCGTTTTCTTATTTATATATTTGTGTTTATTATCATTTTTTATATATATATATTTGCCGAGTATCATTTGTACTGGCATTGGGACATTGGATATTTATGGAATGGAAATAAATCGTAATTAAATAATTACATAAATGATATTATTGTGACGCATAGTATTCTATTAAAATTAAAAACCAATATAGAAAAGAGGGTTGCCAAAGCATTATTTAATATTTAAAGATACCGCTGCAATAAAGAAATAATAAAAACAAATAGACACAAGATTAACTTATTGAATATACAAGCTGATAACATTTCATCGTTTTTGTTTTTTTATCATAAATATTTACGTTTGTTGATATTAATTTAGCAAACTGAAAATATATTTTGTCTGCCGGAAGTCAGGGCTAGAAGTTTCCAAAATATGTAAGACATATCTTCTTGACGAGGGACGTTGGAGGACATCTTTCCCCTTGCCATTAATATTAACAAATTCATTTAATGTTTTTTGGACTAACGTATTACAATTTTAGTATTATTTAAAGTATTTTTTATATCCCTGCCCACAAAAGAGAGGCAGACTCACAACAAATTACATTTTCTCTTCCAATGGGTCCACTACAGGACTTTTTTAGCTAATAGAAAATTTTCAAATATTAAACAAAAACCTCCTACCGAAGAGGATTTAAATAAATTCATAGAGTGCACGCCTAAGAACCCTGGAAATAGTAGGATTATGTTAGAAACCTTAAAAATATTTACACAACTCAAAAATTAGCAAAAGTTTGTGACAAAAAGCTGCGACTAAATGGCTCTAAAGATGTTTTTTGAATACAATTTCAAAGAGGAACAAATTACAGGAGTAAGCTATTTTGCAGACAGAAATCATTGTCTGCTAATGACATTCATGTTAAAAAATGGTCCCAACCAGACCTGTAAATACTTGAAAATTTATTTACTTATTCTATAATTTTCAAATATTTTTTGTATTTGTACTTAAAAATTTCAAATACAAATATTTTTTTACTTACTTAACATTTTTACAAGTAAGTAAAAAAAAATACTTACTTAAAGTTTTCAAGTTCAAATATTTTCAAATAAATGTTGTATTTGAAAAAATGTTTACAAATAAAATATTTGTCAACAATGTTTACAAATAAAATATTTGAGAACATTTTTTTCAAATATTTTTATACTTGTCCACATTTTTCAAATATTTTTATACTTGACCACATTTTTCAAATATTCAAAAATAGAATAGTTGACGCAAATAAAGCTGTAACAACCAATTTTTTTAAAACACAATTTTACACAAATGTATACTTGCAATACAGCTTTAAATTGTTCTCCAAAGATGTTGTTAAAATTGTCTGACTACGAATTCCTACAAGAAATTAAATTTTTCTTCTAGTTCAGTAGAATTATAATATATTGGCCTATTTGAAAAACACGTTTTTTTGCAAATTCATATTTTTAGCATAAAATGCATAAAAGTAGGTAAATTAGTCCTTTTGGTAACTTTAACTGTTTCTCATACAACTGAGTGGTGATATTTCTACTTCAAAAGATGTGAATATTGAGTTGCTCACTGACGCGCGATGCCCAACATTAAAAATATAGTAACATAAGGAAAACAAAGGACATAATTTTCTTATTTGTGTGTAATAAATTTGTTTGTCTATCCAGAGCTTTTTGTCGTAAAAGATGAGTGACTAAATTCAGATTTGTAACATTTTAGCTATTTTTAAGCCTCTATTTTTTACAATTTAACTGATTTTGAAGACCTATAATAACCTAGGAAGATTAAAATTGGCACGCATATAGTTCGGGCTATAAAGAAGACCCCCACGTACCTCGATTTTTGACATCCAGTGAGGATTAAAAAACAAAAAGAAAAGAAACGTGTTATATTTTCTTATTTGTTTATTTTTGTTTTTCATTATCATTGATTAATTGGTAATGATTTTATTTTTCATGTGTATGTAAACCCCTGGACCCGATCCTAAAGTATTCGGATATTTTTATATTTCGATAACTGAAGAATTACCAACAATTTTGTTTTTAGAAATTTAAAGGTATGCAGGATGTTCACTTAATTTTTCGCGACCCCCTAGAAATGCTTCCAGGACTCCATTGTGGGTCGCGACCCAAGTTTGAGAACCGTTGTGCTAACAGCAAAGTTTTCTCGACAATTAGAAGCAGTGCTCACTTCTTTTTTTGCTGCCAGCTCTTTTGCGTGCTGCAACACTTCATAGTGTTAGCCGATAAGCGATCCGTATCCTGGGCTATTAAAAATACCAGCAGAAAAACAAACATAAGTTTGCTTAATGAAGAAATACAAGTATTGGGATGGTTTGAATTAGAATGATACTGCATTTCCAATACTCTTCACGTTATATTATTGGCTTGTGGATTTTCGTTATCACAAATTTATAAATATAAAATTTCAAACAAAATATTTTTGACAAATAAATTTATTTGAAAAAATGTTGCCAAATATTTTATTTGAGTTCAAATATTTTATTTGTAAACATTTTCTTCAAATATTTTACTTATAATAAGTATTTTACTTATAATAAGTATTTTACTTATAGCAAGTATAAACATATTTGAAATTACTTGTATTTGATTTTTTAAATACAAATATTTTTTTTACTTACTTAAAAAATGTTAAGTAAGTAAACCAAATATTTGAACTTAAAAACTTCAAGTATAAGTATTTCAATATTTACTTAAAAATACTTAAGTACAACTTTTTTACAGGTTTGGTCCCAACCCCTTTTGTATTTCTTTTTCCAAGGCTTATGTTCTCCCGAAATCATAAAATACTATATTTTGCAAGCAATTGAAATGTTATTCGACATTAACTTGATACTATGTCATTTTGGAATAGTTTTAGAACTCTTTGCACAATTCTAAACGTTACTAAAGAGTACGAAAATATTTTTTTTATCCCCCTGATCTCTTAAAAATTTCAGTTCTTAATACGGCCAAATATTGTTCACAACCTATACCAAATTTTAAATAGTAATTAAATAATAAAAATAGTCTCCGTTAAATTTAACTTTTTAATACAAATTTTGACACAAGGGTCCTTCAAATCAGCATTGAGTAATCAAGCCTAATGTTATAAGATTTATATCATTTTGACATTAAGTATGTAATAATTATGAAAAGAAATTACACCTCAAAAAATTTTAGTACATTCCACATAACCTTAAAATACAAAATGCTTAAATTATGCTACAAGTGGGCATATGCAAATGAAACTTGATACAGAATATTATTTTAAAAATTACATACATTTTAATTTTTACAAAAAAAAAAAATCACAATTTTTTTTCAATTACAATTTGTTGTTGTTGTTGTAGCAGCAGCAGAAAGTATCATACTCTAAGTTATAAAATTTTAATTAATGTTGGGCGCCATGAAATAGCTCCCAATGAAATAAGTCCCAATGAAATAACTCCCAATGAAAAAAATCCCAAATAAAATGAAATATCTCCCAAACCAAAAAAATGAAATAAGTCCCAAGAAAAATGAAATAAGTCCCTAACAAAAAATGAAAGAAGTCCCAACGAAATAAATCCCAATAGAAATGAAATAAATCCCAATTGTTTTTGAATATTAAATTTTTAACTGTTTAAATCCCAAAAACACTTTAATTAATCTAATTTAATCTCTTTAAAAAGCAAATCTCTGAAGTGCCTACAATCCCTTCTCAACTTTTTTGGGATGCAGCTTACTGACACATTGATAAAATTTCTTTTAATGTTTGAATGATATCAGTATAATATATCATGCAATAGCTTACTTAACGCAGGTCCCTCTGGCGGCTGCGAGAAGAACAGAAAATAAACTCCATAATAATTTGAACTCAAATTAAAAAAAATATATAAATCATCTTGATTAAAACAGTTAACTAGCCACGCATAAAACTTGAAAGCAGATTCATGGAAGCCTTGTAGAGCGTCCAGGATTCTGTATAATAAGTGTGGTAACAAAACGATTATATGTTTGAAAAGATTTGAAGGCGTATGGGTGTGAAGAAAGCGCCGCAGGCGAAAAATTTTCACAAGAGATTTTAACAAAAAATTAAAAAAAAATCGCGCGATTTTTTTTTAATTTTTTGTTAAATCTCTTGTGAAAATTTTTCGCCTGCGGCGCTTTCTTCACGCCCATACGCCTTCAAATCTTTTCAAACATATAATCGTATTCCAACAATATATATTTCAAAATAAAGAAAAGAGTGAGACCGAAAGTCCATTTCGCCTACACTTTAAATAATCGAATGTGCCCGCCAAACCAACTTCTTATTACACCGGTTGCGGATCTTCAGTTTGTCATACAATACCTCTTAATTTTCATAAATTAAAACCATTGTTAGAAGAACTCGAAATTTTTCACAATTACTCGCAGCATGCATTTCGCCTTAAAGCAAACGTATTATTTTTTTTTTTTGGATTTTGATTGACATTGATGTACTTCTGAGTGAATGGTTTTCTGAATTTATTTACAAGATAACTCAAAAAGCATTGAAAAAGAGTTTATTCTAGTTCGAGGTCATTTACTTTCCCCGTAATAAATTAACTTCTCCTGAAAATATCTAATTTTTACTATTTTTAATAAAAATTAAAGAAACTTGAAAATTAAATAAGTTAAATTTTTATTTTCATTATTTACTCTCAAACTGTTGGGAGTTATTTCATTAAAATAGTTTGGGAGTTATTGCATAATGAAATAACTCCCAAACTTAAAAACGAAATAACTTCCAAAAAAAATGAAATAACCCCCGCAGATTTGGGAGTTATTTCATTATGAAATAACTCCCAAATCGTATGGAAATTTTTGGGACTTATTGCATTATTTTTCTTGGGACTTATTTCATTGGGAGTTATTTCATGGCGCCTTAATGTTGATGTTGTGTTATATTGTTTTCAAGGTTCAGAAACCTCGCTACATCTACGGGTTGAGTCCAGAGGGATATGGGCTGTAGGTTTGTGGGATTGGAAACGCAATTAAACAAGTGCACTGTATTGTGAGGGCTTTGCAAACATAGCGGGCATTCATCGGTGATGGAGTTGTCTAGTCGGTGTTGATAGTTGTTCAAGAGGCGGCACCAATTTGATCTAAGTTGGGCAAGTGTAGTTCTAGTGCTCCTGGGCAATAGTTTTTCTTCCTCAGATATGGGAGGAGGGCGTCCTCCCAACACAATGTTGTCTTTTAGGGCTCTCTGTGATTCTGTCACTGCCTCTTGGTGTAGTACCTTGAGCGCATCGTGGTACTTTTCACGGGTAAATGGTGGATGAATGACGTGATCGATATATTTGGTTGATGTTTCCTAAGGTTTGGTCGTACTACCCTGGGGAGCGGTTTGATTTAGTAGTGAATGGTTGGGATGGTCCGTTTGATGACACGCAAGAAGGAATTGTTTGCATAACAGCTCGTTGTGTTCTTTGACTCTCATTATCTTTGCTTCCTGGTGAAGGTGGTCTTCTAGGGACATGAGGTGGCAACCAGTTGCTATTCTAAGGGCGGAGTTCTGGGTTGTTTGGAGGCATTTCCATTTTGTATTGCTTAAATACGGTGACCAAATAGGGGCGGCATAATTCAGGACTGAGCGGCCGATGGATTGGTAAGTAACGAGTAGAGTTTCTTTCTCCTTACCCCAGGAACTTCCAGCAAGCGCCTTCAGCACATTGTTACGTCCCTTTACACGGGTTTGTATGTCAGTGGAGTGTGCTGAAAAAGTCAGCATATTGTCAAAGGTAACTCCTAGGATTCTCGGGCGCTGAACAGTAGGAATCTGACTTCCGGCTATTGATATGTTGAGCTTTGTTTTAACTTCTCCGGTCCAAGTTGTGAAAAGAGTTGCAGACGATTTTTCTGGGGAAAGTTTTAGATTCCGTGAAACAAAGAAATTGTTAAGGGTCGCTAGGTATTTATTTAGTTTTCTTGTAAGGTCTCTTATGTTATGACCCGTGGCAAGGACGGAGCAATCGTCAGCGTAGGAGACCAATGTGATGTCTTCAGGTGGAGTTGGCATGGTGGAGATATAATAATTAAAAAGTAAAGGTGAAATAACACCACCTTGAGGGACCCCCTGTTTTACTTTTCTGTACTTGGATTTTGCATTTCTGAAGTCTACAAATGCTTGCCTGCCACTGAGGTAGTTTGAAATCCAGCGTTTTATTGTGTTTGGGGCGGTTGAGTTGTATATATCTGAAAGTAATGTTGATAGCATAACGGTGTCAAACGCACTTGAGAGGTCAAGAGCAACCACTATAGTTCTTCCAAATGGTTTGTCCTGGTTTAGACCATCACTGATCTGGGAGGTTACTATATTTAGTGCTGTCGTCGTGCTGTGGGATTTTCTGAAACCATGTTGATGTTGGGCGAGGGATAGGTGTTCATTTAAGGCTGGCAGCAGTAGGGATTCAGAATCTTTATAACTGTAGACAGTAGGGAGATTGGACGATATGATTTGCCCTGGTCCATGGCCTTACCAGGCTTGAGTATCGGAATGATTTTACCGGTTTTCCAGCAGTCAGGTATTATAAGGGTTTGTAGTGACAGGTTGAATAAAGATGTTAGGAATTTAATGCCGTTTTCACCAAGATGTTTAAGCATAAGCGTTGATAGGCCGTCTGGCCCTAAGGCTTTGGACGACTTCGCATCTCGAATGGCAGCTGTCACTTCATCCTGTGTAAAAAGAGGTAGATTTTCTTCCTGTTTCAGATCACGGATTTTTCTTTTGATGATTTTATTGTTTTTGTCTACACCACGGGGATGTTCTACGTATTGTCTACAGAAATATTTGGCACATTTGTTTGTCAGTCCGGGTGGCAATTTTAAACCACTTTGTCTGAAATTTCAAATTAATACTTCTAGACTCAAGGACAAAGCCTATTGAAAGGGCCCATGTATAGAGCTAGCCCCATACAAACCGATCCCTCTAATAACCGTATTTTAATTGGTAGCCCTTTGAATTTATGGGGAATTTCAGTTCTACTTCCACCCTCCCAATACATAAATCTCTTAAAATTCGTGAAAATAGATATTTCATTAAAATTTTGATTTTTGTTAATCATGTACTTCGTTGTTAAACTTATCAAATCTGATTATAATTAAAACATTTTTAGACTTACAAGGGAAGTCTCCCTAGTGTCACCCGCGGATCTTTATGGAATTGGTTTTATTTTGTAGAGCAGAAAAAATAAAGGGACACGTATTTTTTTTTAGCGGCCCAAATTCATATTTAGGGGGTAAAAAGGAGGGGGGAAGACAAGGCCATTTTTCATTTTTTTTCGTTTATCTCCTATATTATGCAAAGAAACCTAGTCATGTTACATACCAAATGAAAGGTCTTTGGAAAACCTATCTACGTGTGCTAAGAACGTGTCCAAACATGCACAACTTTTCGTCATATTGAGTAAAATAACAAAATTTTAGGACATTTTTGTTAATAAGTCAAAAAATATTAAGTTCTTTGGCCCGTTATTAGCACCACGAGATAGGTATTTTTAATACCTTTAATCTGATATCACACATGCCTATATTAATTTTGTTTTAATAGGCGTAAATCGTAAAAAACTGAAAAAGGTCAATTTCCCCCCATACAAATCGACCCCCCCAAAAAATGAATTTGGGCCGCTAAAAAAAAATACGTGTCAAATTAATTTTCGTTCTTAACAACATATCCAAATTTCATGAAGATCGGAGGGTGACACCAGGGAGACTTCCCTTGTTAGTTCTTTTTAAAATTTCGCCCGATATCCAGTTCAATAGGTCAATTGACAACAAAAAGAGGTCTATTTCACTCAGATTTTGTGGTATGTGTTTTCTTCAGTACACAAATACCTAATAAAATATAGATTCTATAGGTCCATGTTTGGACTTGAAACCTATTTTCCGTCAAACGCTGTTGTAGGATATGATATAGTCGGTCTTGATCGAATTAATTTTATTTTTTTGCTTAATTACACATTTTTTTATATTTTTTTCCAAGACATTTTTAACGAAATTTTGTTCAATTAATTTTTTTTTACTTACGGGAATTTTTTTTTTGAACAAATTTCATTTTCAATTAAGGTATTTTGCAATAATACTAATCATCATTTGAAATTTTAAAAAGAACCCCACCAGTCCAAATCACCCTCCCGATATTCAAATAAATCTCCCAAATTTCATTAAAATTGGAAATGCTTTGTTAAAATTTTGTTTGTAGCTGTTAAACGTGTACTTCGGATTATAATTAGCCCATTTCGGCTTATTGTTAGTCCTCATAAAACAATTTTGCTCAATATTCAGTTAAAACGGTCTTTAGGCAACAAAAAGAAAAAAGACGCTTATTTCACTCAAATTTCGTTTTTTAAGTGTGTTACACTAATTAAAGATCTAACAAGAGATATATCCAATCGGATCAATGTTTGAACTTGGGACCCATTTTCCGGAAAATACAAGTGAAGGGTATTATAGGGTCGGCCTTGATAGACCATAATTTTCTTGCTTGTTTTTTTGTTTTTACTCAAAATGTTTTGGACATTATGGAAGGTTTTAATATATTTGGCCAAACCGAATTTTAGGCCTCTGTTCTGTCTTTTACAACTTTTCAATTCACATGAAAATTTCCGAATCACATGAAATCAAGTTTAGTGTTTTGTTGATCACGTTTTCATTTGGAGTTGAAATCGAATAATTAAAATTTAAAAAATTATAAGGAAAAAAAATGCATTCGTTTTACTTTCACCAAATTTTATTTATGTGAAACAAAACGAAAAATAAATTCGGATGTGAAATCTAGAACACCAAAAAAATTCGGAAATTTTCATTTTCACATTTTTCATGTGAATTACTTTTTTTGGAACAGCGTCCTTAATTTAAGTTTACAAATTTTTGCAGATCCTGAAATAAGTTATTAGATTTTGAGATTTAAGTCACTGAAATGTAATATTTATTCCGAGTATAACAAAGTTGCATACAATCAGCTTTACCACAAGAAAATAAAATAAATTTAAAATGAGCTTTTAATTTTATTTCCATACAAATTGTTTTTGTTTTTAAAATCGACTTTCAAAAAATGTATTGAAAATTTGAAATTTAAAATAAAACTTTTGTTAAAATAGACTTTTTTTTTTTCTTGTGGTAAGGGCCAATGAGTTTCTTAACATTTATGTAAATTTTATATTAATATACTACTAATTATTTTTTCTTAGGTATCGATTTCAAAATCAAAACCGTTGAACTCAGGGGCAAAAAAATAAAATTACAAATATGGGATACTGCTGGTCAGGAACGTTTTCATACTATTACAACTTCATACTATCGAGGAGCGATGGGTATAATGCTGGTGTATGATATAACGAATGAAAAAAGTTTCGAAAATATAGTCAAATGGCTAAGGAATATAGATGAGGTAAATAAAATCGCAATTAACTCAAAAAAGAAAATACTAAAGAAAACTAACATTTTTTTTTAAAAAACAGCATGCTAATGAAGATGTTGAAAAAATGATTTTGGGCAATAAATGCGATATGTCAGATAAGCGTATTGTTCTTAAAGAACGTGGTGAAGCCGTAAGTATATTTTTGTTTTATATTAAAACATAAATATTGAAATTAAAATTGATAAAAACGCTTCTCTCTCTCTCCCTATAGATTGCCCGTGAGCACGGTATACGTTTTATGGAAACATCAGCCAAATCAAACATTAATATCGAACGTGCTTTCTGTGAACTTGCCGAGGCTATATTAGATAAAACAGCCGGTCGAGAATCTGCCGAAAATCCGGAACGTGTCGTTGTGGATCGTCGAAATAATGAAAAACCTCCTGCCTACAAAAATTGTTGTTCTTAAAACACAAATGAACAAAACGAAATTTTTTTTATACTAACAACTTTTTTGTCAACGATATACCTTTTGCTGATTCCAATTTACAAAAACAAAAAATCAACATCATCATTATCAACCAGCAAATGCCAACCAACCAAAACAACCAACTATTTTTGATGAACGTAAAAAAAAACTAATTTAACCACGGCTACAACCTACATTAGCACATAATTAAAAACAAAAAGAATAACATTAAACATTTGTCATTTATACTTAAAAAGCGTTATCCCTCTACGTACATAAATTAATTAAGATACATATGCATAATTTATATAACAAGTTTTCTTTATTATTTTTTTAGTTAAATACATAATATGCTTTTTATATAAGAGGAATGAAAGAATACATGCATATACAGTTTTTTTTTGTTAATTTAATATAAAAGAAAGATTTTGAAAAAATGAGACGTCAATTTGTGTGCGCAAATAAAATAAAAAAAAAATGGAAAAAAACTGGATGAATATTAACTTAAATATTATTGTGAAAGTTCTTGGGAGTATAATTGTTAAACAAATTAATTTTGACAAGAACAAATTTTTCATGTAAAAAAACTTGCGGACGGACTTAAAATCGATCATGGATCAATACTATGTATGAATATACAGTAGGAAGGCACGAATTGTGCCTTTTTTCTAATTTCGTCGATCGTCGGGCAAATTATGGTTAGTTTTGGTCCAAAAACTATGGCCTCTGTTCTGTCTTTCACAACTTTTCAATTCACATGAAAATTCCCGAATCACATGAAAGTAAGTTTAGTGTTTGTTGATCACGTTTTCATTTGAAGTTGAAATCAAATAATTAAAATTTAAAAATCTATAAGGAAAAAATTGCATCCGTTTTACTTTCACCAAATTTTATTTAAGTGAAAGAAAACGAAAAAAAAAAATCGGATGTGAAACCCAGAACACCAAAAAAATTCGTAAATTTTATTTTCACATTTTTTATGTGAATTACTTTTTTTACAGGTCCAATATTTTTGTGTGTTTATATCGACCCTAAAAGCCAACTTTCCCGAACCCGACGTTTTCGAAATTCGGAAAAAGCTAAATTTGCTCCACCCAAATATACAGTGTCGTGCAAAATAAAAACAACAAATTACACAAAATTATTCACAGCAAGATATCTCTACTTCCAAGTAAGATAGAAAATCGATATTTAGTAAATCTTTTATAGTTTGTGATAGATTTTAATGAAAAAAAAATTAAAAATGTTTTTAACTAATTATTGCATTTATAAAATTTTGAGAAAACGTTTTCTATTTCTTCAATACAGTTGAACCTCGATTATCCGGGTTGCACGGGACCGGACTAAGCACGGATAATCGAAAAACACGGTTGAAAGAGGTTATATATTTTTCTACATTTGTATATGTTCGTGAATATATTGCACGGATAATAGAGGTAAAGCACGGTTAATAGAGGTAAAAACAATAACAAAAATACAATATGTACGTCCATGTATGAATTGCACGGATAGTAGAGGTAAAGAACGGATAATAGAGGTAAAAAACAAACACAGAGCATGCCGGTTAATAGAGGCACCGGTTAATAGAGGGCCGGATAATCGAGGTTCAACTGTATTTTAAAAAATTTAGGCCGCTGTTCCAAAAAAAGTAATTCACATGAAAATTTCCGAATTTTTTTCGATGTTCACAAAAATAAAGTTTGGTGAATGTAAAACGAATGCACTTTTTAGTCATAATTTTTTTAAATTTTAGTTAATTAATTTCAACTTCGAATTAAAACGTAAACAACAAAACACCGAATTCGGCAAATTTCATGTGAATTCAAAAGTTGTGAAAGACAGAACAAAGCCTAAAACAAGAAAAAATAAGATACCAAAATTTTACGGATTTTTCCAAATCAATTTTCTTAATATATAAAAACGTTTGCGCGCTGGACCGATAGACACCAAATTTTAACAATATATTAGTCTGAGCCAGGTCTCTCTTAAGTTTAAAACCGATAGGTGGTGCTGTTTTCGCAATATTTAAATTGTCTGGTACGATTTGGCTGAAATTCACAAAATATATTTCTTAAACTAAAATAAGTTTCCTGATAAAATTTAGACTCAGTAGGTGGCGCTGTTGTCGTCATAATTCCATTTTTTGTATTTATGGTACAATTTGGCTAAAACTCACAAGATATATTTATTAAACAAAAATATGTTTCCTGATTTGGACTCGGTAGATGGCTCTGGGGTGAAGTTATTAAAAAAATTCTTTATTTCAGGGAAATTTTACGGCACTTCAGAACGTATGTATGTATGTTTCGTCATGAGCAAATTAGTATGCATGAATGGAATCTATAGATGGCGCCGGGGAGAAGCTATTTAGATATTCATGTCTAAGTCAACCCGGACAACGCTGGCCGCTTCAGCCAGTATTTTATAGATTTTTATTGGTGCTCAAAAGAAACCCCAGACAGAAAAATATTGACTGGAGAGGGATTGCTTATGTGCTGGGAAGCATCGAAGTTTAGTACTCTCCTAGCGTCCAAATGATAACCACGGTATCTATTATCGTACTATTAAAGCACTTTTAGAACAAAAATATCAAAATTGTATAAGTCTCTTAGACACTATTTTTTAGGGGTTTTTAAATTTTTTTTTAAAACTTTCCGCTGACACAAATTTTTTCATGGCAATTTTTTTTTTGGAGTAAAAAAATGCATTAAAAATGCTTAAAGTTATAAAATAAATTTTGAAAAATTCCGAAAAAATTTTCCCGGACACAAACGTTTTTTTTGCGTTTTAAAAAAAAAAAAAAACTAATAATAATGGAATTCACATCAGACATTTTAGCCTTCCAAAATTGCAGAATTTTGAAGTAATGTGCAACGACTTATCATGTAAAAGGTAATTGAAAAACAAAAATTTGATTTAAAATTAAAAAAAAAAAAAATGTTGCACTGTTACTGCAAGGGTAAACTATTTCTGAAGTGAATACCCTGAATCTTAATCCAAAAAACTTTTTGGTATTTTTTTTAACTTTCTGGTTCAAGAATTAATTAAAAATGCTTTTTAATAACAACAAAAAGCATTGGCTTACAAAACGCTTTCAAAGAATTTTTTGAATTATAAATTCATACTTTATACACAAAACATAAAGTGCTTTTCTGTGACTTTTCTTTCTGTACGGTTGGCAGTTTCAATAAATACTAGTTTTTAATATAACACTTCTCGATCTCGTTCAGATACTAATCAATAGATCTCATCTTTGTGCAAGTTAAAGCCCAATCAGATGACATCGGTTTCAAAAATTTGTTCACTTAAGGTGAATTCTCCCACATATAAATTAAAATTTCTTACAAAAATAGCTTTTTGATCATTAATGTTAATAATTACGATTTTTATTTATTTTTTTTTTTGTAAGTTTTATAACATTTTATACGGTTTTTAAAAAATAATGTTCATAATAATGTTGCTGTTTAATTTACTGGAAAAAATTGTATTAAAGATTTAATTCGGCGTAAAAGTGCATTGTTAAAATCAGTTTCTGCATCTTGTGACATATCCGTAATAGAGCATAACTTCTTGGAAAATGTTTCATTGAATACGGAAATTAGAGTTTTCTTCAAATTAAGCAATTCCTCGTTGGTGAAATGAAGACCATTCTTTGATTCAACATTACGCATGGGATCACAATACAATAGAATTATATCCCGATTTGAGGATGAAGAATAACGCATATAATAATCTAGATGTGACCACAACAAATATAAACATTGTTCAATTATAAAGACACATAAAGATAATTGTGTTTGCTTCTCCTCGTGCTGTTTGGTAATTTGTAAATATTTATCTGTGGCCGATGAATCGAAAGTGATATTTATTAATGATGATCTCTGACGGAATAAACCATCCAATATAGATTTTTGTGAATGATAATATTCTACTGAACCCTTAAGTTGATTTATTATGATGCCAAGATTATAATGATGATATACGGTACTATTACGATTATCTGCCATATTAACGGTTTCATTAATGTTGGGTGAAAATAATAGACCATTGGTACGATGATCAACCGAGTTGTTTGTTACGATATTTCTACAAAATAATGTTAAATTGGCAGCAATTTCCAAAAAGTACGTAATATGACGGCCAGTATTTTCGGTGGTTTGTTCATATAAAGTTTGTCCGGGTTTAAGCATTTCTTTAAAATTTATTTCGCTAACAATAAAACGTAAATACAGCGACAACATCAATTTCTTTATACGATATAAATTAACACCAATATCATTTGACATTGTATCGGAATTCTGAAGAGCAAATGTTTCCTGATTAAAAGTACGAGCTATAATCCCAGTAATCAATGAAACTTCTTGTAATAGACCCAAATCGGAATAGGGTGAAGCTGATCTCAAGACAATTTCAATCATATCGCAATGGGATAACAAAAAATGCATAACATGTGAAATAATTGAATAGTTTTCTGTACCCAGAGTGGTAACAAGACACTCACATAGTGTCAAAGCCGGAAATAGTATTTGCCTAAAACGTGAATCTATAGCTGGTACAAATTCTCTCATTTCATCACGTTGCCATACTTCTTTACGTTTCAAATCGGGATGCATATCAAATACTCGCATACTCGATAAAACATCTAAGACTTTATGCGATAGCAACAGTTCGGCACCAGCATGTGTATTAGCCAAACGTAATAACATGGACATTTTTGATTCGTAAACATATAGATATTTCATATTTTCGGGTACATTTGATAAAGTATTGCAAAGATCATCATCAGATTTGGATAAACTACCAACGATATGCGATAAATAACCATGATGGGCAATAAAATTCATAAAATTTGACATGGTATCTATATCTAATAGAACATCAATACAGGCTAAAGCAGACATTTTACATATTTCATGTCCAGCTATACAATCATGACAGATAATTTCCATTAATTTGTCACCAAATGACAAAAGTACCTCAATAGATATGCGTGTTAAAGTTGATTCGCTGGACGATATGGCATTTACTTTAGATTTATCCAAACGGGAGATGTAATTATCATTAGTTAGCTGAGGAGTTTTTTTAGAGTTTTGATCTCTAATTATGCTGAGGCAGTTAAGTAAAGCAGCATATAAATTAATTCTTAGCTTTTGTGAGGCAACACCACTCACAATTATCCATTCTAAAATATATTTCAAGATAAATTTAAGACTCAAAGTATTGGATTTTGAAGTTTGAGTTTGTTTAAGTTCGCCACCATCTTGCGAGTATTCAGATGTTTCAAGTTGTTTTAAATCGTGTTCTGAATTATTGAAAAAACAACATCTCAGATTAACCAATAGCAATAATATTGTGCCTGAAATAATGACAGAAATTTCAAAAATTATCTGGTTTGGTGTTACTTTCATCAAAATTTTATGCAATATTTCTATAATCAACTCCTGTTTCTGTTCGTTAGCCAAACAGCCTAAGGTAACACAACTAAACAATATCTCCGTAACCAAACCCCAGGCTTTTATAAATTTAACTGTAGCATAACGTTTATTACGTTGTTCATTAACTTTTAAAGCATACAATAAAACTGATTCGATTTCTTGTAAAATCATACGACGTTGACCACTGGCAATCGAACTTTGTACCATTTCCAATTCATTGTGTAATATTAAATGCATTTTCTTTAAATCAACCATTTTGTGACCCTCATCTGTTTTATATTCACATTCTTTAAGTATCTGATCTATTAAAGATCTTTCAAAGAAATCCCATTGTGGTATGCTTAAAGTTTGTTGTTCCAATTCAATGATATTCAAAAATTCACATAATATATTACTTTTCAGACCGGCCGAAGACATGTGTGTTGTGGTATCTACAATTATATTAGAGGTATTTGTATAAAAATGATTTAATTCCATAGCAGATGAATCCTGTTTGGATTTTTGTGTTATACCTACAAATATTTCGGAAATATGTTGAAATCTACTTAATTGACCATTTGAAGCGGTAACTTTTAATTCGATGGCTATGCATTTTAATAAATTACTTAATTGTGAGATAACATGAGAGTTTTCGATTTTATTTAAAGGCCAGGCTAATAAATAACGGCATAGGAAATCATTGCGGGATCTTAAGTAGCGTAATATTTGATCGGACGTCTTAGTGCTCGCACATAAGGAATGTAATAGACCAAATGATAGATCTATTATACGCTCAGTATCATTATCGAAATAGTTTACGTTAATTTTCTTCATTTCTAAATGATTTTCCAATAAAGTTACCAAGGATTTAATACAATTTAAACCCATTTCTAATATACCATGTCTATGACTTTGGAAATCTTTTAAATGATCAAAACCCAAAAGAAATTGTCCTAAATTAGGTGATGGTTGTGCCAAACAATCTTGTATCAAACGTATTATAGCTTCTTTGATTTGTAAATTAATATTGGGAATTTCATTACTTTCCGTAAATTCCAGATCAATGTTTTCTTCACTTTTACTGCTGCTCGTAGCTGGTATATATTCACTTTCTAGACATTCTACAAAACCTTGACGCAATATATGTTTTGTAGTTTCGTTTTGTGTAAAAATACCAACAATTTGTGTATGAACACTTGGTTGTTTTGAAATCATATGCAATATTTTAACCGCTTCCAAAGCATGCAAAGGTAACCAATTAAAATATGTTACAAAATAAGTAGAATTTAATATATGATCTGGTTTTTTACTGCGTGGATTTACATCGAGTAATATTTTATTAAGACCTGATAGTAGTATAGCACTGTTGGCATTTGATTGTGCATCAAAAAATATATCTTGATATTTTAATCCCAACTTTATCAGCTTTAAACAATATAAAGCACTTTCTTCCAAATGTTCTTTGCCTTTAAATTTCTTACAATCATCTAATTGGATGCGAGCATCATCTGTAATTTGTAGTATTAATCTTAGCATATCCGATTTTGTATGTAATTGTAGCATTATATGGAAGCCAGGTGGTGGATTGCAACCTGTAGTATCACAAAAATCTTTTGGATTCACTTCGTATATATCCAATAGATAATGTAATAGTTTTAAGCATTTAGCCCCAATTAACCATTTCTCAGAGGGTTCTTTGTAGGTTCTATTGTAGAATTTTAATAAAATACCATTGATGACAAATTTCAAATAGGGATCGAATCCAGGCTTCCGTGGCCCTGCCCCCAAAAACTTAGGTATTATAGTTGTTACCAATGAGTATAATAGATCTAGTACACTCTGGGTAAGAGGATATCTTTCGAGCCTACACTCATTTTGTTCTATTTCAACTTCTAAATTACATGAATCATAAGCGCTATTTGTAGCAAATGTTTTGATAATTTGTGAAGCTTCCAAGTTATTCCATAAAGGTGTAGCAGTTTCCTTTGACTTTGCTAAGGCTGCTAATGTTTGTAATATATCCGATTTTAAATACAGTGGTACCGAACAGCTTAATAAACCTGTTGATGAGTTTTACATAAAAAAATAATTTATAATAGTGAAATAGTTTATACATAATTTAGACAACGTCGAATGAAATTCCCTTAAAAGAATATATGTATTTCGACTGTACTTCCTTTCGGATATGTCATATCAAAAATACCCTTCATACATTCTATTTTTAGTTTTGTTTTAGATTTATTTTTATGTTTCCTAAATTTTGCATTTTAGATTATTTCTGATATTTTTCTTTATTTTCAGATTATTTTCCGTTCTAATTTTTTGAAATCGTCGGTTTTTTAAATTGTTTTCTTAATTTTTTCTACAATAAGTGTAATACGTTTTTTGGCTTTAATGGCTTTGTATTACAATATGGATTAATAAATAAATAAAAATATTTATATTTAAATGTTTTTAAATTACAATTGATCCCAATTAGAAATGTCGTTAAGACATCTTAAAGACTTCCTTATGACAATGTCAGTGTACCTGCTGACTGAAAAATCTCTGACCATACAAAAAACCTCATGACACCTCCTGACTTTTTCAAGTATTTTGTCAAAATTCCTCGCCGACAAGTATGCAGGTAGTCAATAGTGCTGACTACATTATGACATGTACATAGTACGTCTGAGATCGTCCAAAAATTTTAAAATTTATTAATCACGTCTTTTACTTTTACACTACTTACCATTTTTATCTGTCCATTTATTAAATTTAATTTTTTAAAACTTACTATTTTGATCTGCCTCACTTGGTCCGCGAACTCAGAACCTTCTGATCATTGGTCTAGTACCTTACCCCTTTAGCCAAACTTTGATAATAAATGTGTTCATTTAAAAACAAATTTAAATTAATTTATTATTTGAATTGTCATGTTATATATATTTCGTATTGAAAAATGCTACAATATAAATTTTTCTTCCTCAAATATAACATTTTTTAAATATTAATTGGAATTTGGCTTCATTCTATTTAACAAGATTTTGTTAGAGTTATTTAAGCGTATCTTAGTTGTTTTTAATATTATTTATACAACACAAAAAAAAAATATTTACAAAAAAAATATTGCAGGAGCCCTTTACAATTAAGGTGACGATATATTCAATTTATTTTGTTTTTGACAAATTTGAAAATATTATGATTTCAAAATATATTTTATTACAAACAATTTTAAGTTGCGGTTGGCCTAGTTGTCTAGCAGGTTCGACAGCTTACGTGATGTAGATTTTTGGCCTCGGTTCAATCCCCGGTCGCGGATTTTTTTATTTTTTTTATTATTTTAAGACCAATTCAATTTTATTTTTTTAATTACAAAGGAAATTAAAAGAGTTTTAAAGGATTAAACAAAATTACATCGATTTTACATCGGAAAAAAATTTTTTAATGATTGGTATGATTTGCTATATAATTGTCAGCATTAAAGACATGGTTTTTCTAAATTGATAAGACAACTTATATGACAAGTCAGTACATTTATTGAACTTGGGGAGCTCCGACAAAATTTATGACATGTCCTTAAGTTGTCTTTAGTAAAATGCATGGTTGGTTACCGTTACCCTTATTATACCGTTACCGATTCAAAACCCTTTCAAATCGAATACCGTTACCGTTACCGATACCGCTAAAAATATTTTTAAAATACCGTTACCCTTACCGTTACCGTTATATTTATTAGAAGTTACCGGTATTGTACCGGTATTCAAAATTGTACCTGTTTTAAGGGATTTTAACGAACAAAAAAATAAAATCAAATTGCTAACATAATTTTAAATTTATAATTTGCAAATTATCATAAAATAAATGACAAAAATAATAATCATATCAAATCTATACTGGTTTTTGGGTCTATAAAATATTTTTAGCTTTCAGTTCTATCTTTTTTCAAATTTTTAACTAAATTAATAATACCGGTACGTACCGATTTGGTTTGTTCGGTACCGGTACATACCGTTACCGAAACGATTTGAAAACACTTACCGTTACCTTTACCGAAATAAATAAAAATTAGATACCGTTACCGTTACCCTTACCGTTATTCGTTTCGGTAACCAACCTTGGTAAAATGTATTCACTTGCTGACTTCTACCTGATGAATCATTACTGACATTGTCTTAAAGACAAAATTTCTAATTGGGATATCTTTCGAATTGAAATTGATGTTTTTCAAATTAAAATTGATCTATTTCGAATTACAATTGATCGTTTTCAAATTACGATTGTTTTTTTTAGAATTGAAATTGATGAATTTTGATGTATCGTCTTTGAATTACAATTGATCTTTTTCGAATAATAATTGATCCTTTTCGAATTACAATTAATCTTTTTTGAATTGACCTTTTTCGAAGTAAAATTGATTTTTTTCTTTTGAAATTACAAATGCAATTTTCCAACTACAAGTAGAATCTTCGAATAACAATTGATAGTTTTCGAATTACATCTGTAAATGGTGTAGTCAAAATTATTTTAAAATATTAGCTACGAGTATAACTTAAAAAGGGCATTGTGGAAGGGTGTATTCATTCAGATTCAGCCAAGACGAATTTTCTACTTCTACTTGTTTTATTTTTACTTACCTATTAAAGTAAACAAAGGATTCCAATTGGGATGCTCAGAAATGGCAATACGTGCCACATCATCATAAGTGGCCACTGCTTTAACCACCTCCAAAACTGCTCTTAAGCCTTCAATTTCTTCGGGATTTATATTACGATTCATAACGCGATTTCTATAGATAGTTTCGCTAGCCGGACAGTATTCTTGCTTCAAGTTTGTATAATATCTAGCAACCGAAGAGAAGAAATGTTCCCAAGATAAGGTGGAACTTCCAGTTAAACCTGATGCTTGCTTAAGTAGATTAAATGTACTGCGAGCAGACCTTTCACAGCTGGCCAAACCAGCAATCATTTTAAGATAGGGAACAAACAGCGTGGTAGGCAATAACTCGCCGGCTAATCTTATAAATTTAAATAGAGAAACCGATCTAGTAGTGGTAACATAATTCGAGGATGATTCAAGGGGACCCCAATATTCAACACACAATGAAAGACCTGCCTTATTGCCTTGATAAAATTTTCCAATGCATAATAAAAGCATTTCAAAATTATGATCCAAATTTGGTGGAGCTTCCAAACCTTCTTTAGCAAAACTCATAACCATTTTTGCTGTCTCATCTGCACGTCCTCTGAGTTCGGTTACTTTTGAGTGCATAAAATCAATAAAATCTGTAAACAGCATGTGTAAGCGACGATAAAAAAATGGATTTTTATAGATGATTTCTCTATCCAGTATGGATCCATATATGAATTTAAATATATTACCACCTATGGCATCATCTACCAATTGTTCATCATAATCTGTTACAACAGATTGATAATTTTGTATATACTGAGAAGCATGACGTAGACCAGATATAGCCAAACCCAAGGAAAATTTTACCAAATTTTTAATGCCTTCATTGTGCGCCAAATTGGAATCAGTCATTAGGGTCATATATAGTTGTTGAACAAATTCATTGTCTTTAATTATATTCAAGTTGTGTATTAAACGATTATCATCTTGTTTTTGTAAAATACTTGTATCATAAGAATACAACATGGCCATAAGCATGGTTAATGTAGTATCATCCATTTGACCATTGGCTTCTGTAGATTTATACTTTAAAAGATTTCTTAATAATTTGATTACTATGGATCGAGGTAAACTTCTTTGGGCCGACCAATTAAAAAGAGACGTAGCCAGTGACATGCGTATATCTTCAAATAACTCTAGAACTTGATTTTGATGTTTGCTAGAGCCCAAAGCTCTATTTTTCGTTAGTAATATCATTTCCTTTGTTATATCTAAATCATCTAAAAGATCCACCATACGTTCCAAAATATTGGAATCATCTACCAAAGATTGAGTAAATGAGGATGTTAATGAAATCAATTCTTTGGGAACATCAGATTCCCATGAAACACCACTAGTTATTTGAAAAAGATCTCTAATGGAATTTGCTATAGCCTTGCGGCCATCATAATACAATAATACCGCAATTAGTCCTCGGGGTAGTCCCGAATATTGCGGAGCTTGTCTTTGAGCTGTACACAGCAATTCCAAGGCTAAATACTCATCTAAATCAAACATATCCGATATGATGATACACTCGTCCACCAAATCTTTGGAAAGAATTAATGTTCTTGTATTACCCGATACTGGAACTCCTTGCGTTATATGCGATCGTAGTTGTGTACGATTCCGTTCATTTTTCGGTGGGTTCCTCAAAAGATTTGCAAATATTTGTCGATGGCGTTTTAAATACATTTCCAAGTTGGATATTGATTCCTCGGTAGGATTGACTATAGTTTGTTCTATAACTTTATATAGTTGTTTAAATGGTGACCACATATCATCAGGAATGCCTTCCATCTTTTAAACTTTTATTAATCTTATTTTTTGTAGAAATTAAAACAAAATTTGTAATTTATATATATTTTCTGTCAACACGCCGGTAGAAATTAGCAACTTTTGGCGCTTGTTTGGTGCTTGGTTGTGTCGTTCATGAACGAACTAGTTCATAGTTCAGTTGAAATATTAACTTTTAGTACTATTTTAGTACAACTATTTTTGTATCACAATGCAGCAGCGAGCAGCAGACAGGAATAGTAAAAAACGCGGCCAAGTTTTTTCGTAAAATACAACCAACCAAGTGTTTTTACGTAATAAACCAAGTATTTGTTCTTAAAAATTAATTTATACATTTTTAAGATAAAAGACAAAAAATTTAAAACAATAATCAGACCTTTGAAGAATTGATAGAATTTGTCGAATATTCGGCAAACTGTTGACAAATATTTATTTAACCGAATATTCAAAAAACTTGCCGAATATGCCGAATACCGAATAGTGACGAATATTCGCGACGTCCCTATTAATTTCCATTAAACGTCAAAATTTTGCTGTATGCTGCTCAATTATAATTAACTGCTGCTAATACCAAATTCGCATTAATTTTTTAACTGGGCTATTCATAATGAGTAAATTAAATCTAATGTAGGTTTATTTGACTGATATTGCATGAATATTTGTCAAATAAACCTACTTTAAGTACACTTTAAGTATTATGAATAAAGGCCTTAAAATTTAAACTTGTTAAGGTACATAAACATGTTTAAATGTTTCTTTACAATACAGCAGCAAGCAGCAGACAGCAAAACGTTTACATATATTTTGTTGTTCCGCAACAACAAAATACATGTAAAAATTTGCTGTCTGCTGCTTGCTGCTGTATTGTGAAGAAACACTATGCGAATTTGGTATAAATTGTGAAGAAACGCAAAAAGAAGTATGGTAAGTTTTGGCGTTTGCTGCTACAGTGTGAGGGTGGAAGTACATCCAAGGTTTTGAACTTTGCTCGTTTCCACACGCAAAAAAAAACTTGTGTCGGAATGAGCAAAAATCTGACATAATTTTACCAAAAATATGCTAAAACTACAACCGACGAAGTAGTTTTCGTAATTTAGCCAAAACACTTATGTAAAAAATTTTGAAGAAAATGCTAATGCTATTTAAGCAAAAACTTGGTAAAATATACCAAAAGAAATATGGTGAAATATACCAAAATTATTAGAAAAGGTGACTAAAAATAATGCTAAAAATTACAACATTTATGCTAAAATAATTTTTCTATAAAATTTTTGTAAAAATTTGTATATTTGTTGAATTTAAAATTTTCACAGAATAAATCCATATTAATATAATAAATGTTGTGTAGAATTTAATTTACCACCGACCAACTGACCCTTTTTATTCAATTTTCTCCAGTGACTGCTGCCTACGCTTTTTCTTGAAGTGAAGGATCCGCTATAGCTTCACGAATTTATTTAAAAGCATCCTGTAAAAATAGAAAATTATTACAAAACATAAATTTTAATTTAAAAAACTGGTAAACCCAGTATGGAGGAACACTTACTTTGTGATTCCATTTGTAACTCATCACAACAGGTCTGGACTCCATTGGCTTTGCTATATAAATAAGTTTTTGGATTTTAATTTTATAACTAAAGGCAGGACTGGTGCCAATACTCCTTATTGTAGTGAAGGATTCGCCATGGCTTCAAACATTTATTTACCAGTACCCTGTAAAAATATAAAATTATTACCAAACACTAATTTTTAACTAAAACTCTATTAAACCTTATTGGTGTCTTCGAAATGGGGGTATACTCAGTTTATCATTTCATTTGTAATTCATCGAAACATACGTCTGGGACTCCATTGGGTTTGCTAAATGAATGGTGTTTTAAGTTATGACAGCAAAATTAACTTTAGCATTTTTTTATCTTACATTTATTTATCTTTTAAAAAAACTAATTATTAATTTTTATTTATTAATTTATTTTAATTTTATTTATCAATTTCCTTTTTAAGTTTTTATAACACAAAAAATAAACGAAGCACGCACACAAAAATACAAAACGAATATGGCGGTCTGTATTTGTGTTTTTTTTTTGTTGTTTTCTTTCGATAAATTTTTGTGCAAGTAATTTGCGTTATTGTGCAAGCTACTTGGTTATTTTACATAAAAAACTAATTATGTTACTTTAACATCGACAAGCAGAATTTTAGCAAAAATTTGGTAAAATTTTTTTTTTTTGGTATGAAAAAAGTTTTACCAAGTAGGATTGCTCAATCTTACACAGATTTTTTTTTGCGTGCATACATTTTATATGTAGAGCAAAAGCCAAAACCAATTCTGGTGTTTTTACGTACTGGAACAAGCAAAATTCAAAGCCAAAGCCTTGGATGTACTTCTACCCTGAAAAAGACCAGGGGGCTAATCACGTAAAACGAAACCGATAGACGATGCAAAAACGACATCAAAATACATATCATTTTGAAGGGAAATTTTAAAGTTTTTCTTTATTAAATTATTGAAAATTGTTGTCTAATCCAGAAACATTAAAAAAATTGGAAATATCTTGATTAGTTTAGGAGCAACAAGGCTCCAAAAATCGACGATAGTTAATTATCGTTTTACGTGATCACAGTCCAGTGCAACTCTGTGGATTTCTGTACTAAAAACTATTGTGAATGCATTTGCTGTGAAAAATTATTGTGAATACATCACAGTACATGAGTAGTAGGTTCACAGAGTTGCATTTGATGTGTGTAAGTATTAAGCTGTGTTTATATCATACCACTGAGTATTAAGACCTGTCAAAAAATCGTGTGTAATATGATTTTGTTGACAGTCCAATAAGACTTTTGATTTTATGAAATATTTCAAAAAATGGCTGTGTGTTATTAGATTTGCATACAAACAGCTGTTTTTAAAAATGTGTTTTGATTTTGTGTATGATTTTTTGGCAGTATTAAGACTTTGGTAATATTTTACTTTCTTAAAATCTAAAGACTCGGTGGGATGATATAAACACATCTTTAGTGACAGCACACGGTGTAACTTTTGACGTTTCATACAAAACGTAAACAAACAACATAAATACATACACAAAAGCTCACACGTACAGGCACACTTACACTAGGCAGCGATGATAATTTTGTACTAAAAACCATACCACCATATTGGAAAGTACGCAATTAGCATCAGTGTTTGCATACTAGTCTGTACTGTGGAATAAATGCTGTCAAGAAATAATTTTATTTTCGCGCGAAAG
Organism: Pegoplata infirma; assembly: GCA_963921195.1. Lineage (NCBI taxonomy): Eukaryota > Metazoa > Arthropoda > Insecta > Diptera > Anthomyiidae > Pegoplata > Pegoplata infirma. Next base: position 20,586,875 of record OY992540.1, read on the forward strand.
TAAAAAAAAAAAATCAATTTGTTTCTGTTTTTAAACCCCCATTTAATTTTTTATTGCATTAAAAAAAAACAGAAATGAACATATTTCAAAGCAATAACGAAAATGAAGTGCACGTCGGTCCATATAATGCAAAAAATGCCGACTCCACCAGAAAATATCCGGCGAAAAAAGTCTTTGGCGAAATAAAAAATGTCATACATAATCAGGGGAATTCAATTTCATTAAAGCCTGATATTTTTATAAATAAATCTACCCCATCAAAAGCATTGCTCAACAATGTGCGACCAAATATTTATAAAACAAATGGATTGGATGAAACATGTAAAACAAATATGTACAAAGCTACATCTACAGCAGCTTGTTCCGAGTCTAATGACGAAATTAACCAATTGGATTATTTTGATTTTCGAGGAGAATGTTGCTGCAAACCATTTAAAAGTGATCAAGAGATTTGGTCCGAAATGTCACTCTTTGACGACTCTTTTTTTACAAAGTCATTGTTTTTGGATGACGAAATAAAAGAAGATGAACCTGACTACGATTTTTCCAATTATAATGACGACAGTGACGATGACATTTTGGATGATCTTAAAGCTGGATTTAAGAATAATTTCTCTGCATAATATTTTAGTTTTTAGATATTTGTTTTTTGAAAAGAACATGTTGAAATAAATAAAAATTGTGGCCACGACTCAACGCATGATAAAACTTTATGCGTTTACAATTTTATGGAGCAGTCACGCACCCTTTCGTGCGCGGAATTATTTAATCCACGATGTGGGTGCCCAGGGATTTTTTGATTTTTATACAACTTTGGAATACTAAAAAAGTTCTATAATTCGCAAATTTTTTTTTGCAATATTTTTGAATGTGATCTTGTCTAAACCATTTACAGATGTAATTCGTAAAAGATCAATTGTAATTCGAAGATTCTACTTGTAATTCGAAGATTCTATTTATAATTCGAAGATTCTATTTGTAATTCGAAGATTCTATTTGTAATTCGAAGATTCTATTTATAATTCGAAAAATATCAATGGAAATTCAGTTGATATTTTTCGAATTACAATTGGAATCTTCTAATTACGAGTAGAATCTTCGAACTACAAATGGAATTTTCGAATTAGAAATGGAATCTTCGAATTACAATTGATCTTTTTCAAATTACATCTGTAAATGGTGTAGACATGAAAGATCTATTTTTCCAAATAGATAATGCCAACAAAAAAAAAAACTTGGTTGCCTAGAAATAAGATGAAATGTGTCAACTTTTTGGGGTTTTCACGAAAATTAACTTGTAGACTTTAATGTGATAAACTCTGTTATATTGGTTTTGGCCTTTAGGGGCTTTTAATATCACTTCACAAAATTTTAGTCCAATTCAATAAAAACCAACAAAGTTATTAACAAATTTAAAATTTTACTCTATCCTGTTTTTTGCTTCTCCTGTAAAATTTATAAAATGTTAGTTAGGATTTTTTGCATTTTAGGTGACGATATGTAGCTATGTCCGTCTGTCTGCATGTCTGTTAAAAAAACTTTCAAAAGACAACTCTGAAGTTTGGGATATATATTTGTAATTCCCCTAGTTAGTTTGCTATTGAATTTCAGCGAAATCGGTTAAGAGGTTCAGATGTTAAGGCATAATTACTTGAGCGAATACGGATCGGAGACGTGTCAGCTGATACGTTAGCTTGTATTAAAATAAATGGAAATAGGTACTTAAACGAATACGTGACGGTGGTGTAGCGACCGAACTTTAAAACGATACAACAGCCCGTCACGCTACAGTAGCGCTCAAGTGCAAGGGCCTTTATGAGCAAAACCGTGAATTTCAGATTGGTTTAACCTCAAAATTAACGTGTTGAAAATCAAACTTAATACGATTTAAAAGACATTGGTATGCTACAAATGAATGTTACAGTGTTTTCAACACTAAAAAAATTTTTACACTTAATTTTTTTTTTTACAAAAATGACGAAAAAAACGTTTTTAACCAAAACTTTTCTACCAAAATGTTCATAAATTTTTTGTTACGTTATTCAAAGTATTCAATGTTTTAGGCATTGTAGAGGATATTAAAAGATTCGGCCAAGTCAAATTTAATTTTTAATTGTTTTTTATTGAAGCCAAATAAATATTTTCAAAACATGGCTAAATATATTGAATTACCTTTGCAAAATTGTAATTCTATTCTAATTCCTACAGGAATTTCTTACTATCGCCCTTTTTGTTGGTAACAACTGCAGTTGTCTCTTCCTTAAAGTTTAAAAATACAAAAGAGAATATAAACACACCAATCATCATAGAGAATGCACTGCTGTAGTAGGGGAAAGCGCTGGGTATAAAGCGTTCATATTCTGTATGTTCTAAAGGTCGTACTGAAACCTGGGTAGTACTGTACAGTTGAGTATAACCAATACGGTCATAATTGACCTTAAACTGATAGACGCCATAAACGTCGGGAATTTTAAATTTGGCTTGGAAAAGTCCACCGTCAACATATTTAAGTGTTGTACGTACAAAAGGATCAATGCGCACAAATTCCAATTGAACATCGTTGGCAGTAAAAGGTTTCCATTTATCTTCAACAAGTTCTTCGATGATAATAGAATAAACAACAGGTTCGCTGATGGTATATGCTTGCTCTGGTGGTTGTGTTTCACCTTCCAAATGATGTTTAACACCGGCAACACGTAAACGACCAGTTTCACCAAATACCCATTTACTAATGGATGAGGCAGCATCACGATTGCCTGATTGTTCAAAATGTTGACCACCTTGGGCATAAGTAACAGCATTTGTAAAAGCTTCATCAGAAAAGAAGTGCAAAGAACCAGAGAATACAACACGGGCATTGTTACGGGCCTGAAGTGCTGCTATCAGTAAAGTATTTTTTCCCACAGCATGAGGATAATCCTTTATGGCTTGATCAGGATTGTAACTATAGGCAGTACTCTCAGCCGTCAATATTTGTAGGACCAAAGCGTTTTCTTTATCAGCCAATAGACCAGTACCACGATATAATAAAGGTTTACTGTCACTTTTACGGCTGTCTCCTACAATTGTGGGAGCATTAATCAAATTACGGGCAGCCGTTAAAATGGTCGTATGATCGCCCTTATCGGAGATATCATAATGTAAATGATCCATAACAGATGCACCTTCTTCATCAATTTCAAATCCACATTCTGAAGCAAATTCTCTCAAGGCATCGCCAGATTGTTCGCTGCCAGCTACTAAAACATTACCACCATCATCGACAAATTGCGCTAATTTTTCAACACTTAATTCTCCGCCGAATTCTTCGACACTGGGAGCAAAAATAATTAAATTTTTGTACAAATATTCACCATAACGCGAGAGCAAGAGACTGGCATCGTCAGCTAACTTATAAGTCAATTTGAAACCGCGTTCTGGAAATTAAAAAAAATAAGAATGGTTTAGGATGTTTCTCTATGGTTTAGGAACTATAAATTTATTGCCTACGAATCTGACAATTTTTCTATATAGGAAAAATGTCTCGAAATCTGAGAATTTTTCTATATAGGAAAAATGTCTCAGAATCTGAGAATTTTTCTATATAGGAAAAATGTCTCAGAATCTGAGAAATTTTCTATATAGTAAAAATGTCTCAGAATCTAAGAATTTTTCTATATAGGAAAAATGTGTCACAATCTGAAAATTTTTCTATATAGGAAAAATGTCTGAGAACCTGAGCATTTCTCTTTATAGGAAAATTGTCTTAAAATCTGAGAATTTTTCAATATAGGAAAAATGTTTCGCAATCTGAGAATTTTAATTAAACGTCAGAGATCACAATTTTCAGAGTCAGAGATCACAATTTTTTACCAGAAAAATATAATTTAGAAACTGATAATTTTTCTATACGGGTAAAATGGACTGAATTGCAGTTTATGGATCACACGGAAATTGAAAAGAATTAAAAATAGCCCTTTTAGTGATGATTTCGAAAAAATAAAAAAAATTGTCGGCAACACGTATTTAGCGAGTTATCTCGACTTCAAGTTTTTTGTTATATCTTCGTTATTTATTGTTCGATTTCAAAAATATTGTTGTCATTCGAAAGGTAATTGAAATATCTTACATTTTGGTAAAAAAAAATATTAACCCATAAAAAGCAAAAAAAAAAAAATTTTGGAACAAGTTGAGTTTACTGGCATTGGTAAAAAAAAATAAAAAAAATTGAAAATAGCCCTGTTAGCGATGATTTCGAAAAAAAATAAAAAAAAATTGTCGGCGACACGTATTTAGCGAGTTATCTCGACTTGAAGTTTTTTGCTTATATCTTCGTTATTTATTGTTCGATTTCAAAAATATTGTTTTCATTCGAAAGGTAATTGAAATATCTTTCATTTTGGTAAAAACAAAAAAAAAAAATATTAACCCATAAAAGGCCAACAAAAAATTATTTTTTCTGCGTAGCGGCCTTCGGCCGGGCTTAGGGATTATAAACTCCATAAATTAGTTTAGCGGCTTCGCTAAATAAATTTTTTTTGTGTATTGAGCCTTTCTCCAGTTATAATATTCGAATTTCAAGTCGATATAACTCGCGAACCAGATCTCGCCGACAAAAAATCACCCTAATATTTTCGATTTGTAATCAAAAGATCTATCTCTGGTAAAAATTTGGGATCAATCCGACCAATGCCAGTAAACTCAACTTAAGCCCAGAAGTTTCTGAAAATGTATTTTTAAAGGAAAAGTTTGGCCGAAATATATATCAATCCCATTGTACCATGGATCAACCCAAAATATAGTTTTAATATTGACCACGTCATGGGTAGACAAACTTACCTTGCAGTGACTTGAAGAACATGGAATGTGTTTCACGTATGGCTAGATTATCCAATAAAACCAAAGTATCAGCATCTGTTTGTAAGACCGCATTACCGGAATTTGCTATAACGCAAAATAATAGTAAATATTTCCACATTTTTATAAAATAATTAAAATTTTCACCAAAATGTAGTGAAAAAAATTGTAAGCCGGTTAGTGATGAATAAATAGCGATTGTCGATTATCTATTTAAACAAACCCAGTAAAAGCAAGTAATTGCTAGTGAGCCATCTGTATGTCAAATTCAGCAGTTTTTTAAATCGGGTGCGTTTTGGATTTTCCGTTAAATAAATGGTAAAATTGCACTCAAAAAAGTATGTCGGTAAAATCTACTACAAAAGTATATAATTTTAATGAATACATCTGTTAATTTCCAACTTGAGAGTAAACGACCTCAGTTAGATTTATATTACATACTTCCATGCTGATTCCAAAACTACATGTTGGACCTAGTTATTAACTACACCATTTCCAATTGTATTTTAAAATTCTCCAATGTATTTTAAAAATGTCCAAATGCATTTGAAAATTATCCAAATATATTTTAAAATTGTCCAAATGAATTTTAAAATTGTCCAAATGTATTCTAAAACTGTCCAAATATATTTTAAAATTGTACAAATATATTTTAAAATTGTCCAAATAAATTTAAAAATGTTTTTAAAATTTTCCAAATGTAGATTACAAATTGTCCAAATGTATTTTAAAAATTTCCAAATCTATTTTAAAATTGTCCAATTGTATTTTAAAATTTTCCAAATGTATTTTCAAAATTGTCCAAATGTATTTTAAAATTTTCAAATGTATTTTAAAATTGTCCATATGCATTTTAAAACTGTCCAAATGTATTTTAAAAACTGCTAATTGTATTTAAAAATTTTTTAAATGTATTTTAAAATATTCTATGTAGAATATTTTAAAATACTTTCGGACAATTTTAAAATACTATTGGACAATTTTAAAATACATTTGGATAATTTTAAATTACATATAGACAATTTTAAAATACAATTGGACACTTTCAAAATACATTTGGAAAATTTTAAACTACTTTTGGACAATTTTAAAATACATCTGGACAGTTTTAAAATACATTTGGACAATTTTAAAATACATTTGGATTAGGGCTGTCAATCCCGAAATCCGGAAATCCTGGGATTTTTGTCATAAAATGAATCCCGAATTCCGGGATTTTTAAGCTCAAATCCCGGGATTTTTGATATATTAAAAATGTATGAGAATTTATTTTTAAAAATACAACTTTGTTCAATTATTTTTACATTTACACAAATTAAAACTAAAACTGTTTTTTTAATTTTATCGTATCTAATTTGTCTGAGCTGAGAATTCTACCGAGGCTTGCTGAATAATAGTACAAAGCACTAACCATTAAGCCACAGTCACGGAGCCCTTTGACCAAAGTTTGCAGGTTTTGGCGAAAATATTCAAAAAAAAAAACGAATCTTTGATCGAAGGGCGCCACGGGTAAATTTAATCCGACTGGCCTCTAATTTGTACCACATAAGTTTTAGGCGTAGGAGAATACAAATTTTTCCGGTCGTTCAAAATTGGAAGAAACTTTTTTTATACAAAAAAATGCAAGTCTAATGTATTATATTATTACTTTTCCCCTTTAAATGCAGCTGAATCTTGAAGCAGAAGGCAGAGAGATGGAATTTTTAGATCACGACGGTGCCTACCCCCAGGAATAATTTCTTAATATAGAAGCAGTGGCAGTTTATTTTATGCAGAGTTGTGCTGAGTTTGGGTGACAAATCAACAGTCCTCTGGATTGTAACTTTATTCATGTATTTGGTCTGTATTTGTATTGAATACACAAAAATATTAAAAAACATGACCTTAATAAGCCCGATTTAGAATTTTCTAAACAAATCAATAATAAAATAAGGAAAAGGTCGATAAAAACTTAAGTAAATATAACCTTACAGTTGTTTTATTTATTTTTGGAGAAATTTAAGTCCTGCCTTGTTCAAATAAACACCTGTTTAGGTGTAAAATTATTTCCATATTTTGGTTTTATTACAACACCCAAAAATAAATTCAAAATCCATTCTCTCACTCTCTTTTTTTCTCTTTAAAAGTAAACTTTTTATGGAATAAATTAAATTATTTTTGGCATTGTTATATATACACACCAGCTAGGAATTAAAATTAACCCAAAACTTTTTACTGTGTGCTTTTATTATTTTAAATTTTCTTTAAATAAGTTTTAAAATTATACAGTGTCATCCCAATCGGAATGGGATGAAACCAAAAGCAAATAAAAGTTGTAATTTTTCATAACAAAACTGCATAAGTTGCGTATACCTTATTTTTTAATTGCCTTTAAATAACAATCAGAATAATTAGAAATCCTTTTTTAATAATTTCGTTGTAGCGAAATCGACCCAAGGGTTTTTGTGGGAATCAAACCTACGACTCCCTGCTTAATATGCTAGCACGCTACCAACTAACCCACAGTATCCCTCTTAATAAAATCCCGAATCCCGGGATTTTAAAAAACCGATCCCGTTTGACAGCCCTAATTTGGATAATTTTAAAATACATTTGAATAATTTTAAAATACATTTGGAAAATTTAAAAATACAATTGGAAATGGTGTATTAGTTAACAATACAATGTAAAAAATGCTTTTAAAATTGTAATCATAAAAGTTTTTGTAATCATAAAAATTTATTATGTATCTTGTACTTTACTTAAATCAAAATTAATTTTATTCTAAAAAAATCGTTCCTCTATTTGATATACTTTTCCATAAATTTCTTATGAAATTCACTGCGCAAGGAGTCATTAATAAAGTGTGATTTCTTTTCCGGTTCAGTGCGAGCACAATTTTTGAATACCACATCATCATCCCAACGGCGTTTAACTTTTAGATCAGCAGTGGGTTTGGTATTAGCAGCTGTAGCAGCAGAACCAGCCGCATAATTAATCAAAGGATTACCAGACAAAATATTTTCCATGCGTATACGTTCTTCTTCCTGTTTCTTTTCTTGTTCCTTACGGGTAGTTTCCTGCAAACGTTCTTGTTTTATTTTATTCAATTCCGCCAATAAGGCAGCAGTGTCATCTTCATCTTCCGATTCAGAATCACTATCGGAACTATCATTATCGACGGGATCATCTGCATCTAAATTAGCTGCTGACTGTGGTTGATCCAACTTGGCTCTTTTGCTGCCGGAACTAGTAGTGGTAGTGACTGTATTATTGGCTTCAATGGCTTTACGCACAATAGAAGGTAGATTTTTATTGGGTCTTACTTCGCGTTCACGTTCATCTAATTCTTTGCGGAAGTCACGGCTACGTAATTCATCAGAAGTACCTTGACCAGTTTCTCTAAAAATAGGAAAAATTAGTTTTGTTTGGGTGCCTTTGTTTATTACATTATTAACATACCTGTATTTAAGTCTTGTATGGCCTGGCAAATCTCTGCTGGAATATTGTTTACTTAAAGCACTTAAATCTTTTTCACCCTTTCCACTACCACCTCTAGCTGGATCAAATGTTGGCCTAGCTGCTGTAGTCATTTTTTAATTATTTTTATTTAAAATTTTTGTGTTATTAAACGTAAAAATTTATATTTTTTGTTAAAATTTGCTAAATTAATATATTTTTTTTATTATTGACAAAATGGAAACGTTTTCTTGACAGTTGTAGGAAGTGTTCGGAAAATATGTCACTTACGACAGGGTGTTTCAAATAATTGTTTTATTTTATCTTAATATAACCGAATGACTCTGCAATAATTTTTAAATTACCGTTAATATTCTGTATGATTTGAATTTGGAGTTAACCCATTAATGATCAACAAAAATTAGCCTCCTAATTTTGTAAAACTCAACGCGCCGCGTTGTCAAAATTTCTATGTAATTTGTTTTTGTTACAACAACAAATTGTATTGAAATTTTGACAACGCGGCGCGTTGCGTTTTACAAAATTAGGCCATAAATTATTGTAAAATTACCTTATAAGTCAAAATTACCTAAACACCTCCAAATTGCATAACACTTTGATATATTAATATAACAGCATGACTCTGAAATAATTTGAAAATTACCGTTAATATTATTAACGATTTGAATTTTAAGTTAGCCCATTAATGATCACAAAAAAAAAAAAATATAAACATTCTGTCCGTTTTGGGGATAATACAACCTATAAAGTGGTTTTGGATAATTTACCTAAGTTTTTTAGAGCAAAAACTTTGGTAAGTTATCCAAAACCACTTTATAGGTTGTATTTAAACCAAAAACTGGCACAGTTTTTTTAATTTTTTTTGTGTGATCAACAAAAAATAAATTATTGTAAAATTAACTTAAGTCAAGATTACCTGCTCCACTCCAAATTGAATGAAACTGCATCGATTCAACATCTCATCCTGAGTCCTACAAGAGAGTGGGTATGACTTTAAAGTTCCAAATTTTGCAAAATACATATTTCTAAAAATTTTTAACCGAAAACATATGTTTTTTTTGGGGTGGAAGCAAACTAGACTTGTTTCGTATTTTTTTTTACAAAATGATCAAGATACAGCAGGTTGTTCATTAGAGTGGGGCTAACATTTTACATGTTGAATATCTTATTAATATCAAAACCTATTAAGAATCTTGATTAACGACATTAACTCCATTCAAACATTTATAAAAACGTTAACAAAACCAAAAACACACATTTCAATAATACGTGATGGTACGAATATTAAAATTAATATTCGAATATTCAACACATTAGGAACAGCAACAAAGATTTTAACAACTTATCTTAAAGAAACGATAAGCTTTAAAGCTCTTTGATAAATATGATAAATAACATAGAATAAACAAGTTACAATGATATAAATTTAAATTTAAGGCTCGAAATCATTTTCAATTAACTTGCAATTTGTTTTTGGCACAATTAACTTCCGAAAATGAAATATAAAGTTCATCAATGTACAAGCTGTAAAGTAAAAAAAAAAAAAACTTACAAAAGACAGGCCAAATGATAAGTGATCGGATCACAATGGCAACAATATAATCAAAATCATACACAATCATACACCATCATCATGATCATACAACAAACACGGTAGTAATATGAAATCAGAACTTAAAAGAATTAATTCTAAGTTGAATTAATTCGCTAAAAATTTTACATAAGAGACTGAATCTTTTCAGCCAGCATGCGAAAGCTTTAAATTCGCTAGAATGTGATAATGTCCTTGTTTTACCAAAATTTTTTATGTATTTATATAAATAACAGGAGAATGGTTTGATTGGGGACTAAAAGTAAAAATGGTCCTATGCTAATACGTTTTCTTGAAATATTTAATCTAAATTTTAAGGGAACTTTTTTTCATATTTTTATACCCTCGACTTACAAGGGAGTTTTTTTCAGAGGGAACCCACCGATTTTGCCTAAAACTTTCCTATGGGAATAAGGGGAGACAAAAAAGAGTTTTTTTTAGCTGCCCAATCTAAAATAGTATTTCTGCCCAACAATTTAAGGAATTAATACCTTAGAAGGTCGGCATGAAATGAACGCTCACGTACCATAAACAATACGAGCATGAAACGCGATTAAAGCAAAAAAAAACACAATCAACTGCTTTTGTATTAACTAAGTTCCCAGAGTTACCGGATCGTATTTTTTGAAATTTTCTTTTTTAATGGAGTTGCATAAATATCTTGTTCCCTGATCTTACTTCCAGCTAAATCTTAAACAAAAATATTGCGTGATTTTTGTAATTTGTAATTTTTTTTTAAATTAAATACTAATTTTAAGTAAATGGCGAATTTTTGACGGCTCGGGGGCAGCAGAAGATGACCACCGATCTGCATGACATTTTACGACATTGTTTTAACATCTATTTTAATACATCTGTCGATGAGCCGGAACGAAATTCGCCCAAAAGCTAAACTCAAGCCAACCTACTGTATAATGCTCATGGAATGTGTGCATTAAGGGTGTTCTTATTTTTTTATTTCGGATTTTTGTGTTGCACTGGGCAGAATTTTGTTCCTTTGTACTAAAAACTTAATAATAAAAAAATTGGAGTTAATCCGATAACTTTAAGTGGACGCGGAAACGACCTGAAGTTTAAATAACGGATTACAAGGGGAAAAAATGACTTTTTACTCATTTTCTCAATTTTTTCGATATTTTAAGTTAAGTTTGAATTCAAATGGTTACAGAATTGTGATGTGGAGTACATTACCTTTGTAATAAGGCAATAAAAACTAAAATCGGTTAAAAATCAGCCAAGTTATTACAACTGCCCCAGGCAACTAACGTGTGGCTGACCACTTGATCAAAGATTTCGAGTTCAATTTTTGAAATTGATTGAAATTATCTACTATAGCAACAGTTTTTTATTCTTTACTTGCCAGTGTAGTAAGGTGATAAGTATTTTTCATATTGTGTTATGCTAACTTGTTTTTAATTAATGGTAAAAAGGTCTAAATTTTTCAGACCTGTTTTCAAATCTCCAATTTTAAATTTTAATTTTTTTAGGCATATAAAATTTAAAAAATCGACCATTGGACCATAGGACTTTGTTAAGCACATATAAGGGAATAAAAATTACAAAAATTGTAGACATTCCTTTTTTCATTCGTCTAGTTTAGCGATTTTAATTCGGCGGATTTCGAGATAATAGTGATTTTGGTAACGTTTTTGGCTTTTAGTTAATTTTTTTTATTTTTTTTAACAAACTTCATATGTTTTCTACCGAATTACTACAGAATAATATAGAATACTTCAATTCCTTTAATCAGGGCAAAATTGAGATATGTAAAATTGATCCAGTTAATGGTCAAAGGTCAAATTTAAGAAGAATTTGAATTTTTAAAGATTTACAGATTTTTCGAGCGGATATTAATGAAACTCCTAAATGTTATTTTAATAACATTTAAAAATTAATGCTTATAAAAATTCAGAACATTAACCCTTAAGTGCTGTTGGGGTCTATATGACCCTATGAAATAATATACTTATATTTTCTCCATTAAATAAAAAAAAAATATAGACCCCAATAGCACTTATGGGTTAATTTTCCGAATTTTAATAATAAACCATTTACGTTTAGTCATATTAAAATAACATCAAGGAGTTTCATAAATATCCGCTCAAAAAAATTGTTAATCTTTAAAAATTCAAATTGTTCTCAAATTTGACCTTTGACCTTTAAATGGGTCAATTTTTCATATCTCAATTTTGCCCTGATTAAAGGGATTGATGAATTCTATATTATTCTGTAGTAATTCGGTAGAAAACATATAAAGTTTGTTAAAAAAAATAAAAAAATTAACTAAAAGCTAAAAAAGTTACCAAAATCACTATTATCTCGAAATCCGCCGAAATAAAATCGCTAAACTAGCCGAATGAAAAATGGAATGTCTACAATTTTTGTAATTTTTATTCCCATATATGTGCTTAACGAAATCCTATGGTCCAATAGTAGATTTTTTAAATTTTATTTGCCAACAAAAAAATAAAATTTAAAACTGGAGATTTGAAAACAGGGTTCGAAAATTTAGACCTTTTTACCATTAATTAAAAACAAGTTAGCATAACACAATATGAAAAATACCTATCACCTTAGTACATTGGCAAGTAAAGAATAAAAAAATGTTGCTAAAGTAGATAATTTCAAACAATTTCAAAAATTGAACTCGAAATCTTTGATCAACTTGTCTGCCACACGTTAGTTGCCTGGGGCAGTTGTAATAACTTGGCTGATTTTTAACCGATTTTAGTTTTTATTGCCTTATTACAAAGATAATGTACTCCACATCACAATTCTGTAACCATTTGAATTCAAACTTAACTTAAAATATCGAAAAAATTGAGAAAATGAGTAAAAAGTCATTTTTCCCCCTTGTAATCCGTTATTCAAACTTCAGGTCGTTTCCGCGTCCACTTAAAGTTATCGGATTAACTCCAAATTTTTTATTATTAAGTTTTTAGTACTAAGGAACAAAATTCTGCCCAGTGCCAAGCAATTAAAACATTTTAAATTTTTCCCTTACTGTTAAGAACACCCTTAGTGTGCATACATCTAAACTGGCCCAAGTAGGCAGAGAATTCACCAACTACAACTTGCTACTTTAAGGATTGTTCGAAACCAGATGGCCAGAAGTAGGAGATTTCAAGGCCTCCGGAAAATTTACTTTTTTATATTCCGGCAAACCGCCGAAACAACTAAGGTCGAGTGGATTTGGATACCTATTATCCAGGGAAGCCCGAAGTGCACTGATCAACTGGAAACCTCATGGTGAGAGAATAGTTTCGCACTAGGGCTAGGAACCTTACGTGCGTGCACTGCCATGCACCAACCAAAACCTTTGAAACTCTGGATAGAGAAAAATGTTATGGTCACTTAAGCTTGATTTACACGTTATCTACCCTTGACCACCCTTATCTACTATTTCCCAGTATTGGGGGATAACAATTGTCAAATTCAAATAATTTTTCATACAAAATTATTTAAACCCGACAAATCGTATCACTAATACTGGGAAATAGGAGATAAGGGTGGTCAAGGGTAGTTAACGTGTAAACTGCCCTTTAAACAGAGTGTTGACATCAATACCGCGAGGAGATATCGTGTTACTTATGGGTAATTTTAACGCACAACTATGCAGACAACTCTGGTAGAGAAACCATAATGGGCAGCACAACATCGGTAGATTGACGGAGAATGAGGAGCTTTTTCCGGAAATATGCAGAAACAACTAACTCGTGATCGAAGGCACGTGGACTTCGCCAAACAATGTGACTGAAAATTAAATCGATCATATTGCTTCAAGAAAATAATGGGGCTGGTCTCTCCTGGACGTACGTTCCAAACGCGGTGCAGACCGTTTTTCAAACCATCATCTCGTAATTGATAATAATCGTCTGAAGGAATCTTTAGATTGGTAATAATCCTTAGGTTACTTCAATTCGCTATTGAATCAGAGTGCTAGAAGTGACAAGAGAAGATGACACGAATGGCACAAGGATCTATATGCAATTACCAAAAAACTCACTGGCAAAAGTTTCTTAAACAACAATAAAACACTTAAGAACAGCGAGGGACTATAATCAACATCCAGGAATGAACAGTTGGAAGTATGGAGACATTATTACGAGGTATGCTTTCAAACTCTCACTCTAATTGTTCGAACATATGTTCATGTGCAATTCTCACAATCAAGGTATCTCGATTGAAAGCCCTGATATTTCCGAAGTGCTAAACGATATTAACGCTTTAAAGTCAAACAAGACCCCCGGTGTCCAAAATATAATTCCTGAAATGCTTAAAGCTGATCCCCAACTAACAGCTAACATTCAGCTACCCTTCATTAAAAACTGCTGGCTCTCTTTTGATCCCGACTCAAACCTTAAAAAAGTTATCATTGTCAACATTCCAAAAAAAGGCGACCTTACCGGCTGCAGGTACTGAAGAGGTATTACAATCCGTTGTGCAGTTAATAATATTATAGCGCATATCATCAACTAAAGAAATTCGGATGCTGTAATGGATTATCTCAGACATGAGCATGCTGGCTTACGTCCACAAAAATCTAGCGTTGACCAGGCAAGGGCTTCAAAGGTTGATGCTTATCAATGACAATAGGGTATCCAACTGCTGCTGAGATAAGTGAACTTATCCCTAGATCCCGAGTTTTTGTTCGCAGCACTCGATTGTCTAGTAGATCACATGTTTTGTTATCGATTGTCCAGTTAATCGCACATCGCATTACAGAGAAGTTTCGTTTAACAGTCGTACTAGAAGTATGTGGAATAATCTCCCCTCGGAGGTCTTCCCAGTTTCTTTCAATCCCTCTTTCCTCTTCTTCACAACCTATTTTCCTGATATCTACAAAATGCACTGCATTAGCAGAGGCATCCCCCAAGTGTTTGTTCAAGCAAACAGAGGTATAAGAAGGGGCTCACTCAAAAACTTGAGAGTCTGGAGTACGCCGATGATATTTGTGATCTCATAGCTATCGTCATATGTCAGCTAAACTTAGGACCCTCGGGACCGAAGCAGCAAAAGCTGGAATGAAGATTAATTTCAAAAAGAGTAATGCGCTGCAATACCCTCAATAACAGCAACTTTGAAATACAGGGTGTTGAGCTAGAAGAAGTAAGGTCGATTTGCTATATGCAGCAAAGGCTAAACAATCAGTCGGTATTAGGGAAAACCTGGATATGCCGACGGATAGAATAAACATTGTGCTTCGCTTTGGACGGAAATTTGAGATCGTGATACCGAGTAGACCACAGTGGGATGAAGGTGGTCCATATGTGGATACTAGAAGCCTAAACTGGTATGCTGACGGATCCAAAATGTTCTCTGGAGTTGGCGCTGGTGTCTACAGTCAAAACACGCGGATCTCCGAACCAATTCAGGTTATTGCAATATGCGCTAGAGTTAATATTACAAAGGGTATGAAGTAGGGTATTCAATTAATCGAGGTTTTGGTTTAATCGGTTAATCGAGCAAATAATTAATCGGGGTTGAGATTTAATCGGTTAATAATCGGATAAATTTGAATTATTCGGTTAACCGAATAATATAAATTTAAAATTTAAATTGAATATAAAACCAAGAATTGTATGTACTTTAAAGAAATCTATATCCGCTATGGCGAAGCTTTAAATACCCTCTATAATGTTAGCCCAAATAAAGAATTTTTGTTTGGCAACCTGAAAAATTACCCCAATCTAAATTGGCCCTAATTCAATGCGAAAAAATGTAAAAAAATAAAGTAATTTTTGTAAAAAGCTAAAATTCACCCAAATTGCTGCCGGGATTAGATGCTCCTCTAATAGAATTTGAATTCGGTACTAAAAATATCAACAAAAAAATTGGTTGGTTTCCAAATTTGTTTTCTTTTTTGTTTTAGGGCCGAAATTGCAATAATTTTATCGGTCAATATCTCCGTAATAAAAAAAGTCATCTTAAGGATTGCAAAAGTATTTTTAGATGTGCTGAACTAATTATACATCATAAAATAATTCGCTGTTTTATAAGGTCCCGGACATTGCGAATAACTGAGTTTATGCAGTACTGTCAATCGAAAATCTAAATATCTCAAAATGAGATAAATTTTAGACCTAAACTTCTTTCAGCAGAACCGTAATTCAAATTAAAAATGAAACATCAAAATGCTAAATAAAGCAAAAAAATAAGTAAAATTACTAAAAAAAAAGAGATTTCGGTTAATCGGTTAATCGACACAAATTAATCGGTTTATTTGTTATTTGAAAATTGACAATTTTAAATTATTCGAACAGTTAATCGACCAAAATTAATCGGTTAACCGATTAACGGTTAATCGATTGAATACCCTAGTATGAAGGGTATTCATATTTCAATCTTCTCTGATAGCCAGGCAGCGCTTCAAGCGCTGTCTTCTTGGGAATTTAAATCCAAAATGACACTGCAATGTTTTGATTCCCATCAACAGCTGGCCGGGCAAATTAAAATTACCCTATTTTGGATCCCTGGTCTTAGAGGTTTTGAGGGTAATGAAATAGCGGATGAGCTTGCTAGAAATGCTTCCGCTACTCCTATGATCGAACCCGAACCCTATTGTGGGGTAAATTGGTCCACCTTCTCGACCATGATTAAGGGTTTGGAAAGAACCGACTGCTTTAACTTGTGGGAAAATTCAGGAGGTCTACGACAATCCAAAACACTAATCGCGCCATTATCATATGGAAGTATTCTTAATCACACCAAAAGTGACATTAGGTTACTGACAGGTTTTCTTACTGGACATTATAAGGTAAATTATTACATTTAAACCTTTGTGCATCGTCTTTGTGTCGACTTTGGAAGTAGAAACAACGCAACACATATTGTGTGAGTGCGTCGCAATTTGTAGAATCAGAAGGTGGTTCTTAGACAAGGAATTGCTTAATTCTGCGGATATAAAGCTAGCTTCTCCATCCTCTGTTATAATGTTCATTAGGAACATTGAACAGAGTTTGAATTAAAATAATGGATCTTGGCACAAAATACCCATAAGGGTCGGAGTGCCGGCCGTTAGGGCGAGATCACCCCTTGAATAATAAAAAATAAATAAATGCTGTGCCCTGTATGGAAGTCAACTGCTATTTCAAAACACACTAGGATTAGCATCTTTAAATTGGTGCTCCTTTAAACTTTGAGTCATGGAACATGACGTCACGTAAAGTAAATGTCCCTCAGGTTTGTTAATCGTAGGATACTTAGGATATTCTTTCCAAGCACACTCAACTTTCGCAAAAAACGTACATTCGCCCATTCAGTATCAAGATTCCTAATCGAAAATGGCGATGGATTGGTCACACTCTCCGAAGGCCACAAGGCGACCCTGTTAAAGCTGATTTTGACTAGAACCCCCCACACGTCGTATACCTCCTGAAGATGTCAACTTGAAGCCAAAATTGGGCTGAACTGGAAGGAAACCGGATCAAATGAAAATAGTTCGTTGTGACCGTATGTTCCTACAAGGAACCATAGGACATTATATATAAATCCCTTAGTCTGGCAACACTTTATATAATAGTAGTTCTTCAAAGAATACAAGACAGCAACAGAGAAATTTACTTAATCTTCTTCTTTTAATGGTTCAAGACTTCTGAACTAAAGCAACAAGTGATTTTGTAGTAGTTCAACTTTGCATGAAATTGAAAGGAATTTCACGAATCAACAGAGGATCATGATCTTATTATTATGGATATTACAGGCGGCAATGAACTAATATGAACTTGTAAAAAGTAATCATCATCATTATTAAGATAAGATCAAGACAATGGAAATGGGATATTTGTTGTATGTTTGATTTACAATTCGGAATCATTGATTAGCATAAAATTGATCCATTTCAATTTGAAACGAACAAAATTGATTTTTTTTCTTTTTTTGCAATTCAAATATCTTATGAAATCGATTATTATTGATGGATGAATGCAAAGTTTGTAGAAGTTGAAAAAAGAATGAAAAGTAGTGAATGAATTTAGTTGCCTGGAAAATATGAAGAAAAAAACCAGTTGCAAAGATCATCTAAAGTAGATAATTTATATATTTTTTTTTCGTTGTGTTTGCAGTTAGTTTGTGTGTTATATGTTTTAAAATTTGTTGCGCCAATATCATGAAATTTTTGTTTTGCTACCGATGTTTTTCTGCGGTTTCACACTTTGGTTAAAAATGTATACGCCTGCGCAAACGAACGAACAACCGACCATCAAACAAAATAAAAATGAAAAAAAAAAAACACCAAGCATAAGAAGATGAGGCACACAAAGTTCAGTCATGTCCATAAGTCATTTTCATGGGGTCTCAAAAAGTAAAGAATGAAGAAAAAAAAAATCAATTTAAAAAGGATGTGTTAACATGCAGTTAAATCATCGTTGTCGTCGTCGTCATAGCCATTATAAGTATTATCATTATCGTTGTTATAATGACCATTTCTTAAAAAAATCGGCAAGGGAAGGTTAAAGTAATCAGTTGTTATTTGATTGTTTAAGATATTATTAACATACATTCAAGTATAAAATTTCAAAAAGAAATAAGCTCATTTGCCTACCACTTTGTAATATGACTACACATAGAGAAAATTAGCACCAATCGAATTGGAATATAGTACCAAAAATATCGCGGAAGTCTCATCATTTCCTTATAAGCCTTATGCGAAATCTAGGTAGGAGGAGAGGCTGCCCCACAGGATTTCCAAATACCTGGGCATCAATTGCTAACCCTCCTCATCGGGGCCTTGCGTTGTACTTTCGTGAAAATGTTGTGTACCATCCTTTGGGTTAAATTCCAAATTAGGACACATATTTTGCCATTCGGGTTCGTCTATAGGAGCCCAAATATGGACACGGTGAACTCCTACAACTATTTCGACTCCGTATGCGATTCTATTACTGGAATCCTTGTGGTGTATCTGAGTAGTACAATAGTCGTTGCCAGGGACTAATGGACACAACTTGTTATGGCTGTGCCATTCTAGCCATACGACTCCCGAGGGCTTATATGTTGTAAATAAACCAACACACATTCCGTGTGTTGAAGGGCAGTTTCGTAATATCGAACTTGAAAGGGTTCCCGTTACTATGTCTAAGATATTTTTTCGAGCGCGTGCAGTGAAAAGGGTCCATGAGGATCTCAATATAAACAAGCTCCCGGGGCCGGATGGTGCTACGGATGTAGTCCCGAAACAGTGTAATTTTTCGTTGTCTCTTCTTTTGGCAACATTATTGAGATGTCTTCCAATTATCTAACCCAACCATGGATACTTTATTATTTAAAATGAACTAAAACTTATATTTTTCAAGGTAACAACTATCATACTTTTGGGAATGCTCACTGGACGCAGTGTAATATGAAGAATAACCAAACGCATGGTTGTTATGGGAGCTGACTTATATATCAGCTGTATGGAAGTGGATGGGTTGGTGTAAAAACATTCTATGAATAATGCTCAGAAACGGCTCCAAATAATCCATGGGAGTCGGTGCAGGTTTTTCAACGAGTTTGCGAGATTTAGAGAAGACTTTTATCCTTCCATTGGAATCTAATATGGGTACCAGGTCACATAGGTATTCAAGGGAATGAGAGAGCGGTCGAGCTCGCGAAACAAGGTGCTGATGGTATTGGTATTTCTGTACATATTGATCCACCAATCCAGCACTTCAGATCGCTACGCGACATTCAAAACACTGCAATGGCCAACAGAAAGTGGAGAGAGCTAACAACAAGTGCGATCAGTAGAAGATTGTGGGCATGCTACAAGCTAAGAAAACTGAATACTTACTCTCACTCAACAGATGGAACTGCCGTGTACTTACTGGAGTGATCACCGGGCACTGCCTAATAGGTTATCATAGAAAGAAGATGGAACTTTGGTTAGGACACTGTATAATCGACCTAATGGCTGTTTGTAAAGAAATCTCTATATGAGTTGTGGATAAGTGGAAGAACTTAGTCTGTGCAGCATCTGTTATACATATATGTAATTTGGAACGACGACTTTTCGATCACCTGAACTGCCTCCAGGATGTGTCTCACTCATCTAACCCAACCATGGATACTGTCTTATTAAAAAATAACTAAAAAGTTTCCTGGATTTGCCAAAGGAAAGCTATATAGATGTGCTAGCTGGACACTGGGTAATTGGACGAATAACCAAACACATTAGTGGTATTCAGAGTCTTACTTAACAGCCCTGGCACTGGTAGTAAAAGAGTACATTTTAAAATTACCTTTTAAAATACATGTATTCTTTGAAAGAAGTACTCTTTTGCAACATTGCCAGGGCTGGCAGCAAGACTCTGAATACCGCTATTGTTGTTTTTGGAGCTGACTTCTATAGAATCTGTATGAAAGTGGATGAGTTGGTGTAAAAAACTTCTGTGTTCATGCCCAGGGCTTAGGGAACAACGCGATTTGGGCTCTGGTCCCTGCTTGGGCGCCATTTTCTTTAAGGTTAGGTTAGGGTGGCGGAGCCAGATGGGCACTCCACATAGACCAATTGGTCCATAGCGATACCACAAAATTTTTCCGCTTATCGATGTAAACTAAATACATTGACCTTCATTGCGAATTGTTTCAAGCTCTTCAGGTCTATCCTCGTAATTTCCTCCAAAGTCTCGAACTGTGAACTTCCTATAATTGATAGTTGAGTTCGTGCCAAAGTCGGGCAGTGACACAGGATGTGTTCAATGGTATCCTCCATGTTCTTGGCATGTTTTCCGACAAGACAGTGTCCCGTTATTAAACCTGTCAACATACGACATTCTTTTCTCCTAAGTGTAAGTAAGAATTTAGTTCTTCCTAAATCATAGCGTGGCCATAAAATTCTGCTTATACGACTTGTCCCAAGTTCCTTCCATCTTCGATTTGCCTTGGCGACAGTAAGGGTATTTCGTTTTAGTTTGTAATGCTGGAGTGGCGGTGAAAGCATTATGGTAGTACCTATGCCATCTGCTCCAAGTTTCGCGAGTTTATTTGCTTAAAAATTGCATTCGAAATTTTTTGGTACTTCTATGTTTATATGGAACAAATTTCTAAACTTTGCGATATTAGATTGCTGAAGCCGCGGCGTTTAATGTAACGCATTTTCGTTGCGGGAGCTGATTTTCAAAGGAGATGTATTGAAGTGGATGAGTTGGTGTATACCTTTCTGTGTAAAAGCCCAAGACTAAAGGAACAACGCGATTTGAACTCTGGCCCCAGCTTGGGCGCCATTTTCTAACAAATTCCATTAGTATTTTTTTTGGTATTTCTATGTTTATCTACAACAAACTTTCTTAACTTGTCAATTTTGGAAAACCAAAACCTGGGTATTTAAATTTGTCGGTTATTGAATAACCTTAAGTGCAATGCAACTATTCCATTAGCATCAAGTTCTTACAGCAAATCTGTTTTGTTTTGCATGTGATTCATTAAGTTTAACTTTAATTTAATGCCCATTCCATTTGGAATAAGTTTTCAAGGATATTACCTTATTACATAAGCTTTTGTGTCATATTTAAGTAAGTTATTTTCAAATCGTTAAAGTTATAAAGTCAATATTTTAAAATCTTTATACATATTTACAATTTATCATTTTGTTTAACCTTTAATAAAA
Organism: Pegoplata infirma; assembly: GCA_963921195.1. NCBI lineage: Eukaryota > Metazoa > Arthropoda > Insecta > Diptera > Anthomyiidae > Pegoplata > Pegoplata infirma. The sequence continues at coordinate 20,608,348 of OY992540.1, forward strand.
GTTTCTGTTGACTGCACATGTGTAATTATAACCAAACTTACATATGTAAATATTTAGTTAACAAAGATATTAAATTTTTAAAATTTACAACACATAATATTTATACAACAACATTGACTTTCATAGCTTTCCAATAAGAATTTATGAACAATTAAATGTCAAAAAATGTTTACAATATGTTGCCACCACGTTGAGGCGACACAAATATAATCTATCCTTACATACATTGCAGCAAAGATAAAAGAGAAGCCAACGACGACACACATACCTAGTCTTCATTTCATAGAAACAAAAATATATGAAGTATAAAACAAATTTGTTAATGGTCAGTTAAAAGTGAATAATACAGTAGCTGTGGCCAGCTGAAGTTAATTGTCCAGTAAAAACAAAAGACTACGTAGAAAAAAATGGAATAAGTTGTAAAACGGCTAAGCCTTCTTTCTAAATAAAAATTACGATAATGTTTAGTTTTCAATAAAGCTATTAAGTTACAGTAGAAAAAGTAAACATTTTAAAGTGAATTTAAAGTTCTAGAAAAAAATACATAATTTTGTAATATTCCATTACTTAGACACTTTATTTACTTTAACAACAGAAAATCGGTTTCCGGGGAATGCAAAGAAGTAACCTATTGAGAGCTTCATTAGGTTATTTATGGAAAGGTCATTAAACTTTGGGTTTTATTAGAAAATTGGTCTTAACAGAAGTAATCGATTGATACTAAATGCCGCATGAAAAGTCTGTAGATTAAGAAACAGATTTGTGTGACAGTCGAATTTATTGTGAATTGAATGGTTTGGTGACATCAGCAGAATATCTCGGTTGTTAGAAGAAATTTAGTTTAGAGAATAGAAACTGTAATAAAACCAAGTTACCGAGTAGCGAAGGTTCAAGACGATACACGTGTAATAATATTCCGTTACAACATATCTGCTATGCTTCAGCTATTTTCGATTCAGGTTAAATCCAAGTACCTTTAAGAAGACTCCATATTAATTCAGTCTTGTAGTTTCAATCCGTTTATTTCCCATTCTACATTGATTCCAGAGATATATGTGTTAACTAAGGTTGTGGGCAAGATATTTTGTTCCCATTGATCTCTACAGTTCTTTATTGTCAGCACCTTTATCTGCTAAACACTGATATGGTCCGGTAATCTTCGAGTCTGGCTAAATCCAAATTCCTTTAAGAAGTTGTTTTAATCCGTTTGTGTAAAAGTGAGTGGATGATGCTAGGTTAGGTTGTATGATATCCATTTGATACCACGGGCCTGTTATAGATTCTCCACTAGTCCCTGTCGTTGTACTAATTTAAGCTCTTTATGTAAATCCTAAGACATTGAACTTTTACATCCGAGAAATCAGAAAGATCGTGCAGCGCCCTTTATCCCAGTAAAACAAGTCTCTGACCAGAAAGTTCCGGGCAATGGCAGATAAAGTGCTCGATAGTTTCCGACTCCTCCTCATCCATGCTACTCTGGCAAAAGTCATTTGACGGCACATTTAATCACTCTGCATGCTTTCCTATAAGACAGTGTCCGGTAATTACAGCAACCACCATCGAAATCTCACTTGTACACTTCTGATTAAGAGAAGGCCAAATCTGTCATGTATTTTTACACGTCCATCCATGTGCCCATCTCTGCTTAGTCTCCGTCGCGGAATAAAGTCGTATATTTTGCTTGCAAGTTTCTAGAGGCATACCAACACATTCAAATTCTGTTGTGCCCTGGAACCTATATGAGTCGTATGTCAAACTGCTTGGTCATCTCAATTAAAGACGTGCGGTAGTTAAGGGTAGATCTGGTTTTCAGAAACATTGACTCCAGAGACTTGACCGCGGCTTGAATGTCAGAAAAGATGTTAATTGCGGCCACCTGGTAAACACTGCAATGATCTGAAAATCTTCGAGCCAGGCTCAACTATAGCTTCAATCCATCTGTGTAAAAATTTATGGAGGCTCCACTACCCCAAATGTCTATCACCCAAGGGAGCCACTTTACCAAGTGGTAAAGTGGCGCTCAAAAAGGCTCATAGAGAGAGAGCGCAGTCCACATTTTGTGGTACTGTTATTTTCTTCAAGATATCTTTACTCCGATGACCTTTTTCTCACCTCGTATCCTGACAAATACCAGGTTAAGCTACTTGCGTCTCTCGGAAACTCAGATCATAACCTCATTCCTGCATCCCTTTCATTTTCTGACCTTCATAGCGCTTCAAAACCAGCGACGGAGCGCTCTATTTTTGTTTTTGAAATGGCTCGTTGTGCTGAACTTAACGACTTCTTTCAACATTTTAGCTGAAAACTCTGTTTTCTTGATGACAATGTTAACGCCGCAGCAAAAATGATGGTAAATGTAATAATGCTGGGAATGAAATTATTTATTCCATCTAAGCAAATTTCGACTAAACAAAAACATAAGTGCTGGTTTAATCAGACGTGCAGGAATAAAGTCAGATCAAGGGAGTACACGTTCAGTAATTGGCGTAATGACAAAAACCCAGTTACTGACACGTTACGCAAACAGGCAAGGAGTGAATGTGTCAGAGTACTTTTAAATTTAAACAAGTGAGAGTGTTAAATTTGGCTGTGCAGAAGGGAGCTGTAGGGGACGCACCGGGCCCCACAGCCTAATGTTGGGAGGGTTTTCATAGCACCAGTAATTAGAGTACAAGCCAAACACTTTACCTTGCCTATAGTTTTGCAGTAGCAGAATCAGCCTGGAGCTATCCAATGAGGCGAAATACCTGATCCTGGACTCAAAGCTCTCTTGGAAAAGAAACACAGAGGAAAGGATGAAAAAGTCGTTATATGCTTTTTACACCTGCAGAAGAACTTTCGGGAGAAGGTGGGGCTTAAAACCGTATATTATACACTGGATGTATGGTGCGATAATTAAACCAATGGTGCCCTTGTGTGGTGGAAAGCAGTGGATAAGAAATCATATCTCTGCAATATACAGAAGGTACAACGACTGGCGTGTGTGGGTCTCACTGGTGCTATTAGATCAGCACCCCAGGCCGGTCTGGTAGTGATACTAAACATTCAGCCCGTGGATATTTACGTCAAGAGCACAGCAGCAAAATCGGCTCTCAGGTTAAGAAAGTCACAAATGCTTAAGCAACGCTCTTGGGGACACTCGACTATATTAAGTACGGTGGGCGGGACGGAACTGGAACAGAGAACCGACTATATCTCACCACAGACGAACTTTGACAGAACCTTCGGAGTCCAAATACCGACTAGGGAAGACTGGGTGGAAAAATCTGTTATTACAGAGAATGCGATCTCAATCTTTACGGACGGATCAAAGATGGAGATGGGTACGGGAACGGGAGTTTACTCTGAATGCCTCGAGATCGGGGTCTCATTGAGGCTTCCGGATAAGTGTAGTGTTTTCCAGGCTGAGGTGCTTGCAATTGACAAAGCCGCGCAGATGATTATGACAGGGGACCTTCGTCCTTGCGTCATTAACATTTTCGTGGATAGTCTCGCAGCTCTAAAGGCCTTAGAGTCAAATACTGTAAAATCGGGAATAGTTATGAATTGTATACACTCTCTTCGTCAAATCAGTCAGCACACAATCAAGCTAATCTGGGTTCCAGGCCATAGTGGGGTCGCTGGGAACGAATTGGCTGATGAATGTGCGAGGAATGGCTCTGAATCGGTGGGGGAACGTATAGAACCTGACGTCTCGGTTCCTATAGTGGAATTGATAAACGATATTGATAGGATATCTGAAGATAGGATGAGGGATAGGTGGATATCACTGACTACGTGCAGGATATCTACACTTAAAAAATTATGTTAGTAAAATCAACTGAAAATGTCAGTTAAAATAACTACTTTGTAAGTTGTTTTGGGGTCAACTACTTTTTCAGTTAAATCAACTAACAATGTTAGTTATTTTAACTGACAAAAAACAAGTGACTTATGTAGTAAAAACTACTTACATTTGTAGTCAAAACAACTAAAATGTAGTAAAAATAAAATAATCAATATATAATTTTTTTTTTCAAAAAATTTTTCAGAAAAAAAATTGAAGACCAAATTTTTTCCACATTTTTTTTTTTTTTAAAGAAAAATAAAACACGAAAATTTATTTTTAAATTTTGGAAAAAAACTGAAAAATTTTCAGAAATAAAAAAATAAAATTAACTACTTTAAATAACTGTTACTACGTCACAGTACTTTTTTGTTAGTTGTTCAAAAAAACGACTTAAAATAACTAACAAAAATAGTTGTTTGATATTTTTCATACAAAAACAACTGACTTGTAGTTGAAAACAACTACACTCATAGAAATATCTTACAAGGGAAGTCTCCCTAGTGTCACCCGCGGATCTTTATGGAATTGGTTTTATTTTGTAGATCAGAAAAAATAAAGGGACACGTATTTTTTTTTAGCGGCCCAAATTCATATTTAGGGGGTAAAAAGGAGGGGGGAAGACTAGGCCATTTTTCAGTTTTTTTCGTTTATCTCCTATATTATGCAAAGAAACCTAGTCATGTTACATACCAAATGAAAGGTCTTTGGAAAACCTATCTATGTGTGCTAAGAACGTGTCCAAACATGCACAACTTTTTGTCATATTGAGAAAAATACCAAAATTTTAGGACATTTTTGTTAATAAGTCGAAAAATATTAACTTCTTTGGCCCGTTGTTAGCACCACGAGATAGGTATTTTTAATACCTTTAATCTGATACCACACATGCCTATATTAATTTTGTTTAAATAGGCGTAAATCGTAAAAAACTGAAAAAGGTCAATTTCCCCCCATACAAATCGACCCCCCCTAAAAATGAGTTTGGGCCGCTAAAAAAAAATACGTGTCGAATTAATTTTCGTTCTTAACAACATATCCAAATTTCATGAAGATCGGAGGGTGACACCAGGGAGACTTCCCTTGTTAGTAGAAAAATTAGTAAACCCATTGTAGATCAAGTTTTACAGAATATTGCCGTATTAAACAAAAATTAATGTTGATATCGTTGAATAATCAGTAAATTTGAATCAACTATTTACAACGCTTATACAGAATTCAATAGATAAAACCAAAAAAGAAAAAACAACCCTGTTCGTTCAATTTTGTATTATCAAGTTGGTAGCAATGCACTGCAATGTGAAATTTGTTTGTCTCTTATAAAATTATTTTATGTGTTTGTTTCTTATAAAAATATTTAATATTATAAAAATAAATAGAAATGGGATCTGATTATCAGATTCTGATCTGTAAATATTTGGTAAGTAATAAAATACATGGTTACTTTATGTATTCATACTATATTATAATTTTTTTTTTTGTTTTTTTTTAAGGTTTTTGATTTGGTGTCATTAGAAAACTGGAGAATGGCTTACGAGTGCATAACATAAATAAACGAAGTCTGTGTGAAAATCTCGTTTTTAAATATTGCAGCTTAAAAAGCCGGTGATAATTCTAAAAAATATTGTGATTTATACTTAATAAAAGAATATTTACAAATAACAACAAGCTTTTTTTTATAAATAAAATTTCTTATATCAACAAAAATATGAGTTGAGTTTACAAAAAATACGAGTTGATTTACAAAAAAACGAGTTGATCAACTTTTACAAAAACTGACAACAATTTTTATTGAAATCAACATAAATATTTGTAGGGTCAAAATCAACAATGATTTCTGTTGAATTTACAGCGATTTTCTTTGGGAATACAATGATTTTTGGTTGAGTGTAACTACTGTAAAATATACAAATAACTAACATGTAGTAACTTACATAATTTTCTGAGTGTAGAACCCTGTGGCCGCTGCCGAATCCTAAGAGGACAAAAAGTCTTCTTACTTTTGGCAAACGGACGGTTAGCCTATTAATTGGAGTACTTACAGGACACTGTATAATTGGCCAAATGGCTGTGTGTATGGGAATTTCTGATAGGGACTATTGTAGAAGCTGTGGGAAAGTGGAGGAAGACGAGTCAGTCAAGCACTTGCTATGCGAATGTCCGGGCCTAATGAGGAACCGCCTTAAGCATTTGGGGCAAAGATTTTTCGATGACCTGGATTGCCTAAGCGGTGTCTCATTGACGTCTCTAGCGGAATTCCTCAGGGAAACGGGGTGGTTTAAAAAGTAGAACTTTGTATCAGAGGGGGAGTAGGGAAATATAATTAAGGGAATCACAATGGGTATTATGGCCTCCGAGTGAATTCGCCAAATGGCGAGCGCCCATCCAACCTAACCTAACCTTTGCAGTAGCATCCCTCTGCATAGTTTGTGACCACCAGACTATGGAAGCGTACGTCATGGTCGGTCTAACGAACATCTTGTAGATTCACATGACCATTCTGCGGTTCAATCCCCAGGTCATACCAACAATTACATTCGCTGCCCATAATGCCGCAATAGCCTTTCTTATGGTGCCGTCCAAATGTATATTCCAAGTAAGTTTCGTATCCAAGATTACTACCAGATAATAAACCTCCTTACAATTAGTGAGATGAATACCTGTGTTCCCTACAGAAATTGTACAGCGACTTATTTCGTTGGTATTTCTTAAATAAGTTTTTGAAATTAAATTTTATTTATTTTTAAATTTAAATAACTGTTAAGTTTATAATAAAATATGCCATTCGGTCAAACCGGAAACCCAAAAGTATTTCCCCTTTAGTTGTTTTAAATCCATTTACTAGCATCATAAAACAAACCATGCCATAATGAAGAGACAATTTACAAATAGCACCAGGACGAGTAAATATGTCAAGTGCAGGAGTGACGCATTGGTTGGCAGACGAAATTCATTTTTTTTTTTTCATTCCCACTCCAATTTTCCTTTTTTTGATATTTTCCTGACTTTTTTTTGTTGTTAGATTTTCATTTACACGTTTGTGACATTCATGTTGCAACATGCAACTTTTGTAGTTTACATGCAAAAAAACAAAAATAACGTTTATAATGCATTTCCGGCTGCATGTTAAAAACGTTAAAGACAGGATAGGAAAACACTACGGCTACAACAGGGCACACAAAGTATCACCAACATCACTAAAGTTTATAGGAATGCAAATATACGAGTCCTATAAAGTTTGGTGTAGTGTTTGTTTACAATTGTTGGTCGGTGGGTTGGTCGCTGGGTTAATGTTTTATATCCTGTCTCTCTCTATATATGCACTATATGGTAAACTAAATAATGCAGTTCTGGATTCTGGAATACATACAGTTAGTGTGTGTGAGTTTGATTTTCTGAATACAGTATAGTGTTGAAGGTCGTCGGTCGTGTTGCATTTTATATATATTAAATTCATAAATTGTTTAAAAAACAAACAAGGATGCCGCATGCCACACAAACGTTCTAACTAGAAGTATCTGTGTTTGTTGCATGAGTCTATTTATTGTATGGTCGGTTTTTTGGATGACTGGGTTGCTGGTAGGTACTACGGTGTTCATAAATTTGTTACTGTTTTTGTCTCTAGCCAGAAACATGTGTTCGTGGTCATCCTGTTTTTTTTTTGCTTTTTTGGTGGTTGAGTTGATTTTTTTTTTGCTTCTGAAATTGGCTTTATAGTAAAAGTAGTGATTTTTCACTTTTGGCCACAACTAAAAGTGACGTATTTAATTTAAGCTTTAAAGAATAAATAAGAGATTGGGGGATGTAACAGTTAATAGAAGTTGAAAGTTCTCTGATCGCTATTCACTTGGGAGTAGCCAGGAATGATTCTTTTATTAATTGTTAAAGCAGCTCACAACCGCCAGCCTATTGGCTAGGTATTCCCCGGGCAATGGTTACTGACATCCGTCATAACTAGCTAACGTGAGAAGGCAACCCAGTAGCTGTGCAGCCTGATGGTCTAATAAAAAATGACGTCTCAGGTAAATAGGTGGCTTTTGTCACTGAATCACAGTTACAAATGCCGGTCTGACGGCTAAGGTGGCAATCCCATCATCAGACTAGGCTTCTTGGGCTGATAACCCATTATTGCTGAAATTCAATTATCCCCAGAATCTCAAAACTAAATAATACAAATGGAATTCACAAGACGACCCCTCGCAACGAAAATGGATTACGATTTGCTACATGGAACGTAAGAACGCTATATCAGCTAGGTAAGCTCGAGCAAGCTGAAAAAATACTGCAAAAATATAACCTCGCCTTTCTTGGCATGAGTGAAGTACGCTGGAACCAGAATGGTCATATAAGGACAACTGCTGGACACCAAATGTTGTGGTCCGGAATGCCCAATGAGGACGACCCACATCAATATGGTGTTGGTATACTTATAAATGCGAAAATTCGTGACCTTCTTTTGGTCATTGTAAACAATGCAACGTTACAGTTGTACAATGCTATGCTTCAACTGAAGACGCTGAAAATGACTTGAAAACTAAATTTTATGATACCCTTAACCTGGTCTTGAAGAATGTGCCTAGAAAAGACTTCAAAATTGTGATGGGAGACTTTAATGCCAAAGTCGGTGCGGACAATACTGATCTGGAAAGAATAATGGGCAAACATGGCGTCGGTACTATGAATAATAATGGTGAACTGTTGGTTGAAATGTGTGGTTTGAATGAACTGAAAATTGGTGGAACGCTTTTTCCACACAAACTTATTCACAAAACAACATGGAACTCGCCAGACACAAAAACTAAAAATCAAATAGACCACATTTGTGTAACAGCGAAATGGAGCAACTGTTTATGTGATGTCCGTACTAAATGTGGAGCAGATATTGGTTCTGATCACGAAATGCTCATTGGTAAAATTAAATTGCGTCTACCTAGAAGATTTAAACCAGCAAATACACAAATTAAATACAACATAGAGCGCTTAAAGATACCGCACTTCAAGACAATGTTCTGTGATTCACTTATGGAGAATATTAACAATATGAGCTGCGTAGAAGAAGATTTGGACCAAAAGTGGAGTAATCTGAAAACTGCTATCCAGAATACATGCATGACAACACTTGGTAAAGCACGAAAACAAAGTGAAGAATATATCTCAGAACAAACGTGGAATTTGATTGATGAACGAAGAATGAAAAAAAACAATATAAATGCTATAAAAGATATAAACAAACGTAGAGATCCGCGAAAGGACTACAACCAGTTCGATAAGATGGTCAGACTAGCTATCAGAGATGATAAAAGAGAGTCAGTTAAACAGCTAGCCATATCAGCCGATGAAGCAGCAAAAGCTCATGATATAAAAAAACTATTTGAAATTACAAGGAAATTTAATGGTCACAAAAATGAAAAATCAGTGCCAATTAAAAATAAAAATGGCGAAATTCTCACTACAACTCAATCCCAACTGTCCAGATGAAGAGAACACTTCATGGAGACGATGAATATTAACAGATCTGGTATAGAAATTACCCTTGAAGATAATATAACACCGCTCCCTATACCAACAATTCCACCCACAAAGTCTGAAATATGTGACTCGATAAAATCCCTAAAAAATAACAAGGCTGCCGGTGCTGACAACATCCCAGCTGAAATTTTTAAAACTAACCCAATTATGTTTTCTGAAATTATTCACCCTTTACTTACTGATATATGGGAAAGAGAACTATACCCAAAGGAAATGCTAAACGGAACCATAGTCAAGCTACCTAAAAAAGGCGACCGGAAGAATTGCGATAATTGGCGTGGTATAACAGTATTACCGGCAATAATGAAAATAATAATGAAGATACTGCTAGAGCGAATGATGGTATATGTAAATAAAATGATAAGACCTGAACAAGCTGGATTCAGACCGAATATGTCATGCACGGATCAAGTAAATACTCTTCGAATTGTTATTGAACAATCTCTCGAAATGCGCTCCCCCTTATATATGTTGTTTGTGGACTATGAAAAGGCTTTTGACTCCATAAACAGAGACTGCATTTGGGCTGAAATGCACAACTTTGGTGTCCCAGATAAAATCATCCGCATGGTTCGAACTAGCTATGACACATTTGAATGCTGTGTGTTGCATGACGGTGAACTATCCACACCTTTTAAAACCACATCAGGCGTTAGACAGGGTTGCGTTTTATCTCCGCTTCTTTTCCTCATGATTTTAGATGCTGTTGTTAAGCGTTCAACGAAAACACCGAGAGGAATTGTATGGGACCCCTTAAATCCACAAATTTGTTTGGAATCTCTAGACTATGCCGATGATAAATGTGAACTTTCCCACAGACTAAGCGACCTGCAGTCAAAAATCAATGACCTAGCAAGAGAATCATCAAAAGTTGGCCTTAAAATCAATATAGATAAAACTAAGGAAATTCGCATAAATGTAGAGTCCACACAACAAATAAACATCGGCAACCAAATTATTGAAAGTGTCTGCGAGTTCCAATATCTCGGTAGCATGATTGACACAAGTGGGGGTGCTAATCTTGATGTCGTGACAAGAATACAAAAAACCAGAGGTGCCTTTGCACTCTTATCTAAAACATGGAAATCAAGTGAATATGGGACAAGAACAAAATTAAACATATTCTCTGCATGTGTACTGTCCATCTTATTATATGGTTGCGAGACATGGTTAGTGACGGAAGAAATCAAGCGTAAACTCCAAGTATTTATAAATAGGTGTCTTCGCATAATCCTGCGAATATTTTGGCCCAACACCATAACTAATGCCCAATTACTCGCCAAAGCAAACATGTGTGACATAAATACCGAGATACGAAGAAGAAAATTTGGATGGATTGGGCACACTCTAAGAAGAGAAGAAGACTCCATATGCTTAAGAGCCCTTAATTATAATCCACAAGGTGCAAGAGGACGCGGAAGACCTAAAAATTCATGGCGCCGTTCTTCTTTGGATGATGTCAACAGAATGCCCTATTATACTGACAGGAAGATAACAAACTTATTGGAATTAAGAAATATTGCCAGTGAACGTTCCAGATGGAAAATTTTTATTGAGAGCCTATGCCCACCATGAGGTAGCTCAAAAATAACTTTGAGCAAGGCTTATTAGTATTATTATTATAAGAGATCAAAAGGATTTGAGAGTTTGTGATGGTTTTTAAGACCAAGTGCAACGATCTTCTAATTGAAGGCGCTGTCAATGCTCACCACACTTTCTGGGGCAGCAGTAACACTAGTAGGAGTTGGCCCATTTTAGATTATTTTCATTACGCTGGTCACTTGATTTGTGTGATTCACGTAAAGTCACACGTGAGTGATTTCAATTTTTACTTGAGTGAGTTTGCGTGATTTTAACTGATTTTATTGTAATTTTGAGCTAACACTAATTCAGTGCATTGTGTTGATATCAGAAAATTAAGTTATGAGGAGAAGGAAAGAGAGAGTAGTGTTTGTGGATATCTACATTAAATGAAACTGGAAAGACCTCTGCGGGATGATTATTCCACATACCGCAAGTTCGACTGATAAACGAACCTTCTCTGTAAAGCGTTATGTGATCAACTGGACAATCGACAACAAACGGATATTATCTACTAGGCAACCGAGTGTAGCGAACAATAACTCGGTCTCTATGGATAAGTTCACTTATCTCAGCAGAACACATTCCATAGTAATATTGATAGAACAAAGTCACACAACCCACATTCCGACGATGCTGCTGAGTCAATAGAGAGAATAGGGTATCCCTCTTGTTATTAATAAGCATCAACGCCCTCATTTGCACACGGTCTACGAGCTCCAAACTAGTCTTTGAAACCCCTACCCATATATGGGAGTTGTATTCAATCTTCAGTCGGATGGATATCGGATGAGGTTAAGTACTTCTTACATCGGTTAAAAAAACCCAGACACTTGAATGCTTCTTTCGACACTTGAAAAAACGTGCTTATTCCAACGGACATCACACTGAATTTTCATACCCAGAACATCGAGAGTGTCAGATTCCTCGATACGTATACCACCCGTATGTATACTAGGGGTATAACCAAATTTCGGCCCTATTCCTACGTAATGGCCAGTGCTGTTCTGATACCGAAACCACTTACCACTTTCGTAATAAAATCCTTCCCATTTTCCCATCAATAACAAGACGTATAGAACGATCTCTGAGGAAACTCAAAATAAATCGAGAAAGGTCATTACCGATACCAAAGGCATTAAGCTTATGATGGCACCGTGCCACAGACAATCAAATGACTTGGGAATATCCAGAGTAGCCCCCTTACTCTCAACAAAATGGTGGATCGAACGACTTCAACGTTCCGAAAGAAATGCCAATAGATTCCCAGTAGAACGAGTTCTCCGAAAACCATACTGTCAATCGTTTAAAAGCAGGTTGGCCTCCAGATACCTAATAAGATGGCACTTTACCAGGGGTGTTTTTTTTTTGGCGGTGGGTTGGGGGGTGAGGAAGGTCGTCAGGGGATTTTGGGGGCCAAAAGTACCAAAGTGCAATTTTGTACTCTTTTTACCCTATTAAGATCGGATTTCGTAAAAGATACCTTATCTAAAATGTTTTTTACCCCAGGGTCCTATAGTTGAAATTTAAGTTTCTATGACAATTATTTCAGGTGAAAGAATAAAGTACCAATGGTATTAATATGCCCCTCTTTCCGCCTTAGAATCGAAATTTCACAAAAGTATTTTTTCATAATGTTTTTCCTATGCATATTTCAGGTTTCTAGAACCATTATATCAAGAAGGTTTCGAAAAAGTACTTTTTTCAAAACGTTTTTTAGGAGGAGGAGGACAATCAAAAAAAAACACTTAAAATAATGTCTTAAAAACCGTAAAATCATCAAAATTTCATCAAGGCGTCCAATATTATAGGATCGCGCGCTCCATTCTAAAAAAAGAATTATGAACAGTTTTATAAAATTATGTCACCTCAACAAGATAGGGATGGCAGTCCCTCAAATCGCCCTAACCATTTTTTTCAAAGTATGATGCGGAAATCCACAAAAATTCACTCTATAGTACAGAGTACTCCATCATTGTAAAAAAACTTTTATGTCAAATTTTCACTACTATTGATTCTTAATTTTGTGCATTTCAATTTACAACAAAAAATGCTTAACAAACTTAAACTTAAATTTTATTTAAAAATCAATTAACAAGTAACAGACATAAATTTCCGTTCAATTGGATAAAATATAATTTTGCAACAAATAAATTTTATGTTAATTCGATAAGAAATTTCAATTTTAGATAATTGACTGCATAACTAAGTTTTAAAAACAACTAGTAGCAAAATACGAATTGATGCATCAAGTTGCACAAACAATATGGAAGTGCAATGCAATGTGTGCGTGCGTAAATGAACTCTCTCCTACGCACTAGGAAATGAAAATATTTACACACATTTACAATGTAGGTGCGTCCCATAATGGTTGGTAGTAAATCAATTTAAACGGAAATGCATTTCATTCATGCGTTGGTACGTAAGTGACAAATACACAATCCTTAAACTAAATGAAAACTGTTTTTTTTGTTTTTGAATTATAGACTTTTGGAATACTTCTGCTGGATACAGTGAAAGAATAATTTTCTTTTTAGTAAGTGAAAATTAAATAAATAGGGTTAGGGCTGGTAACGCTTTTTAAAAACACATATGGACGATGAGGTCCGTTTTGAAACCTTAGCATAAACTTTACAAACAGACTCGACAGTAGAGTTTTATAACAAAAAAAAAACGGGGAAAAACTCAGCGGTTTTAAGAGAAAACTAAGCGGTTTTAGCTAACATTGCAACACTTTTTGAGCCGGATTTGGTTAAAAAATTCGGATACAAATTTTGGTCGAAAATCGAATTCTTTCCAACTTTAACAGCTGGTTGCCGACTGAAGATACTCTTGCAATAAATTTTCATAAATTTTCCCACAATCAGCTACTTTCACAATCATCGTTATGACACGAAATTCGAAAGTTAAGATTTGACTGCCACCCTAATGCGAAAAGGTACGTTATACACCGTTGCCAACTATTTTTAACCAAAAACCCCTTAATTTCATTAAAAAAGCGCTAGAAACCGCCAAAAATAAATTTAGCGGGGAAAATATAAAATTCTCCCGCTAAATTACGAAAACAAGCGCTAAAAATCGAAAAACTTCGCATTTTTGATTGACAAAAAAGAAAAATTAAAAAAAAACCTCCAAATAATTTTTTCTACGAAAATTTACTTTTCACTAAAAACGCGAAAGAAACCGCCGAAAAAAATTTTGCGGGATAATATATAAAATTCTCCCGCCAAGCTACAAAAAAAGCGCTAAAATTCGACAAACTTGGCGTTTTCGATTGAAAAAAAAAGAAAAATTGGAAAAAACCTCTAAATTTTTCCCACTAAATCCAAACAAAAGGCGCTAGATTTTCCCGCTAAAGCACCGTTCCCGCTAAAACCAATTTTCCCCCGCTAAATCCAAACAAAAAGCGCTAGATTTAGCGGGAAAACCGTTATAATACAGTCAAAATTTGCCCTTCTTAAAAAAAGAAATATTTTGTTGCTTTTTACCAAAAAGTACTTAATTGACACTATTCATCAAAAAGCATAAAAAAAATATGGATTGTTTTTATAAAAGGTACGATTTAGGTACTGTTTTAAAAAAATACTATTTTGGTAGTTTTTATAAAAAAGTACTAGTTTGGTACTTTTTATAAACAAGTACTATTTTTGTTCTTTTAATGGTACAATTTAGGTACTTTTAATAAAAAAGTACTATTTTCGTATATTTTGTAAAAAAAGTACTATTTTGGTAATTTTTTTTATAAAAGGTACTATTTTAGTATTTCTGATAAAAAAAATACTATTTTGGTACTTTTACTATAAAGTACTATATATTGTAAAAAAAGTACTATTTTGGTAATATTTTATAAAAAGTACTACTTTAGCACTTCCTTAAAAATATGCTAAAATTTATTAAAAACTAATCCTGGTTCATTAGACTGGAATTTTTTTGTCAACTTTCGATTTTCCCAAGTGTCCGGGCAAATTTGTATTTTCCTAGGTCTAAAACTTATGTGGTACAAATTTGAGGTCAATCGGATTAAATTAACCCGTGGCGCCCGGCGGTCCAAGTTTTGGATTTTTGAAAAAATTTTAAAAATAAAATTTGAAAAATATTTATCTTTCGACACATCATATTTGTTAATTTCGATGCGCTGAGCACGAATATCAAAAAGCATTAAAATCGCTCGATCGGTTTTCGAGATATCGCCATTCCAAATTTGTAAGAAATGGCGGTTTTTTTCTACGTTGAAGAAATTAAAAAAAAAAAAATTAAAATTTAATTCCGCCGACCCTTTTGTAGAGCTGGAGACAATCTTTCATTTAAAGCTAATTTGAGCCAAATCCGATCATTTTAAGCCGTGGCGCCCATTGATCAAAGATTTGACTTTTTAAAAACTTTTTACCAAAAACCCGAAATTTTGATCGAAGGGTGCCACGGGTTAAAATGATCGGATTCGGCTCAAATTAAGCTTAAATGAAAATTGTATCAAGCTCTATGAAAGCGTTAAAATAAAGAAAATTTTAGAATTTAAAAAAAAAAAAATCTTAAACGTAGGAAAAAACCGCCCATTTTGCAATTTTTTGACAAATTTTAAATGGCGATATCTCTAAAACCGTTCGACCGATTTTATAAATTTTTTGGCTCAAATTAATTTTAAATAAAAGATTATCTCAAGCTCTACAAAAGGGTCAGCGGAATGAAATTTTGAGACTTGTTTTAAAAAAATTCTTGAACTTAGGAAAAAAACCGCCATTTTTTGCAAATTTCAAATAGCGATATCTCAAAAACTGCTCGACCGATTTTAATTTTTTTTTTGATATTCGTGCTCAGCACATCAAAATTAACAAATATGATGTGTCGAAAGATATATTTATTTTTTTTTTTAATTTTTCAAAAATCCAAAACTTTGACCGCCGGGCGCCACGGGTTATTTTAATCCGATTGGCCACAAATTGGTACCACATGAAGATTAGGACTAGTAGAATAAAAAAATGTCCGGACTTTGAAAATCGGAGAAGAAAAAATTTTACTATACAGAAAAATGACAGTCTACTGGTACATACTTTTTATAAGAGTATTATGTTGATACTTTTTACTACTATTTTAGTACTTTCTACAAAAGGTACATATTTTGGAGCTTTTAAGAAAAAGTTTTGTTTTGGTACTTTTTACCAAAAAGTACTATTTCCTACGATTTTTTTTTTAAATAGGATTTTTTATAGAAAGTAATACATATTTTGGTGCTTATTGACACTATTCATCTCAAAAAATTAAAAAATACCATTTTGGTAGTTTTTATAAAAAGTGCGATTTAGCTACTTTTTTTTTATTAAAAATTACTATTTTTGGTACTTTTTAAAATGACTATTTTGGTATATTTTGTAGAAAAGTGCTGTTTTGTTACTTTTTTTTACAGAGTACTATTTTGGTACTTTTTATAAAAAGTTTTATTTTGGTACTTTATATATAGTACTATTTTTATACTTTTTATGTAATACTATTTTGTTAATTTTTACTGTTTAGAGATGACCCTAAACTTATTGTACTGCCTACGTACTAAAAACCCATAAACTTATGAGCCGACCCACGTATATAGCGGTACTATAAAATGTATTATATTAATTGCTAATTCCCTTTTACTAATCCATTTGTTTGTCAAATATAACTCCTAGTGTTGTTGTTGGTACATTCAAATTCATATTGATGCAAGCAGCATCAATAGTCATTCTAAAATTATTAACAACCACTCTAGTTATTACCATTGAACAGTGAAGACAAAACAAGAAATCTGATTAACAATAAATAAACATACAACAAATTTGTACAGTGAACTAAAATTAATTGTGACCCAACATTTTACATAAAAACAAATTGTAACAAACTTTATATATATAATTTAAGAACAATTACAACACATAAAACCCTTAAATTAAAAATAAAACCAAATTACAAAAAAACACAAAAACCAAATAAAGAACCGTGTTTTATTTAAGGTCGCCCTTAAACATTTGGTCCTCGCGAACCGGATAATTTTGTGTTTGGAAAAAAGTGACTCTAATAAAAAAAAAAAAACATTTATTAAATTGTGACTCTTAATTAAAAAGTGATAAATAAATTATTTGTAAAAAATAATTTTGTGATTTTTTAACAATTCTAAAAACAAAGTTGTGACTCTAAATGAACAGTGACCCCCATGCTAAATATTTTATAAAAAACTTTTTGTAAAATAATTAAAACTTTTTAAATAATTAAAAATGACCCTTAAATTATTTAAAACAAAAAGTGAACAATAAAATAAAATATTATTTGTGAATGTTTTAAATAAAAAAGAACAACAACAAAAAGTTCTTAAAAACTAAAAATTCGATAACCTTGAAAACATTAAAAATTCCTAACGGCACCCTTACAACAAAAGTGATATTCCTTAATCACTATCGTTAAAAGCAGCAACAACAAACCAAGACCCAAAACGCAGTCAACGTTAAGTAGCAGCAAAACGTCAACAGCGATCTATCATCAACAAGCAGTGATCAGACGTCATCCAAGCAGAGGAAAAGACACCAGCAGCATCACCGACAGCAAACCCAAATAAGTATACCAAACGATACAGCAAGTAAGTACAAATGAAATTTCGTAAAAACAGAAATTAGAGGAAAGGACAACAACAAAATTTGGACACTCTAGTTCAAAACGAAAATAACTCCAAATATTTGTACACTCGCTTGTGTTTTATACATATTTATGACTCTACATTTTTTGTGCTGTTGCTGTTGTAACTATTATAGAGTTACCGTCTAAACTTTTTTTGACATTTTCTCGGGACAAAAAATTCGTCAATTTTTTTGGAAAAATTTGACTCAGTTTTTCAACGAATCTTCTGTACAACTGCCATAGGGCTGCCATCTTAACAAGACTTAAAACTTTTCTGGGGAAAATAATCGCCAAATTTCCGAAAACTTCGAATTAGTTTTTACCGATACATTTGCTACAAGCTACATACAATTTGCTGTTTCACGTCACAGGGTTGCCAACTCAACCAGTTTCGGAATTTTTCCGGGGAAAACATTTTTTGAAAAATTATTGACGCTATTCGCGTACGAATTCAATTTTGATCACCAGCAGCTACACTTTTCGACCCATTTTTGTATAAATTTCATCTGACCCAATAACTTAAAGCAACAAAATCCCTCACAATGACCCTCATCAAATTTGTAAATTGTACAAATGACTTTTTAAATTTCGAGAGTCGAGCCAAAGACAACATTTTGAATTTAGAAGACGATCTCTGTAAACTGCAAGCTCATTGGATCCAAGTTAAGAGAATCTACGAGGAGTGCAGGGACAAAAACCAGGGACCAGATGACCTTATTAATATAAATAAACTTCGGGATCAATATAAAAAATGTTTCGTAGCATATAAAAGTGGTTACAGTTTTTTAAAAGCGAAAATCGACGCTAACAAAAATTGTGAAAAAACAACAGAATACCAATTTTCTGCTAAATCCCCACTTTTCCCAACACAGCCCCATTTACACAATTTTGAATCTTCCATTGGGAAGACAAGGTCACACCAAACGTCACATTTACCCACCGGGTCAACAAATACAAACTTTTCAAAATCTAAAGTTTTTCGTAACGACTCCCACACTTGCCCACATTGCAAAGAGTCGCATCCATTACGATATTGTCCCAAGTTTTTAGAAAAAGATGTCAAAGAAAGAATTCACTTAGCAAAAGTCACAAATTCTTGTTTCAATTGTCTTTTTGTCGACCACAGTGTCAAGGACTGCCCAAGCAAATACAGCTGTAGACTGTGCAAACAAAGACACTACACAATGTTGCATCAGGCCACAGAGACCCAGTTAAACAGCTTATTTCCAAAAAATATTGAAGTACGCCCAAGTACATATGCCACAGCGCAAATCAAAAATATACAGTCCACTCCCAATTCAGCTTTTACTAGCATAAAATCCTTGACCCTACAAAAAGACACCCGATTTTTACAAAATCTAACGGATCAAACAACTTTACTGTTCACCACCATACTACAAAATGAAGCTAGAGTCAAAAGTTTCCAGGAAAGAGCTATCATCGACCCTGGATCTCAACCAACCAATCAAAAACTAATCCCTGCCACTGGTTTTAGTTTAAATTTAGAAGTGTGCGCGCCAGTCTTACAGACCCCTTCTTCTAAGATATCAACAACAACATTGGACTCACAAAAACTATATGAGACTGATAAATTTGAACCTTCAGACCCTCGTATTTTTCAAAGTCCTTTGCATTACTCCCTTGAATCACCGTCGCGATCGATTGTATCCCTTTTGACACAAAAAACAGCATTTGGCTTGATTGTGGGGGGACCAGTTATCCAAACAACTCAATCCCTTTTGACGCAAAACACAGCATTTGGCTTGATTGCGGGGGGAAAAATTTGGACAACGACTCAACCAAACAAAAGAATCCTGACACACTCTTGGGCGGTGGAGAAAACCCCAAAAAAGGTTTTGGGGTACAAAAAATTCGACTCCACAACACATATCATTTACTCTGGGAGGTATATTGTTACCCTACCCTTAAAAAATGGAGAAGAAACAGAAACTTTTCTTAGAAAAACCGAGCCTCATATTTTGAAACTGAGGAAGCAATTCAGCGCAAAACCTGATTTACCGACCCAAGGTAGTCAGGTAAATTCAAAACTTTTTAAAATGGGACCCATAAAGAATGTTTCTCCCCTGGACATAAATCAGGCTGCAAATTATTACTCGCCGCATCACGCAGTAGTAAAACCACTCTGGTTGACCACAAAGTATCGTGGGTCTTTTAACGCCGATAGTCTGTCTGCTATCAAGAAGACTTTCCACGATTTATACCCAGGACCCGAACTTCAACAAAAGTTAGTGCTGAAGTGGAGACTCAACCGATTTGTTCACAATGCCGACGCTTACACAACGCATCGACCAAAACATATCGACCCGACCCATTTTAAATATAAGCGAATATTGTTTCGCAAAACCGAAGAAAATCCTATAGTGGATTATAAATTTACAACTACGATTTTTGGAATTCATGTCACCGTGTTCTTAGACAAAAGAACATTTCTCCAAAAATCATCAAAAAATCAATTGGAATTACCAACGTTTCCCAAATACACATCATTTGAGCACAAACGAGTAAAAGATCTTACAACTTATTTTGAGGACACTTTGAATCAAGTTTTTAAACCAGCTGCAAGAACAAATCATCAAATTATATCGCATAGAAAATCTGTGAAAATTCAACAAACTGACTATCACAGAGATTACTTGCCCGATAAACACAAACGAACTACAGTGCGTTACACTGTTTTTTCTCAACTAGTGAGAAGGCATGGTTGCCCAGTTGTCATTTATACAAATAATGTGATAACCGTCGTTGGCGCTACAGAATTAAAAAAGGATCGACTAGAACTTAGTTACTGTCATCAAAATCAGCTAACTCGCCCAAATCATCAACGCAAATTAGTTACCCTTAGTACACTTAAAACACAAGTTTGGAATGGAGCTGTAAACTCACTCAACAATTCCTTGAAAGAAATCGTACCAAATATGGAATTAATTTTTCAAAAGCTGTCACCGATTTTGACCCAAAAAGAATTCAGTTTTAACTATCGACCTTCAAGTTCTGCTAGTGATGACCTTTACGACCCGATCCTCGTCAACTTTATCAGCATCTTGCTACTGACTCCAGCTGATCCAGATTCAACACAGAAAAATCTGACCCTTGTCAACTGTTCGATTCACCTCAAAATTTTGAACAATTCATTTTGCCACAGATGTAAAACAAAATATCTGACCGATCATCATCACAGATATATATTGGAACACAAACAAGATTTCAAAATCAACAATGTCGTACCCAGACACAACAACCAATTGCCATCCAATAAACGGAACTGGGTGAAAACGAAATTCACCATTGACCAAAAAATGCAGTCGTACCAAGACTCATTTACAATCTTAGTAGATTTTGTCAAAATAAATCTACACCCCTTAGTTCTCAACATTTTCTAATTTTATTTTTGTTTTATATTTACAGGCATCCAAACCTCGTAACCAAAGCCAGCAAATTACTCGAATGGCATCTGTAACAATTATCTGACGACTATCGCCTCCATTGTGTGCTTACGCTACTAAGTTGTCACATCAAAATAGTTGCTCCGATTCACCCACACAAAATTTGCCATCGAGTTTGGATGCCGATCAACAACAATTGAGTTCCAACAACAAACTTCAAAAAGTATTATTTGACCCCGATCCATCGCTCCGAACATTTTATTCATCCACAAAATGCTCAGCAACGTATGTCAATCACCACCGAAGCTGATATATGCTAAAACAACGACACGGAGTGAAGTCAAGCCATGATATATTACACCGAGTTATGGGGGGGAGAATGTTTAGAGATGACCCTAAACTTATTGTACTGCCTACGTACTAAAAACCCATAAACTTATGAGCCGACCCACGTATATAGCGGTACTATAAAATGTATTATATTAATTGCTAATTCCCTTTTACTAATCCATTTGTTTGTCAAATATAACTCCTAGTGTTGTTGTTGGTACATTCAAATTCATATTGATGCAAGCAGCATCAATAGTCATTCTAAAATTATTAACAACCACTCTAGTTATTACCATTGAACAGTGAAGACAAAACAAGAAATCTGATTAACAATAAATAAACATACAACAAATTTGTACAGTGAACTAAAATTAATTGTGACCCAACATTTTACATAAAAACAAATTGTAACAAACTTTATATATATAATTTAAGAACAATTACAACACATAAAACCCTTAAATTAAAAATAAAACCAAATTACAAAAAAACACAAAAACCAAATAAAGAACCGTGTTTTATTTAAGGTCGCCCTTAAACATTTACAAAAAAAATACTATCTTAGTTAATTTTTTAGTACTATTTATGTATTTTTATTAAAAAAAAAGTACTTTTTTGGTACTTCGTAAAATATATTTTGGTACTGTTTTAGCAGATTTTTTTTTTTATATAGACAATTGTGGAATATTTATTTAAAATTATTATCCTGGTACATACTTATTATAAAAATTAATATTTTGATAATTTTTATTGACTACTATTTAAGTACTTTTAACTAAAAAGTACTACATATTTTAGTTCTTTTTATAAAAAGTATAAAAAGTACTATTTTGGTACTTTTTATAAACAGTACTATTTTGGTGCATTTTATAAAAAATACTATTTTGGTACTTTTTGTAAAAAAGTATTATTTTGCTACTTTTTATACCCTACACCACTCTGTGGTACAGGGTATAATGAGTTTGTTATGATGTTTGTAACTACCCGAAATATTGGTCCTAGATCTACCTTCAAGTATACCGATCGACTCAGAATTACTTTTTGAGTCGATTTAGCGGTGTCCGTCTGTCTGTCCGTCCGCCTGTCAGTCCGTCTGTCCATCTGTCCGTCTGTCCGTCTGTCCGTCTGTCCGTCTATCCGTCTGTCCGTCTGTCCGTCTGTCCGTCTGTCCGTCTGTCCGTCTGTCCGTCTGTCCGTCTGTCCGTCTGTCCGTCTGTCCGTCTGTCCATCTGTCCGTCTGTCCGTCTGTCCGTCTGTCCGTCCGTCTATCCGTCGGTCCATCTATCGGTTTATACACTATACAGGTAATTTTCAATCAATAGAATTGAAATTTAAAACTTAAGCATCTTTTGGACCAAGGACGAAGCCTATTGAAATTGGAGAAAATCGGTCCATGTTAAGACCTAGCCGCCATACAAACGCCCCCTTTGGATTCGGCTTAAATGACTCTAATAACCGTATTATAATAGATATCGCTTTGAAATTTAGCAGACAATCAAATTTTGTAAGAAATTTTGCAAGAATCACCATACCAAATTTCAAAGGAATCGGTTCAGTCCTTCTGGTATTCCTGTACAAACCACCCTCCCAGTATTCACATAATTCCCTCAAAATTCATAAAAATTGAAATATTTGATAAATTTTTTTTTTTTTAGGTTTTAAACGTGTACTTAAATAACCTTATCAAATCGCAATATATTTGGACCATTTTTGGACTTAGTCCCCCATATAAAAATTTGAACCGATATTCAGTTAAATCGGTCAGTTGACTAAAAAATAAACCAATTCCACTAAAATTTTACCTGTGTGTGTTTTCTACACTAAATAAAGATCTAACAACTACAGATCCAATCGGTCCATGTTTGGACTTGGGACCCATTTTCTGGGAAACACTGGTGTAGGGTATCATATGGCAGTCTTGACCGACTATAACTTTCTTACTTGTTTTTTTTATAAAAAAAGTGTTATTTTGTGTGTTTTTTTAAATACTATTTTGATACTTTTTATGAAAAAGTACTAGTTTTGTACTTTTCATAAAACATGTACTTTTTTATAAAAAAGTACTATTTTAGTACTCTTGACAAAAAAAAAAATATTTAAGAATATTTTGTAATTAAGTACTATTTTGGTTCTCTTTATAAAAAGTACTATGTATTGGTACTTTTTATAAAAAGTACTTTTTTGGTACTTTTTGTAAAAAAGTGTTATTTTGCTACTTTTTTTACTATTCGTACTAATTTGATACTTTTTATAAAAAAGTACTATTTTGGTACTTTTAAGTAAAAATAACTATTTTGGTCCTTTTAAGAAAAGTATTATTTGAAAGCTTTTCTTTTTTCTAACAATATTGTTAAGCTCCTGAGCGAAATATTTTTATAACAGAAAAAGTTTCACAGTCCTGCACTTGGACCATATTTTGATGCATTCATCATTTCTTGAAATTCTCATCAGATATTAATGAAGCACCTCTTTTCTCAGTGTGTAAATTTCTGCTAGTAAAACATATTTTACAAGGGGTTTGCAAAAAAACTAAATGTCTCATTTGTCTACAACTTCCGCTATGAAATGAAAATACATTTCCTTTATGGTACTACAATTTTTTTTTCAGATTTTTTGCAATACATAAATTGCAGCACAGTAGCAGGTTGAAAATGAAAGAAACAAAAATGTTAAATTATGCGTTTGCATAACAAGTCAATTTTTCGTATGATGATTCTTTTATTGCCGTTTGTATGTATGTAGAAACATCTATTACAAATGTAAATGATTTGCTTAAACATTTGTTACAACTGTTGCAAATGTGTCCAAGGAACAGGAAAAGATTCCTTTAGTACTCCCTCCAGTTTTTTTTTTTGCAATATATGAAAATGTTTGTGCATATGTCTGTCTGTCTGTCTCTAAGGATAAAAGATTATTTACACATTTTCACGAAAAATTATGGTTACGCACATTTTTCCAACAACTCTTTGGATAGAATTGCAAAAAAGAAAAAAACTCTTGAAATATTCAAAAGACTATTAAGTCCACTGAAGACCAGACCTCCTGTTCATTTATACATGTGTTTTGCTTCTTCCCTTCAGGGTCTGTGACATTTGTACAACAATTTGTAATGTTGCAAAATGTTTTCGGTCATCATTTAGTATGAGAAATTGGCCATTTAAAATCCCAAGCATATACGACCAACTCACTTACATATTAACACGTTCTAAAAAGAAGGACTTTAGTTTTAAATTCTAAAAATGCACTAGACATATTGTGAAAATTTAACAGCAACAGGGTTATAAGAAACAGGACTTTAAAGGGATTAAATACTTATTGGAAAAAGAAATCTTTGAATAGCAATAAAGTGTACTTTTAGTACTTTTTCCTGAAATAATTCCTTAGAAACTTTAAATTTAGAATGTAGGATCCTTCTGCGGGAAAACATTCTGTAAAACATACTTTTTGGAAATTCCAACTCTAACAATAAGTGGAATAAAAGTATTAAATAGTGTACTTTAGTACTTTATGGTAATAGAAACTTCAAATTTTAAATACAGAATCTTCGTGCAAAAAAAAAAACTTTCTAAAAAAAGTACCTTAGGAATGCCCGATTTTAATGGAACAAAAAGAGTAAACAAGTGTACTTAATATTTTCTGTTGAAGTAATTGTTTTACAAAAGGTACTTTTTATAAAAGGTACTTTTTGTAAAAGGTACTTTTTATAAAAGGCACTTTTTATAGAAGGTACTTTTTATAAATGTACTTTTTATAAAAGGTACTTTTAATAAAAGGTACTTTTTATAGAATGTACTTTTTATAAAAGGTACTTTTTATAAAAGGTACTTTTTATAAAAGGTACTTTTTAATAAAGGTACTTTTTATAAAAGGTACTTTTTATAAAAGATACTTTTTATAAAAGGTACTTTTTATAAAAGGTACTTTTTATAAAAGGTACTTTTTATAAAAGGTACTTTTTATAAAAGGTACTTTTTATAAAAGGTACTTTTTATAAAAGGTACTTTTTATAAAAGGTACTTTTTATAAAAGGTACTTTTTATAAAAGGTACTTTTTATAAAAGGTACTTTTTATAAAAGGTACTTTTTATAAATGGTACTTTTTATAAAAGGTACTTTTTATAAAAGGTACTTTTTATAAAAGTTGCTTTTTATAAAAATTAGTTTTTATAAAAGGTACTTTTTATAAAAGTTACTTTTTATAAAAGGTACTTTTTATAAAAGGTACTTTTTATAAAAGGTATTTTTTATAAAAGGTACTTTTTATAAAAGGTACTTTTTATAAAAGGTACTTTTTATAAAAGGTACTTTTTATAAAAGGTACTTTTTATAAAAGGTACTTTTTATAAAAGGTACTTTTTATAAAAGGTACTTTTTATAAAAGGTACTTTTTATAAAAGGTACTTTTTATAAAAGGTACTTTTTATAAAAGGTACTTTTTATAAAAGGTACTTTTTATAAAAGGTACTTTTTATAAAAGGTACTTTTTATAAAAGGTACTTTTTATAAAAGGTACTTTTTATAAAAGGTACTTTTTATAAAAGGTACTTTTCATAAAAGGTACTTTTTATAAAAGGTACTTTTTATAAAAGGTACTTTTTATAAAAGGTACTTTTTATAAAAGGTACTTTTTATAAAAGGTACTTTTTATAAAAGGTACTTTTTATAAAAGGTACTTTTTATAAAAGGTACTTTTTAAAAAAGTAATTTTTGAAAAAGGTAATTTTACAAAAGTTAATGTCTGTCCCACATTCCAAATTTCCGGTGTATACGATCATTATATAAGGAAATATAAAAAGTATTAAAAGTACAAATTTTTACCTTCTTTACGGCTCTTAGAAACATAATTTTCAAAAAGTACTTGTTCCAAAAGGTTTTATATCAGTAAAGTATCCTACATTCCAAATATCATGTGTCTATGATCATTATTTCAGTATATATAAAAAGTACCAAAAGTTAAATTTTTTACCACTTTTACCCCCCTAAAAAACGAAATTTCCAAAAACAACTTTTTCCAAAAACAACTTTTCCGCTTTTTTCGTCGAAGGATCCTACATTCCAAATTTCAAGTTTCTATGACCATTATTTTAAAAAATTAAAAAAGTACTTTTTACCATTTTCTTTTTTTCCGGGAGGAGAAAGTACAGTCCAAATTTCAAGTCTCTAGCTTCAGCGGTTTGGGCTGGGCGATGATGAATGAGTATGTCAGTCAGTCAGTCGCATTACTCTCTTATATATATAGATAAATGCAGTCTATTACTAACACAAAGTGGGTGGAATACAAAAAATAAAACTGGTACCTTTTATTGGTACTTTTTAAATCATTTATATATTTTTTTTTCAGAATTTTGCATAGATATTTCTATGTACTTTTCAATCCACATCCAAATGTTTAGGCATCTTTTAATAATGGCACACAAAAAAATTGTAATATTGGAAAGCGAGTTTTAATAGCACATAATTACAACATTTTTTGGTACTTTTCAATTTTTTAACAAAATTTTATTAAAGATTTTAATGAGAAAGAGCAGTACTTCTAGATATGGTGACAAGTTGTCAAGAACAAATAATTAACGGTTTAAAAAGGTTCAAAATTTAGTGAAAAATAGAGTTTTTTATGTTAGCGAAAACCTGTGGTCTCTAGGACAACAAAAAAGATTTGTTTAAACCGAGTTTTTGTATGAAAAATAGTACCAATATTTCGAAACTTGAAAATTAGTTTCTAAATTTGTTATAAAGAATTAATTCTTTGTAAAAACAACATATTTCCAGTAAAACACTTTTGACTTTTGTTACTCCTTCTCACTTTACGGGGAAAAAAATTTATGCAAAAAATCATACACTCTCATGTGACTTTATTCACATGAGAAGGATAATCAAATTGTAGGTTTTGTTACACAATCTAATGTCACTTTATGTGAATGTGTATAGTAAATTGTGTGTGTGCAGCGCTGCCAACTTTGACGATTTATCGTCATTTTGACGATTTTTGAAGTCAATTTTACTAAAATGACGATTGACGATTTTTCATTTTCGCCAGGAACAAAAATGACGATTTTATTAAATGAGGAAAAAATGGTAAACTTTTGTTAAAAAATTCAAATTTTGTAAGCAAATTCTTTGGAGTTCACTTAATTTTTTGAAAAGAAAAGAGAAAAACCTATATATTTTTTAAAAAATAGCCCCTTTTAATAAAAAAGCTTAACAATTTCGGGAAAAGACAGGAATAGTTAAAAATTCTCCAAAAAAACATTAAAAAAAAGTTTTTTAGTTGATAGACTTGTTATTAGAAGTGGTCAATATAAATTAATTGGTGTGTTAAATTTACAACGCTCCAATATTTATCAAACAAATTTTTTTGTTGATTCAAAAACATTTATTGTATTTAGTTAATAATATTATTACAACCTCTATATTTCCAACCGGTTGGAAAGTAGCCAAAGTCGTACCTATAAGTAAAAACAACTCAAATGAGTTTAGACCGATATCTATAGTTCCTATATTATCGAAAATCGTGGAACATGTCATTAAGGTACAGATGCTGAAATTTCTTGATGACAATTCCTTAATAAACACCTATCAGTCAGGATTCCGCCATGGTTATAATACATCCTCACTTCTGGTGAGTCTCACAGATTCTGTTAGAAGAATTGTAGATAGAAATGATTTAGGTGTTTTAATTTCGCTTGATTTGTCAAAAGCTTTTGACCGTATTAGTCACTCAATATTAATTCGTAAATTATGCAAATTCTTCAGATTTTCTTTATCATCGTGTAAACTTATTTTTTCTTATTTAAATAAAAGACGTCAGTTTGTTCATTGTAAAAACTCTGATTCTGGATGGGTGACAGTAACAAGCGGTGTTCCACAAGGATCAGTGATTGGACCCTTACTATTTTTGCTATATATGAATGATATTATGACAATTGTGGAAGGGTTTAAATGCGAAGTTTATATTTTTGCTGATGATATTCAGCTTCTTTTCTCTGGTGAGAAACAATTTACAGATGTTTTGGAAAGAGTTATAAATGTATTACTATCGGATGTTTCCGATTGGATGTTAAATAGCAACCTTTGTATAAATTCTTCAAAAACTAAAGCCATGATTTTTAAGTCACCTCGGAGTGAAGTTAATCTAACCATTCTGATAAATGGGGTTACTGTTGAATTTGTAGAATGTATTAAATGTCTTGGTGTCTTAATTGATTGCCAACTTAATTTTGACAAACACATTAATTGGTTATGCTTCAAAATTAATTATACTTTACGTAGATTGTATGCTTTAAATCTTTATTTACCAATAATTGTCAAGAAACGTATTGCTCATGCATTGTTAATGTCTAAATTGCTATATTGTGCAGAAGTTTTTACAGGATTTAAAAAAGGTGAAATGCGTCGATACACACTTCTCTTTAATAGGATTATAAGGTTTGTGTATAATCTTAAATTACGTGATCATGTTTCTGAATATGTTGTAGATTTCTTAGGATGTAATTTCAAGAACTTTATACAAGTTCGACTGTTGTTACATTTCTATAAAGTTATTGTATCAAGTTGTCCTGAGTATTTGAGCCGAAAATTCGTTTTTTCGCGCTCGTTAAGAAATCCACAGTTAATTTTTCCGCGTATAAATACTTCATTTCATGAACGCTCTTTTCATGTTCGTGTCATAAGAGCTTGGAATTCTTTGCCTCGAGAACTTAGGCTTTTTGATTCCTCAGTTAACGTTTTTAAAAATAAACTTGGCAAACATGCTACCCGCAATAATTTATTATAAATGTAAATGTTTTAATCTAGTAGAAATGTACTATTTTTTATATTGATTTCCTTTTAAATTGAACGCAGTTTTAGGGTTATTATTAGTTTATTATAAAAATTAAAATCTCATTATTAAATTAAAAATTGTTTTTATTTAGTTATAAGTTTAAGTTTAGTGAGTAGTATGTAAACCATATTTGGCCCTTTGGGCTTGGTTTGTGAATTGTATTTCAATAAAAAAAAAAATATCGGGATGAATTTTAATATGGGGGATATGAACAAAAAATCAATTTCAATAATCTTCGTCCTTGAGCCATAAGCTTTTCTTAAGTTTCAAATTTCAGGTCAATTAATTGATAATTGGGACTTGAAAAAGGTCGAGGACCAATATTTTGGATAGTTACAAACATCAACGGAAACTCATTACACTCTGGACCATGGAGTGGTCTGGGGTATTAACATTTTTAGTATTTATTAGCGTATTTTTGTCATGACGATTTTTTGACGACAAATTTTTTTCAACTTGACGATTTTGACGATTTTTTTTTTTTTTTAAAATTTCTCAAAAAAAAAAAAATTGGCAGCACTGTGTGTGTGTGTGTTTTAAAATTGTCAACAATTCCTCTAGTCATTTGGCCACAATCCAATCCTACTATCTAGTCCAGTGTTTCTTTTTTGTCCTTTTTACTGTTACAAAACAACAACAAAAAAATGTCTTTACTTCTACTATATGTTGCAGGGTAATTGTGCGTAAGGTGTAATTGCCTATATTTACATATATGTACCTACTCCATCTCCATGTCATTTTTTTGAAATCTAAACCATAACATTTTCATTGTTTAGGTCTATTAGTTACTTGTTCACATTCGAAACATTGAAAAAAAAAAATGCATTTGAAAATATCCAGTGTCTTAATGTTTCTATTGGCAAAGCAAGTGCGTTTACACACTCATTTGTTATGCGTTCAATAAATAGAAAGTCGTTAAAAGAATTTTGTGGTTTTTAACATTCACTTTTCAATTTGAAAATTAGAGAGAAAAAATCCTTTACTTAAGTTCTTTATTTATTCCACCTAAAGATGTGGTTATTTAAATATGGCACTCTGAGAAAAAGTGAACTAAAAAATGAGAAAATTACCTAAATTCAAGGAAAATTGATAATGATATGATAATGTCAGGTTTTACTTCTTTTAAGTTTATACTTTTCTTAAAAATAAGGACAGAAAAAAATATTTAATAGTAGTATTATTCCGATTTCAACTAAAAAAAAAATAAAAAAATTATTTCAATTTAGTTCACACACATTTGAGGACCCGGTTGTGTAAAGACACCATTGGGTTTGGATCCGATGGGTCCAGATCCAGTTGGGTCCCTTAAGAATCGTCATAGATTTTTATCCAAAATTTTTGTCCGTTTTACCTTGCTTAGTCTTTGAGGTACGTGAATTTAGGAGCTAAAATAGTGACCTAGCCTCCATACAAACATTCCCTTAAAATTTGGATTAAATGACTATAATTACCGCATTTTTAAAGGTATCCTTTCGAAATTTAAAAATAAATCAGACCAGTCCTTCTTGTAGCCCAGATACAAGCCACCCTCCCGATTTTCGCATAAATCTCTCAAAATTCATGAAAATTGAAAATATTTTGTTAAAATTTTGGTGTCAAATCAGATTGTAGTTGGACCATTTCTGGACATAGTCCTCATATACACACAAAAAATTATTGGCTAAAAATTTTCAATTAAATGTATTGATCAACAAAATTTAAATGAGTCAATTAATATTTTGATTAAAATTTTTGTTATTTTGTGTAACAAATTTTCAACATACCAGATTTTTTTTCGCTTTAATTTTTTTGAAAAGATTTATTCAAAAATATACAAAATATTCGAGCTTTACTATTTTTATTGTTGGCAACAATTTGGAAAGCAAAAAAGATGAATTTTTTGATAATTTTGTCATAAGCTTACAAATCATTTGTTAAATCAATCATTATTTTGATTGACTTTAAATAAAAAATTGATAAAACTTTTGATCAAAATCGAAAAAATTTTTTGATTGAAAAAATTTTCAATCAATCACCTACAATTTGATGATTGGTATAACAATTTTTTTAATTGGAGGAATTTCAGTCAAAAATTTGATTGAATCCGCGTTTTTGTTGATTGAAATTCGTTTAAAATTTTTTCTGTGTAAAAATTCCGCCTGATATTCAGTTAAATCGCTTTATTGGCAAAAAAATGCCCACTTCACTCAAATTTTGTTTGTATGTGTTAAAGATTCAATTAAAGATATAACAAGAGATAGATCCAATCGGATCCATGTTTGGACTTGGGACCCATTTTCCGGAAAACACTGGTGTAGGGTATCATATGGTCGGTCTTGGCCGACTATAATTTTCTTACTTGTTTTCACAGTTTAGGCAATTTCCAAATTTATAGTTAGATTTTACTAAATTGTGAAACAAATTATGAACTATTATTTAGAAAATTGGGTCCCAAAATTTAGTTTAGGTCTTTTTCCAAAAAAAAAAAAAAAAATTAAAAACAAAAAAATTAAAAATTTAACTTGTATTAAAATTTAACAATGATGTCGCACACTTAAATACTTATGTACCAACGAAAATATGATTTTTAGTACAGATTAACGGTACTTTTTTCGTGACTTTTTTTGGTACTAAATTTTTTTCAGAATTATTTGTTTTACTTTTCTTTCAAGCCCAAATGTGGGTCCGTTTGTACGGACACTTACTAGTATTACCTTTTTGGTACTTTTCCTTACAAATCAAAATTTTAAATTTAAAAACATTTTCATTGTATTTTTCACACCCGACTAAAAATAAATATACAGGTCCATATATAATTTGAAATTGAGCCATATATAATTTAATTTGTCCCAACACGTATTTGGATAAAATAAGATGATGAAATTGGTGGATCAAAATAGCTCAAAATTTGTTAAATTAGATTAAATATGATCGTTTTTGATCCGAATATTGGGTTTGTCGAATTTGATATAATTGTATATAATTTTATATCATAAGATAAAATATGTAGAATTTTGCATAAAATATTTTTTTTATCTCATAATTTTTAAATTTATCCCAAATTTTTTTCGGGAAATGCAAAAAAAAAAATTTGTGTCCGGGACTTAGAAATTTCCAAAAAAATTCGAAATTTAAAAATTTTTTTCTTAAAACTTTGTTAATAAATTTTTACTTCAAAAACATTTTTACTAAAAATGTTTTTTATCCAGGACTTAGAAAGTTCTACAAAACTTTTTGACTCCAAAACGCAAAAATTATTTGTGTCTGGAAATTTAAAAAAAATTTCTCGGGACTTAGAAAACTTTTTTCCCCGATTCGGCACCATATATATGAGGCATTCCACACCAAATGTTCCCTACAGAAAAACATGTGTCCCGTAAATTTCTGAATAGGTTGTTTGGATAGCCCTATATGGAACTAAGAAAATTGTGTTTTTGGTTTTTCTAATTTTCAAAAACTGGGCTTAGAATTTTTTTTTTAAAGTTTAGATGGTTGTCCATCCGCACAAAAAAATTCAGAAACACGTTCTTCGTTTTTTTCGAGAAAATCGTATTTGAATATTAAATTTTATAACAATTTTGTAATTTGCTTGTATTTTATTAATTGCATGAATATTACTCATTCGCAACGTTAATACAAGAAAATACATCCAAATTACAAAATTGTTATGAAATTTAAAATTGTTTAAAAAATGTTTTTCTGAATTTTTTTGTGTGGATGGACAAGCATCTAAACTTAAAAAAAAAAGAAAAAAAAAATTTTAATCGATAGCCCATACAAAACTATATAAGAATGTTAATTTTTAAAATTGTGGTGCATTCCGTTTTAATGTTATAAATATTTAATCAAGGCAACTCGCCACAAATTTTACCATTTTTCCAATTTTTGACCACGTCTTCTAAGCCCAGTTTTCGAAAATTAGAAAAACCAAAAACGCAATTTTCTTAGTTCCATATAGGGCTATCCAAACAACCTATTCAGAAATTTACGGGACACATGTTTTTCTGTAGCGGAACATTTGGTGTGGAATGCCTCAATTGTGGGACAAACTATGAATTATTATTTAGAAAATTGTGTCCCAAAATTTAGTTTAGGTCTTTTTCAAAAAAAAAAAAATTTAAAAACAAAAAAATTAAAAATTTAACTTTTATTAAAATTTAACAATGATGTCGCACACTTAAATATGTACCAACGAAAATATGATTTTTAGGATAGATTAACGGTACTTTTTTCGCGCCTTTTTTTACAGAACTATTTGTTTTACTTTTCTGTCAAGCCCAAATGTGGGTCCGTTTGTAGGGACACGTACTAGTATTAGCTACACTCAAAATAATACATTAGTAGATTTACTAATTTTTTTTGCTAATGCTGGTTAGCTAACTTTTAGCAAATTTTTAGTTGAGACTAGCTGGCCCGGTCCGCGTTGCTGGCCCATATATAAGATAAGTATTATATTTCGTCTCGCTTCAAATATACATATAGCCCTGCAAAAAAAGTAATGAATTTCTTAACATAGAAAAATTTGTGGGCGTGGTTTTAAAGACCCGATTAGGCAGATAATCATCTTCAAATTTTATTTTAGGAACTAAAAAAAATTACCATATCTTCGACTTTGCGAACTGTTCAAATTTAAAACTTCTTTAGTATCATTAAGTACAACAAAAAAATAAATTGCGCATGTTCTTCGTTCTTATCGTGCGATATTGCCTTGAGTTCAAACAAACCTTTATAGTTTTCCCGAATTTTCCACTTTTCCGGGGCACTTTTCTCATTTATATTTCCTTAAAAACTAAAGTGGTTGACATAATTAGATAAAAGTGGGCATTGAAATTTGCGTGGTAAGTTAAACTTGTAGATATCTTAACAATACCCAAGGATTTGAAATCATTTGTATCAAGTTTAAGCGGAATCTAATAAGAAATATTTTTTTTAACAGATTGAATTATAGTAAAAATTAATTTTAGATATATCGAAAAATGTTGGCGACGAAAATCTATCTTTCCGAACAATTACATGGACTATTACGAACATTTAAAATAAAAAAAATTGCCAAATCGGTCCAGGCATTCTCAAGTGTTTCCAATTTTAAGCATATTGAAAAATGTTGGCTTTGAAGTGGGGGAGGACTATAAGTATTTCCGTATAATCCTTACTTGGACTATATTGATCATTAAAGAAAAACATTTACAAAATCAGCCCAGTTGTTCTCCAATTTTAGATGTATTGAAAAAAGTGGGAGTGGACAATTTTTATTTCCGTAAAAACCTTAGTTGTACTATCACGAACGTCAACAAATACTACTAATAGCCAAATCGGCCCTGCCGTTCCTCTTTTTTAGATATATCGAAATTAAAGTAGTCCAACTTAAACCAAAGTTGGACTATGACGAACATTTAAAAAATAAAGTTTAGTAAAATCGATCAAAGGAGGCGTAAAAGTATGCGTGATTAATTTTTTTTCGAAAAAAACCTTAGACGAACATTTAAAAAAAATATTCTCCAAATCGGTCAGTTCTCAACTGATGCGATTACGAACGAACTATGTACATTTGATTTTAATTTATATTTTATTATTTTTCTAAAGAGCAAAACTTTTTCTTGCCGTAAAAACTTTGTTTGATTTTAACCAACTTTAAAAGTGGGCGTAGAAATGGAAAATTGTTCTTTCCGAAAAACCTTAGTTGTGCTGAACATTAAAAACAAAATTAGACCATTAATCCAGCCATTTCATGATTGAAAATATATATATCGGGAAAAGTGACCGTAAAAATAGGCGTGTACAATTGTTCTTTTCTTAAAAATCTTTTGCAGACTATAACCAAATCGGTCTACCCGTCTTAGTTCTTTCGATACATATCAAAAAGTGGGCGTGGGAAATTCTACTACCCATAAAAACCTTATTTGAATTATTTTGAACATTTTCAACAAAAATTAGCCAAAGTGGGAGTAGTAAATTTTTTTTTTCGTAAAAATCAAAGTTGAAATATGATGAAAATATATTTAAAAAAAAATTGTCAAATTGGTCCAGCCATTCTCAGATTTTAGATAAATTGAAAGTGGGCGTAAAAGTGGGCATGGTCGATTTTCCTTTCAGTACAAACTTAAATTGGATTATTACGAACATTTAAATAAAAAATTACCCAAATCGATACAGCCGTTTTCCGATTTTAGATAAATCGAAAAAAGTGGGCGTAAAAGTGGGCGTGGTCAATTTTTCTTTACGTAAAAACCTAAGTTGGGCTATGACGAATATTTCAAAAAAAAAAATTGTCCAAATCGGTCCAGCCGTTCTCAACTGATGCTGTTACCAACGAACGACAATTGATTTTTATTTATATAGATTAGCATGTTAGCAAAAATATCTTGTAAACTTCATTTAGCGCATTAGCAATTTCAAACAAAATTTGAACTAATTTTTTTTGCTAAATTTAAAATTGAGTTGACCAAATTTTTACAAGCTTTTTTGTTAATATTAGCAAAATAAATGGTAATTTTTTTTTTATTTTCAGAAAACTTAAGATGGCGCTATCTCGGAAACTAAGCCAGATAGAGCAAAATGGAGGCCATTTTTGGTTCTTTAGCTCTTCATAGTATAGCCGGTCCTCTTCACACGTGTGGACCCTAATAGTTCCTAACTTTGGACCCAAAAAAGTTAGCTTTCCCAAAAGTTTTAAAATGCTCATATCTCGGTAAATATTGACGACACGACAAAAAGTCCAAAAGCATTTTTGTAGCTCTCAACACGTAGAACAAGACCGCAAAAGACAAAGCTCTCCGAGTAATATTTTTGAAGTTATCAAGTTTTGTAATTCTCAAAACCCCAGTGGTCCACTAAAATCACGTATCTCAAAAACTAAGCAAGGTAGACCGAAACGGACACAAACTTTGGATCAAAAATTATGACAATTTTTAATGAACCCAACTTGGAATAGGCTCATCGGGGTCTGGACCTATCGGGTCCGAACCCAATGGGGTCCTCAAATGTGTATGAACTAAGTTGAAATAAAAAAAAATCAGTAAACTAATTTTTGGCAAAACATTTTTGCTTACTTTACCAAAAAAGTTGTTACGAGAACTTGCAGATGCTGTGTCTACACAACCAGGTTAATTTATTATGGGTACCAGGCATAAGCGTAGCTAGACCATTATTCTGGGGTGGGCAAAAGCCCCCCCCCTCCAAAAAAAAAAACTTGAAAAAAAATATTAAAACTAAAAAACATATAACAAGAAATCACAAAAAAAAAAAAGTATTTAAAAAATTAAAGTTAACTACTATTTTCGTTTAAAATATATATACAATAACACTGCTCTACACGTTTTTCGCAGACATATTTAGGGAATTCACATGGGTATCGTATTTGGTGTTGTATGTTGTATGTCCTATCTAAAAACAGGGTTGGTTAAACTTTAAATTAATAATACGAAACTTACACGCAGTGTTGCCAGAAAATATTTGGCTCTTGTCCCCAATTTGAAAAATGAAATCCCCAAAAATACCCTACAAATTATGTAAAATCCCCAAAAAAAAATTTAGTGAATATTCAAATATAAACTCTCTTTTAATTAAAAAAATGGTGTTTATTAAACAAAGGCCCTTACCACAAGTAAACAAAAAGTCTATTTTAACAACACTCAAAAAATTATGTTAGTAAAATCAACTGAAAAAGTCAGTTAAAGTAACTACTTTGTAAGTTGTTTTGGGGTCAACTACTTTTTCAGTTAAATCAACTAACAATGTTAGTTATTTTAACTGACAAAAAACAACTGACTTATGTAGTAAAAACTACTTACATTTGTAGTCAAAACAACTAAAATGTAGTTAAAATATAATAATAATATATAATTTTTTTTTCAAAATATTTTTCAAAAAAAAAAAAAAAAAAATGAAGACCAATTTTTTTTTTTTTTTAAAGTTGTGAAAAATTAAAAAAACCAAAATTTATTTTTATTTTATGGAAAAAAACTTTGAAAATTTTTCAGAGATAAAAAAAAATAAAATTAACTACTTTAAATAACTGTTACTACATCACAGTACTTTTTTGTTAGTTATTCAAAAAAACGACTTAAAATAACTAACAGAAATAGTTGTTTGATATTTTTCATACAAAAACAACTGACTTTGTAGTTGAAAACAACTAACTACTGTAAAATATACAAACAACTAACATGTAGTAACTTACATCATTTTCTGAGTGAAACGTTTTATTTTAAATTTCAAATTTCAATACATTTTTTGAAAGTCGATTTTAAAAACAAAAACAATTTGTATGGAAATAAAATTAAAAGCTGATTCTAAATATATTTTATTTTTCTATAGTAAGGCTGAATATTTTTATACTAATTTTAAGTTAAGACCTTTTTATGATATTTAAATATTAAATTTTAAATAAAAAAGTTGTATTAAATCGCCTTCTCGAGATATGAGAATTTCAATTTTTTGTGAATCAAGCCCCCAAATCCAAAAATTCTGTTGATATTAAAAACGTGTAAATGTTGTCTTTTTATTCCTCTTCCCTACAAAATTACATACCTTTTGAAAAAAAAAAAATCCGGGGTCGATAAGATCAGGAATACCATCAGAACATTGTAAGGAAGTTAAAAATGTATTTTTTTTGGTTTTATCCTTATAACTATTCGAATTTTGAAAAAAAAGAAAAAATATTGTTCAAATCAGATATTTGCTTTTGCAAATATTTCTGGATATACTCAACGAAATTTGGATTTTAACCCCACGTTCTCTTATTTGAGTATCTACAGGATTTTTTTCACAATTCGAATAGTTATGGATAAAACTAAAAAAAAAACATTTTATACTTCCTTACATGCCCTGATGGTATCGAGACTGGATTTCTTGCAAAAAATAGGTAATTTTATTGAGGGGGGAAAAATATAACTTTAACACACACTTTCCCAATCTTAAGAAATTTAATTTTTCTGATGACTGATTCGTATTCAGGAGGCAGGAATACTTAAGAAAATGTCTTTTAAATTTTTTCTCTCAATATTACCAAAAAAATATTAAAATTGGTACAAAAAAACGTATCTTTTAAAATATGCATATTTGTTCATAATTTTTACTTTTTTTGCAAATATTTTTCGGATATAATCAATGGATTTTAAATTTTAACATCAGGTTCTCTTTATTGGAGTGTCCACTATACATATCTGGTTTGAACAGGAAATTTCTTGCAAAATTTGGATATTTATTGCAAAAAGGACGTTGCCAACTTCCGTGACATTACCTGATGGAATCCCTGATCGTATCGAGCCCGGATTTCTTGGATATGTTAGGATTTTTTATAAGAAATTTTAATAAAAAAAGATATTCCTTTAACATACACTTTTCCAATATTAAAATAATTGTTGGTTTTGAAGGCTTGGTCCACAAAATATTTAAATGCCTATATCTCGAGAAGGCTAACCACCAATTTGTTTGTAAACAAAGAAATATTTTTTATTTTGATATCTCATTACTTTGCACTTAAGTAGATGTTCTAAAATAAATAAACAAAATATTTTTTTATTGTTCCCAAATAAATTGGTGGTCAAAAGTATAAGAGGTCAAAAAATAATGGTTTCTTTAGCTGTATTGATTGACTTTTAATATTTTTGTATGTCGTTAGAAAAATTATTTGACAACTCAAATAATTAAATATATAATAGTGGTACTCAGAGTCTTAATTGCCAGCCCTGGCACTGGTGGTAAAAGAGCACTTTTTAAAATTACTTTTCAAAATACATGTATTTTTTGAAAGAAGCACTCTTTTGCTATATTGCCAGCCTGGCAACAAGACTCTGAATACCTCTAATATAAACTATTCTGAGTGTGAAAAAAAAAATAACTTTGTTCGACCCTTGTAAAACATTATTTACTAAAATTACTCCCGTCCTAAATTATTTTATCTTGCTCAATCCAAATGATGGGATTAAGGACAGTTTTACGGGGAAAAAAACAAAAAAACTGTTGTCTACCAGCTTCTAAAGACTGCAATCTTACAATTAGTGCATTTACAAAAAATATTTTTATTTTTCAAAAAACGTCAAAAAATAATTAAAGCATTGTTACTTTAATTTTACTACTTTGACATTAACAAATGAATGCAGTTGTAATTTTTGACTGCATTCTGTACCAATGTCAATCTCATTAATTGGT
Source organism: Pegoplata infirma (assembly GCA_963921195.1). Taxonomy (NCBI): domain Eukaryota; kingdom Metazoa; phylum Arthropoda; class Insecta; order Diptera; family Anthomyiidae; genus Pegoplata; species Pegoplata infirma. The sequence continues at coordinate 20,647,607 of OY992540.1, forward strand.
AATAATAGTCTTAACAATTTTAAAAATTAAGTTTTTGAAATAAAGAAAATCCCTAAATTTTAGAAAAAATCCCCAAAAATTAGCGAAATCCCCAAATCCCTCCCCTGGAAATCTTGTCCCCAACCCAAACTCGAAATCCCCATTTTGGGGACAAATCCCCTTATCTGGCAACACTGCTTACACGATATGACGATACAACATTTATACCTATGTTTTGTGTGCTATTTTCAAGTATGCTAACAAGAAGAGAATCTAAGAGAAAATTATCAAATGAGCGATAAATAATTTTTACCAACCCTGTTCTTGGATACGACATACAACATATACAACAAATACGATACCCATGTGAATTCCCTAATTGAATAAATTTTCTAAAGTATTTTAGAAAAGTTGTATCAAATAGCCTTGTCGAGATTTACGCATTTTCATTTTTTGTGGACCAAGCCCTCAAATCCGAATTTTTTTTAATATTAATATTTTTTTATTTGAACATGGTCCACAAAAATTGAAAATGGCTATATCTCGAGAAGGCGATTTGATACAATTTTTCTGATGACAGATTAGTGTTTAGGAGGCAAATTTTTGGGAAATGTTAAAACACATTTCTCTTTTTTTTTTAATTTTACCAAAAAAAATCATAAAAATTTGTACGAAAAAATATATGAAAAAATATGCAAATTTGGTTCAAAACTTTGATTTCTTGTGCAAATATTTCTGGTTATACTTAATGGATTTTAAACCCAGGTACTTTTTCTTGGAGTGTTTACTTTACATATCTGCTTTGAAAAGGATATTTATTGCAAAATTCGGATACTTATAATTCATTCCACCAGACATTTGGTGATTTTAGGCATTTTTTGACCGAGGGTCTTCCGATTTTTGTTATTTTTTTCATACAGATACTCTATGGAGCCAATTTCCAATTTCATCCATCAGATCGAAAATATTCGAAAAACTCGCGATTTTATTCACGATTTTCGTTTTTAAAAAAGTAAAAAAAATGCAAAATCTTTGTAACTTTGAGCAGCTGTATTTTCTAAACTACTTATCGCATTTTAACAATCTATAGCGCATACGAATGGTATGTAAGTCTATTTTAATATCTAATAAACTGAAAAAATATTAGTGGTTTAAAAGTGCATTTTATATGCAAATGCAGTTTTGAAGTGCATTTTGCGAAACTTTTACCCCTTTTAATTTTTTTTTAATTAGCATATTTGGAAAATTAAAAATTTTTTCTACAAAAGAATGTTTTCATTACAATGGACCGAGAATGTATGCTATTTTTAATATTTATTTCTAAAAAATACTTCCTTAAGTTTCCCTTATAAAAATTTTTATTTTTTAAATTATACCAAAATCATGTAAAAAGATATGTTTTTAAATCGTTATATTTTCAAAAGTACTAATCGTATCTTATTGTTTTTATGCAAATTAGAAAGGTATTTTTAACCATTTCTTGCATTTAATGACCGCAAAAATATTGGTTTTTCACAAATGCATTTTAAATGCAAATGCAGTTTTGAAGTGCATTTTTCAAAACTTTTACCCGTTTGAATTTTTTTAATTATCATATTTGAAACGTTTACAATTTTTACTACAAAATAATGTCCTCCTTATAATGGACCCACAGAGTGTGCTATTTTTAAAGAAATTTTAAAAATTTCCTTAGAACGAATTTTCATATTTTGAATTAAACCAAAAAAAATCTGAAATTATGTTATTTTTTAAAAAATTCTAAAAAATAGCACACACAGTGGGTCCATCATTAGGAGGACACTATTTTATAGTAAAAATTGTAAACTTTTCGAATATGATAATTAAAAAAAAAAATAAAGGGGTAAAAGTTTAAAAAAATGCACTTTAAAACTGCATGTGCATTTAAAATGCATTTTCGAAACACCAACATTTTTGCGGTCATTATAATCAAAAAATAGACAAAAATACCTTTCTAATGTGCATAAAAGCAATAATATACGATTCGTAGTTTTGAAAATATAACGGTTTATAAACATGTCTTTTTTTGGGTTAATTTAAAAAATAAAATTTTTTATAAGAGAAACTTAAGGAAGTATTTAAAAAAAAAAAAATATTAAAAATAGCATACATTCTCGGTCCATTGTAATGAAAACATTTTTTTGTAGCAATAATTCTTAATTTTCCAAATATGCTAATTAAAACAAAATTAAAAGAGGTAAAAGTTTCGCAAAATGCACTTCAAAACTGCATTTGCATATAAAATGCACTTTTAAACCACCAATATTTTTCAGTTTATTAGATATTAAAATAGACTTAAATACCATTCGTATGCGCTATAGATTGTTAAAATGCAATAAGTAGTTTAAGAAATACAGCAGCTCCAATTTACACAGATTTTGCATTTTTTTTACTTTTTTAAAAACGAAAATCGTGAATAAAATCGCGAGTTTTTCGAATATTTTCGGTCTGATGGATGAAATTTAAAATTGGCTCCATAGAGAATCTGTATGAAAAATATACCAAAAATCGGAAGACCCTCGGTCAGATTTTTTAAAATGTGTCATGGAATGGACGTTATAAGGATGTAACCATAAAAACAAAGTTTAAACAATTAAAAAAAAGGAAAATTGTCGGGGGTGGGCTAAATGCAAAAATGTCTGGGGTGGGCTAAATCGGGTCTAGGGTGGGCTTTGCCCACCCCAGCCCCCCCGTTTCTACGCCTATGGTACCAGGACACAACGGAATACAGGGAAATGAAAAGGCAGATGAACTCGCAAAACTTGGAGCTGATGGTTTAGGTACCATGGTGCCAGTTTTACCACCACTTCAACACTATAAACTTAAACGGAATTCCATCAATGTTGCAAAGGCAAACAGGAGGTGGAGAGAACTGACAACATGCAAAATCAGCAGAACTTTGTGGCCAACTTATGATCAAGGGAAAACTCAATATCTACTATCACTTACGAGAAGGGAATGCCGAGCTCTGACTGGGATAATAACTGGTCATTGTCTTATCGGCATCCATGCCAAGAATATTGGACTTACTTCAGACGCTAGTTGTAAAAGATGCGCTTCACCAGGAGTAGATGAAACGATGGAACACATACTTTGTCACTGCCCAGCTGTGGCAAGGAGTCGCCGATCCATTACCGGTCAGATAAGTTTCGGTACTTTGGAGGATATAACGCAAATGGATCTTAGGATATTGAAAAGATTCGCAATGACTTTGAACGTGTTTAATTTGCACCGCTAGCGGAAAAAAGTTTTGTGGTACCGCTATGGACCAAGAGGTCTATGCGAGGTGTCAATCGGACACCGCCACCCTAACCTAACCTAACCTACCAAAAAAGTTGTGGGTTCAAAATCAGCAAATTTTCTTGTAGGTTTACAAGCTTTTTTTGCTAACTTTGCAGTTTTTTTTTGAGTGCAGTATATACCTTTTTTTGGTACTTTTCCTTACAAATCAAAATTTTAAATTTAAAAATATTTTCATTGTATTTTTCACAATCACTAATTGAGTAAAAAATTTTTTTTATAATTATATATAATTTGATAAATTATATATAATTATATAAAATTATATATAATTATATAAAACTATACACAGAAAAAAATAAAAAAAAATTTTGAGTAAATTTTTAATACTATTGAGTAAAAAATTACTCAATTTTCCACCAGTAAACGATTTAATAGTATTGAGTAAACTTTTAATAAAAAATTATTAAATGCTTAATAAAAAATTTGAGTAAATTATTAATTCACACAATTAAATCTTTACTTAAAATTTTTTAATATTTTTAAGTAACTTTTTAATTGTGTCAAGTAAAAATTTACTCAAAATGTATCAAATTATTTTTTTAAAAAGTTTAAAAGTTTCTAATTTTTTTTTTCCAAAAAAATTGCTTTTACAAACTTTACCAAATATACTTATGTCTTCAAGACAAAGTAAAATTTTATATACATATACAAAAAACAATAAACTAAATGAGAATTCAAAACACCAAGAGAAAAAAAAAGAATAAAAAAAAATATTAAATTTGTATTAAATTATTTACTCAAATTTTATTTTCAATTTTTGAGTAAATTTTTAATTGCGTCAATTAAAAAATTACTCAAATTTTTTTTAAAAAATTAAACAAGTGATTACTCAAATTTGTTTCCTCCATATTTTTTTCTGTGTATAGATGTTTTTGTTTTCAAAAATTTGATAAAATTAGATAAAATTATATATAATTTGATAAAATTATATATTATTGTATCTAAATTTTTTATCTAAATTTATAAAATTTTATAAAATTATATATAATTTGATATAATTTCATAACATTTTATATAAAACAAATTCTGATATAATTATATATAATTTGATAAAATTATAAATATTTTTTTGTATATAATTTTATCTAATTTTGATATACTTTTACTTAGCATTTTTCCATTGCTGTAAAAAATTTCCATTTAAATATATTTCAGGGAGGTGTGGTTAATATTTCCGCAACTGATATACTTACACTGAATTTTTTTTTCACTTGAAAACAATTTTGCAATTTAAATAACATATAATTAAATATTTATAAATTAATATCAACCATTATTAATTTATTTCATAAAATCGTCTAACCAATTAAATAACATGCCGCAATTAATGGCACAGAAATATAAATAAAAAACGTGAATTATTTAAAACACAGTTAATGACAAAAAAAAAAAAATATTTAAAAATAATAGATACTCGTATGAACAAAAAAAAAAAAAATCTGTGTGATTTTTTCTTTCCCAAAAAAATATGACGTTTTTTTGCATTAAAATTTATAGCATTTTTTTATTAATTATAAATGTTTGTTTTGATATGCAAATTTTTAGAAGATAGATCTACACCATTTACAGATGGTTTTTGTTTTTAAAAGTATGTTTAAATATTTAAATGACAATTTAAAATTTAAGAAATGCAATTTTAAATTTGAAAAAGTCCTTCACAACAAAAACTGTTTGAAATTCATTTTAAGTTATACAAATATCGTTCAAGGACCCTATAAAGTATATATGTGTATTTTGTAATACTTGATCTGTTTTAATTTGTTCTGTAAAATTTCAGAAACTTGCTCTTCAAGCAAGTTTAGGTGTTGTTAAAATGGTGACAAAATCAGGTGATGGCATTTCATTCCACTTTATTTAGAACTTTCAAAATCGTTATCACGAAAATCCTAGCTGATCCTGTTTTTGAGTTATTTCTAAATAATTACACTGTTTGACAACGAAAACCTACCAGTAAAATATCCATCTGATTTTTATAGATTTTGCTCTCCTGATTTCAAATCTGCCATCTAAATTTTTCTAGCACGTATTGTTTTTGTGATACTCGCTATTAAAAAGTCTAATCCAATAATTTCAGACTTTTAGTGCTCCTCTGTTATATATTCATTCAAAATATAGGACTAGATCTCATATAAAATTGACCTCCTGATTCCAAAACTGCAATCCATTTTTATTGCATGTTACGTTTTGGGGATATTCGCGTTTGAATTTTTTTTTCGAAAGCGAATACCTTGAAAACCGAACATGCCAGACAAATTTGGATTGCAGTTTTGGAATCTGGAGGTCCAATTTTTATGAAACCAAATCCTATTTTCTTGGAAGCTACATAAAAATATGTAACAGTGGACCCCAAAATGTGCTAAATTATAAATTTTTTTGACTTTTTAACAGCGAATATCTCGAAAACGGTCTTCGCTAGAAAAATTTTGATTTCAGAATTGAAATCAGGAGAGCAAAATCTATAAGAATCAGTTGGATATTTCACTGGGAGGTTTTTGTAGTCAAACAGTGTAATTATACCCTACACCACACTGTGGAACAGGAAAAACCATTTACAGATGGTTTTTGTTTTTAAATGTATGTTTAAATATTTAAATGACAATTAAAAATTTAAGAAATGTAATTTGAAATTTGAAAAAGTCCTTCACAACAAAAACTGGTTGAAATTCATTTTAAGTCATTCAAATATTGTTCAAGGACCTTATAAAGAATATATGTGTATTTTGTAATACTTGATCTGTTTTAATTTGTTCTGTAAAATTTCAGATGTCTGTTGAAATCAGTTTTTAGAAACATTTAGGAGGATTTGAGGGCCCATATGTTTAGGAAATGTTCGCTGTTTCTCGGGTCAAATCGGTATTAAAAATCAGACAAATTGGTTCAGTGGTTTATAAGTTATATGGGAAATCATAATACTCGAAGGAGAAAATTAATTTATTTAACTCAAACAATGTTTTTTTTTCTCAAAAAAAAAAATTATTCAAAATTTTCTTTTATTTTATGGATTTTTTATAGACTTTTTAAAAAATTTCCAATTTAATTTTTTGTAAATGGTGTTTAGTAATATTTTTTTTTATTTATTTTTAAATAATTTTGTTTTTGTTGACAATAAATAATGTGTAAATACCTGTTAGAAATAGAAGTATTCGATGATGACGTACATTTTTCTGCATGATTGTTATAATTTTTAAATAAACTTTACACTTTTTTTTAATGTTTATTGTTATTAAATATTTGTTTAAATATTAACATTTAATATAAATCAATAATCAACCACATATTAGTAAATAATATTAACTAAAAATTGATAAATTTTGTTGACCAAGTCAACAAATAAATAACAGGTAATCAGCGGTAGTAGTAAGTTATCTTTTTGTGGGTATAACTGTATATATATTTTTGAAAATAATAAGGGTACTCAGAGTTTGTCATAATGGAATAGTTCGGTTTTCAACTTACAACGTCACAAAAAAACAAGACCGACTATAAAATACCATACACCAGTGTTTTCCGGAAATTGGATCCCAAGTCTAACCATGGACCGATTGGATCTATCTTTGTTAGATCTTTAATTAGTGATTTAAATGAATATAGGTTAAAATTTGTATATGGGGATTAGTCCAAAAATGGGTTAAAAATAATCAGATCAAAAATACACTTTAAACATCTACAAACCAAATTTTAATCAAATAATTAATTTTTTCACGAATTTTGAAAGATTTTCGGGAGGTTGGTTTGTATAGGGGCTACAAGTAAGATTTTTCGGATTTGACTCAAATTAAGTTTAAAAGAAAGACTGCCTCAAGCTGTATTAAAAGGTTAAGGGGAAAAAAGGTTTAGATTTAAAAAAAAAACAGCCAAATTTTGCAAATTTCTAAAAACCGTTTGACCGATTTAATTTTTTTTGATACTCGGTTTAGTGCATCAAAATAAATAAAGTGTCGCCACACCCCTCTTCCAGCAAGTTTAGATTTGTAAAAATGGTGATAAAAAACGGGTAATGGCATGTCATTCCTCTTTATTTTGAACTTTAACAAGTAAGAAAATTATAGTCGATCAAGACCGACCATATAATACCCTACACCAGAGTTTCCGGGAAAATAGGTCCCGGAAAATGGGTCCCATGGTCTTTATTTTGTCAAATCTTTAATAAGTGTAAAAAACACCTTCAAATCAAATTTGAGTGAAATAGGCTTCTATTTGTTGTTTATATTTCGCTTTAAATGAATATCGGCCGAAATTTTTACGTGGGGTCTAAGTCCAAAACTGGTCCGGTGATAATCAGATTTGATAAGGTTATAAAAGTACGCGTTTAACACACACAAACAAAATTTTATTTAAATATTTTCTATTTTCATGAAATGTGAGAGATTTATGTGAAAATCGGGAAGGTGGTTTGTATGGGGCTACAAGAGGAAATGGTCCGATTCATTCTAAATTCGGAATGGTGATTTGTGAAAACAAAAAACGTTTACCTTCCAAATTTCGAAAAAATACCTGTTATAATACGGTTATTAGAGTCATTTGTGCCAAAACTAAAGAGGAACTTTGTATGGGGGCTAGGTCTAAATATGGACCGATTATTTCCATTATTTCAATAGGCTTCGTCATTGAGCCAAGAGAGGCTTAAGTTTCAAATTTGAAGTCAATTGATTAAAAATTACGACCTGTATCGTGTTGACACCGTTTACATGGACAGACAGACGGACGGACATTGCTAAATCGACTCAAAAAGTTATTCTGAGTCGATCGGTATACTTAAAGGTGGGTCTAGGACCAATATTTCGGGTAGTTACAAACATAAGCACAAACTCATTATACCCTGTACTAGAGATGGGCGCTGGTCACGTGATTTGCGTGATTCACGTGAATCACGCGTGAATCACGCGTGAGTGTGAGTGATTTTCATTTCAATAACGTGATTGTGAGTGAGTGTGAGTTGAAAAAAAATCTGAGTGAGTGATTAGTGAGTGATTCATTTATTTTTTGCGTGAGTTTGCGTGATTAGATTTTTTGATTTGCCCAATTTTTTTTTAAATTTTTTGTAAAAATTTTTTTTTCGAATTTGCTTTCTTTTTTTGGCAAAAAATTTTATTGCGTGAGTAGATTTTGCGTGGCTCACGCGTGAGCGTGATTGAATTTTGCGTAAGTCACGCGTGAGCGTGAGTAACTTTTTTATTACTTACGTGAATAGTGAGTGAGCGTGAGTAACAAAAAAAATTGCGTGAGTGATTCGATTATCTTTTGCGTGAGCGTGAGTGAGTGTGAGTCAAAATCCACTTACGCGCCCATCTCTACCTCAGTGTGGTGTAGGGTATAAAAATCGTTAACACGAAAATCCTATATGAGCCTGTTTTTCAGTTTTTGCTAAATAACAAGTAAGAAAATTATAGTCGGTCAAGACCGATAATACCCTACACCAAAGTTTCCCGGAAAATGGGTCCAAAGGTAAAACATGGACTGATTAAATCTATATTTTATCAAATCTTTAATAAGTGTAAAAAGCACTCACTAATCAAATTTGAGTAGAATAGGCTACTTTTTGTTGACAATAAACCACTTTAACTAAATATCGGGCGAAATTTTCACATGGGACCTAAGTCCAAAAATTGTCCGATGATAATCAGATTTGATAACGTTATCAAAGTACGCGTTTAACATACACAAACAGAATATTAATTAAGTATTTTCTATTTTCATGAAATTTGAGAGATTTATGTGAAAATCGGGAAGGTGGTTTGTATGGGGGCTACAAGAAGAACTGGTCCAATTCGGAATGGTGATTTGTGTGGATAAAACATGATTACCTGCCAAATTTCGAAAGGATACCTATTAAAATGCGGCTATTAGTGTCATTTGAGCCAAAACTAAAGAGGACCTTTGTATGGGGGCTAGGTCTAAATATGGACCGATCAATTTCAATAGGCTTCGTCCTTGGGCCAAAAGTGGCTTAAGTTTCAAATTCAAGTCAATTAATTAAAAATTGCGATCTGTATCGTGTTTACATCGTTTACATGGACAGACGGACGGACATAGCTAAATCGACTTAGAAAGTGATTCTAAGTCGATCGGTATACTTAAAATTTGGTCTAGGACCAATGTTTCGGGTAGTCACAAACATCAGCACAAACTTATTATACCCTGTACCACAGTGTGGTGTAGGGTATAATTACACTGTTTGACAACAAAAACCTCCCAGTGAAATATCCAACTGATTCTTATAGATTTTGCTCTCCTGATTTCAATTCTGAAATCAACATTTTTCTAGCGAAGACCGTTTTCGAGATATTTGCTGTTAAAAAGTCAAAAAAATTTATAATTTAGCACATTTTAGGGTCCACTGTTACATATTTTTATGTAGCTTCCAAGAAAATAGGATTTGGTTTCATAAAAATTGGACCTCCAGATTCCAAAACTGCAATCCATATTTATCTGGCAGGTTCGGTTTTCAAGATATTCGCGTTCGAAAAAAATTCAAACGCGAATATCTCCAAAACGTAACATGCTATAAAATTGGATTGCAGTTTTGGGATCAGGAGGTTAATTTTTTATGAGATCAAGTCCTATATTTTGAAAGAATATATAACAGAGGAGCACTAAAAGTAAGAAATTATTGGATTAGACTTTTTAACAGCGAGTATCACAAAAACGGTAGGTTTTCGTTGTCAAACAGTGTACCTACATAATTATTTCGCAATAACTCGAAAACTGGATAAGCTAGAATTTTCGTGTTAAAGATTTTGAAAGTTCTAAATAAAGTGGAATGAAATGAAATCACCCGATTTTATCATCATTTTAACAACACCTAAACTTGCTTGAAGAGGGTTGTGAGGGCTTTCATTTGTCAAACTTGAAGCCCAACTGTAAGTAGCCGTAATATTTTTGAATTTATGTGCTATTATTAACTTTTTGTTTCGACCAGTTTTTTTTCTGTTTTGATTTCACGATTTTGTTTTGAATACTTTATGTGTGTGTTTATATTGTTGAATGCGTAATCTATATCGGAATTTCCGTTATCATATGCCTTTATTAAATCAGTTTGTATAATTTGTCAATTCTTAAACGTTTGTTAATTAACGTTAATATATTTTAGGGTTTTTTTTTATACTATTTCTGCTACTCATCTGCTTAGAAAGTGGGTGTGTTTGTGGATTAATTTTACTAAAGTGTTAGAAACAAAGTTCGATTGGAGGACTTGAAAAAAAATTTGGTATTTCCATAAAGTGGAATGATAAGGTGGAATGATAAAGTGCAATTTAGTTGCAATAATGTGTCGATTGTAATAATTAATAATTTATTTGCATTTGTAGTCATTATGAAACAAAATTTTTCTGTATGAGAAATTTTATACAGCCCTGTGTTATATTTAATATAATATTTTTTTTTTTTAGGAAATCATACTGACATTTTTTGATTTTCTATTGATCATTTTCGAATTTCAATCGATCTTTTTTGCATTTCAAGTGATCTTGTTTCATTTGAAATTAATCTTTTACGAATTCAGATCGAGCTTTTTCGAATTTCCATTGATTTTAACTAATTTCAATTTATTTCAAAAAATTTCAAATGATTTTTTTTATTTAAACTTTTTCGAACTTATATTTTTTTCTTTCTAAATTTTATGTAATCATTTACAAAAATTAATTTCTCTTTTTCGAATTTTAATTGGCCTTTTTAAATTTCATTTTGGTAATGCTTTCAAGCCTTCGATTTGTTGAGCGGTGTTATCCACGCCCCTCTTCAAGCAAATTTAGGTTTAGTAAAAATGGCGACTGAATTGGGTAATGACATTTTATTCCTCTTTATTTAAATCTTTAAAAATCGTTAAAACGAAAATCCTAGCTGATCCTGCTTTCTATAACATTGTTTGACAACAAAGCCCTACAAGCGAAAAATCAAACTGATTCTTATAGATTTTGCTCTCCTGATTCCAAATCTGCCATCCAAATTTTTCTAGCACACACCGTTTTTAAGATATTCGATGTCAAAAAGTCAAAAATCCAAAACTTGCCGGGCCACTGTTACGTTTTCTTATGTTGCACAGTGGGTTCGATGGTACCCAAAATGGCGATTAATTCAGATAAGCAGTAGTTTTAGAATATTATATTTTTTTATTAATGAACTAATATAAACACGTAAAAATACACATTCTGGAAAAAAAATTTGGAAAAAATTTTTTTTTTTAACCTGTTAGGCGTTTTTTTTGTTTCCCGGGAAAAAGGGTTATAGTTCAGAATTTTTGCTGTAACTTTGGAATGAAAAGCGATAAATTAATAAAAAAATGGAAATTAAAGTGTACATAATGTGCTATCAAAGTAATCAAAGAAAGAATGCATAATATGTATTTATATTATTATAAATTTTATTTAAAATCCAATTTTTGTTTTTCACAAAATCTCATAAATGTACAAGTTTATCTGAAAAAAGTGATTTATGGGAATATTGTAGTTTTTTATTAACGAATTATCAAAAATACATAAAAACACAGAATTTGAGAAAAAAAACTTAACAAAATGTTTTTTTTTTAATCTTTTAGTCGTTTTTTTTATTTTTGGAAAAAAACACGAAACCCTTGAACATGTAATAAAGCTACAAAAAACAAATGGTGGGAACGTTTTTTTGGCGTAGAGGGGGGGGGGGTTTACCGGGAGACTATGGGGGACACCTTCCCCTCGCGATAAACGTTGCCAAAAAAATATATGTCAGTTTTTGCACCTAATTAATAAAAATGTATCATTATTTAAATTATTTTTTCTATACACGCCCCCAAAAAGGGGCGGACCGAAAAAATTCGCTTTCCTGATCCCCTTTGGTTCAAATTCAGGTCGATGAACTTCATATGGCATTAAAATGTTTCATTTATTGAACAAATATACAAATAAAACTTGTAAAAAAAATATTTTTCTGGGGTAGTTTTAGTTCTTCAAGGGGGAACTTTTTCCCCCCTGGTCCGATTTGGCTCGTTCAAGAACTTAACCAGCCAATGACCATTATACGTATTTGTGACAAACTTCAGGATTCTAGCTCTTGTTTTATGTACTTAATGATGTGCTCAACAACAGACGGTCGGACGGACACACTGTTAGTCACAGAATGTCTTAGAATCGATCAGCGATCAATAATATACACTTTATGGGGTCCTAGACCCATATTTCGATGCGTTACATACGGAATGACAAAGTGAGTGTAAGCCCATACTGTAGTTGAAGGGTATAAACACACATATAATGGTCTTGTTTAATAAACGATACCCAGACTTTTTACACAAAAACGGGAATAAAAAAAAAAGGGCCGGGCATTGTCTGCACTTTTTTTTCTTTTAAATAAAAGCTGATATCCTATACTTTTTTAAAATCCACAAAACTAAATCCAACTATTACTAACTTAATATGTGTGGCCCATTAAATGGGGAAATATCCCAATTTCGGGTCCTTTTTAAAAAAATTATTAAAAATGTTAAGACCCAATTTTTATAAACAAAAAAAATTTTACAATTTAGCTTAATACCTGTTGTTTAAGGTTCCATTATAAAAGATTTTCTTTTAAAAGATTTAATACTACTAATAATCGCTTGAATTGTAAAAAATTTATTTTTTTTTACTTTTTTCAAAGACTGCAATAATTTGCTAACTTTGACAGCTCACCAAAAAAAAAGTAAACAACTTAGTTCATTGATTTTGATAACTAGCGTTGCAGAATTTTATCTACTTTTACCCCATACCAAAACTTATAACAAAAACTTCATTTATAAATTTCAATTAATCGCCACTTTGGTACCATTTGAACCCAATGTGCGTTGCTATCAAAAAAACAAGACTTGATTTTATATAAAATTGACCTCATGATTCCAAAACTGCAATCCAAGTTTTTCTAGCATGTTTCCTTACGAGATATTCGCGTTCGAGATATTCGCGTGCAACAATTTTCAAACGCGAATATCTCGAAAGCAATGCATGATAGAAAAATTTGGATTGCAGTTTTGGAATTTCTATTTTTTGGATGCAAAGTAAGAGTGGACCGTCAATTATTGTTTTTTTTTTACTTTTTAACACCGAATATGTCAAAAACGGTACGTGCTAGAAAAATTTGGATGGCAGATTTGGAATCAGGAGAGCAAAATCTATATGAATTATTTCACTGGTATGTTTTTGTTGTCAAACAATGTATGTTTTTGTTGTCAAACATTTAGCAATAACTCGAAAACAGGATCAGCTAGGATTTTCGGCTTAACGATTTTTAAAGTTTTAAATAAAGAGGAATAAAATGACATTACCCAATTTTGTGTATCAACAAGGCATATTATATATTAAAAATTAAAAAAAATAAAACTTAAAAAAAATTAAAATTTTTTCCCATTATTTTTGCTGCATTCTAAAGAGCGCTCTTTGGATGCGCTACTGTATGCTATAAATGAAACCTGTGCTCCCAAAATCTAAATTTTTTTTCTGGGGAGCCCTTTAGTTCAAATTGTACAAAGCGTATTTTAAAAAATATTTTTTAGTTGCCACACATGTATTCAGTGTGGAGCCGCCCTTTACTTACACTCCTTCTTCCAAACTTAAATTCAAATACTTTACAATTTAAGATTCAGGACCTAATTTAAATTAAATATTGTTGCACCATAAAACATACAACTTCAAAATTCAATAAAAATATTGTGGTTTCAAAATAATCGTTAAATGAATATAGACTTCGCGTAATAAAAAGAGAAGAGTCCTCGTAAAAAAACAAAAACTACAATGAGACTTTATATTTCGGCACACTTTTTTAATTTCCTTTATACCAAGATAATAGTAGGGTGACAATTGTTTGTACGAAATATATTAAAGTCGTTAGGGAATCACCCTATAACATTTTTATCACCTTTAACCACATTATGAATAGGAGTATCCTTAGGATAGTACCCTAACTTTGTTATTCCGCTTGTAACGCATCGAAATATCGGTCAACCCATAAAGTGTGTACTCATATATTATTAATCCTCGATCCATTCAAAGTCATTCTTCCGATGCCCGTTCGTCTTTAGAAAGCACGATGCAGTCCAAACTAAAAGAGACAGAGCTAAAGGTTTGCACGAATATGTCTTATGGCCATAGGTTAGGTTAGGCTGTAAGTGGCTGCTGATGCTTTACGTCAGCACACATAAACACTGAGATCCGTTGTGATACCACAGGACGGTAATGGGGTGTCCTTACAAGCCCCTACCGTTAAACCAATTTGAGCTCCTTATGAAACTCCTCACACCCCTCTTCAAGCAAGTTTAGGTTTTTTAAAAATGGTGACAAAATCGGGGAATGACATTTTATTCCTCTTTATTTAGAACTTCAAAAATCGGTAACACAAAAATTCAATTAGATCCTGTTCTCGAGTTATTGATAAATAATTACACTGTTCGACAACAGAAACCTACCAGTAAAATATTCAACTGATTCTTATAGATTTTGCTCTCCCGATTCTAAATCTGACATACAAACTTTTCTAGCACGTACCGTTTTTGAGATATTCGCAGTTATAAAGTCAAACCAATAACTTAGCACTTCCACTCTTACATATCTAACGTTGCTTCAAAAAAATAATACTTGATTTTATATAAAATGGACCTCCTGATTCCAAAACTGCAATATAAACTTTTCTAGCATGTTCCGTTTTGAGATATAATCAGGAGGTCCATTTTATATGAAATCAGATCCTATCTTTTGAAAACAATGTAAAAATATGAAAAGTGGACCCCCAGAAGTGCTAAATTATTGTTTATTTTTTGACTTTTTAGCAGCGAATATCTCAAAAAGAGTACGTGCTTTGGAATCAGGAGAGCAAAATCTATAAGACTCCAACTATTTCACTGGCTAGTTTTTGTTGGTGAACAGTATAATTATTTAGCAATAACTCGAAAAAAGGATCAGCTAGAATTTTTGTATTACCGATTTTTAAAGTTCTAAATAAAGTGGAATGAAATGCCATTTCCCGATTTTGTCATCATTTATACAAAACCTAAACTTGCTTGAAGAGGAGTGTGTCCTAAGGTATTGAAGTTTGACATGGGATAATTAGAAAGATCGTGCAGCTCCGTAAATCCCAGTAAAGCAAGTCTTTAACCAGAAAGTGCCGGAAATGGCAAATAAAGTGTTATATAGTTTGTAACTCCTCCCCATCCATGCAACTTCGGCAAAAGTCATTCACGGTACATTTGTGTCCGGTAATTACTGCAACCACTGTCGAAGTCTCTCCTCTTGAAAGCGATAACAGATCACTTGTAAGCCTCTGATTAAAAGAATCCCAAATATGTTGTGTAGTCTTACACGTCCATCCAAGTGCCCGTCTCTGATTAGTCTTCGATGTGGAACA
The DNA here is from genome assembly GCA_963921195.1 of Pegoplata infirma. NCBI lineage: Eukaryota > Metazoa > Arthropoda > Insecta > Diptera > Anthomyiidae > Pegoplata > Pegoplata infirma. Next base: position 20,663,249 of record OY992540.1, read on the forward strand.
AAGCCGTATATTTGCTTGTAAGTTCCTAGAGGCATACCAACATATTCCAATACCGTTGGAACCTGTAAGGTAGTTCCCAGTACAAGTTCATCGGCTTTGCAATTCGCGAAATGTCTCTGTTTTCTGGAACCTATATGAGTCGTATGGCAAACTGCTTTGCCATATCAATTAAATACGTGCGGCAGTTAAGGAAAGATCTTGTTTTCAGAAACATTGACTCCAGAGACTGCGGTGTGACTATCAGAATAGATGTTGACTGCGGTTCTGGGCAAGACATTGCAACTCAAGCAGTCAGCCAATGATCTGGCAGTCTTTGAGCCAGGCTCAACCCAAGCTCTTCCGAATAGATTCCGAAGCGCACATCTTCGTGTAGCTTTGATCCTTCTGTGTAAGGCTTAAACTCCATATTTCAATGGCCCTTTTACAGAAATATGCAGCAATCGGTGGTTTTCTTACTCGTTCCTCAATATTACGCCTGATATTAAACTTCCTATTTAGAAATACTTCAAAATACTTGGCTCCATCTGAGAAGGCGATTTCAGTGCCGTCCAGAAAAATAGGATTAAAAGCAGGAATCTTATTTTCAGTTTTACTCGGATTAATTCCCAGACCACAATCTTTTGCCCATTTATACAGATCTTTCAGAGAACACTGAAGAAAGCCCCTTAATATTGGCCGGTACTTTCCATTTACTGCTATCGCAAAATCGTCAGCATATGCTTCTAAAGAGAGCAGCATTAAATTCGGTGTCAGGTTGGCGAAAGAACACCTCCCTGTCATGTGCCTCTATTCACAAATCGAAATATGATAGGCGCTCCCAATTTAGACGTTATACGTCTATTGGCAAGTGGATTTTCCACCATTAAAATTATCCAATGCTTCACTCCTAGACTAGAAAAGGCCACGATTATCAAGTGTGGGATGACATTTTTAAAAACTCCCTTTATAACAAGAAAGGCCACCAAATTGTACTCCTTTACCGAAAGCTCCCAGCTACATGAAGAGCTGTTTCCATTGATCTACTATTGCTGTATGAATGTGCCTAGTCGAAAGAAACCTCGGGTCAATCACTCTACGCAAATAAAAGTCTATCATTAGTTGTGTTTAACAAAAATGATGATTGACTAATTGGTCTGAAATCCATCGGAACTGTATTGAAGTTTTTCGCAACCTTCGGGACCTCTAATTCTTTTGATCACCAATTTTTTGTTAACAATATGCGTGGTATGTGCCCCAAATCTACCTAAAAAACATTTTGGGGGTTACAAATGATTCGGCACAACCGAATTTATGCATTTGAAAAATCGTGTCACCCTTATACTACACCAGGGATAGAAATTACTGTAAAAAAGTGTGGGACAATGGTAGTGGTGGCTGGTGTTAATATTACTACATATGTACATTAAGGGTGTTCTTAACAGTAAGGGAAAAATTTAAAATGTTTTAATTGCTTGGCACTGGGCAGAATTTTGTTCCTTTGTAATAAAAACTTAATAATAAAAAATTTGGAGTTAATCCGATAACTTTAAGTGGACGCGGAAACGACCTGAAGTTTGAATAACGGATTACAAGGGGAAAAAATTACTTTTTACTCATTTTCTCAATTTTTTCGATATTTTAAGTTAAGTTTGAATTCAAATGGTTACAGAATTGTGATGTGGAGTACATTACCTTTGTAATAAGGTGATAAAAACTAAAATCGGTTAAAAATCAGCCAAGCTATTACAACTGCCCCAGGCAACTACCGTGTGGCAGACCACTTGATCAAAGATTTCGAGTTCAATTTTTGAAATTGATTGAAATTATCTACTATAGCAACATTTTTTTATTCTTTACTTGCTAATGTACTATGGTGATAGGTATTTTTCATATTGTGTTATGCTAACTTGTTTTTAATTAATGGTAAAAAGGTCTAAATTTTTCAACCCTGTTTTCAAATCTCCAATTTTAAATTTTATTTTTTTTTGGCAAATACAATTTAAAAAATCGACCATTGGACCATAGGATTTTGTTGAGCACATATAAGGGAATAAAAATTACAAAAATTGTAGACATTCCATTTTTCATTCGGCTAGTTTAGCGATTTTATTTCGGTGGATTTCGAGATAATAGTGATTTTGGTAACTTTTTTAGCTTTTAGTTAATTTTTTTATTTTTTTTTAACAAACTTCATATGTTTTCTACCAAATTACTACAGAATAATATAGAATACTTCAATTCCTTTAATCAGGGCAAAATTGAGATATGAAAAATTGACCCAGTTAAAGGTCAAAGGTCAAATTTGTGAACAATTTGAATTTTTAAAGATTAACAATTTTTTTGAGCGGATATTTATGAAACTCCTTGATGTTATTTTAATATGACTAAACATAAATGGTTTATTATTAAAATTCGGAAAATGAACCCATAAGTGCTATTGGGGTCTATATTTTTTTTATTTAATGGAGAAAATATAAGTATATTATTTCATAGGGTCATATAGACCCCAACATCACTTAAGGGTTAATGTTTTGAATTTTTATAAGTCATTAATTTTTAAATGTTATTAAAATAACAATTAGGAGTTTCATTAATATACGCTCGAAAAATCTGTAAATCTTTAAAAATTCAAATTCTTCTAAAATTTGACCTTTGACCTTTAACTGGGTCAATTTTTCATATCTCAATTTTGCCCTGATTAAAGGAATTGAAGTATTCTATATTATTCTGTAGTAATTCGGTAGAAAACATATGAAGTTTGTTAAAAAAAATAAAAAAAATTAACTAAAAGCTAAAAAAGTTACCAAAATCACTATTATCTCGAAATCCGCCGAATTAAAAACGGTAAACTAGACGAATGAAAAAAGGAATGTCTACAATTTTTGTAATTTTTATTCCCTTAGATGTGCTTAACAAAATCCTATGGTCCAATGGTCGATTTTTTAAATTTTATATGCCTAAAAAAATTAAAATTTAAAATTGGAGATTTGAAAACAGGGCTGGAAAATTTAGACCTTATTACCATTAATTAAAAACAAGTTAGCATAACACAATATGAAAATTACTTATCTCCTTAGTACAATGGCAAGTAAAGAATAAAAAAATGTTGCTATAGTAGATAATTTCAATCAATTTCAAAAATTGAACTCGAAATCTTTGATCAAGTGGTCTGCCACAAGTCAGATGCCTGGGGCAGTTGTAATAACTTGGCTGATTTTTAACCGATTTTAGTTTTTATTGCCTTATTACAAAGGTAATGTACTCCACATCACAATTCTGTAACCACTTGAATTCAAACTTAACTTTAAATATCGAAAAAATTGAGAAAATGAGTAAAAAGTCATTTTTTCCCCTTGTAATCCGTTATTCAAACTTCAGGTCGTTTCCGCGTCCACTTAAAGTTATTGGATTAACTCCAAATTTTTTATTATTAAGTTTTTAGTACAAAGGAACAAAATTCTGCCCAGTGCAACACAAAAATCCGAAATAAAAAAATAAGAACACCCTTAATGTACATACTATGTAATAATATTAAGGTACAAATGGAAGTTATAAGTGTGACCACATTCAGAGCAGACAGATTGGCACTTTGTGGCTTTGTTGATACATTTTTTTTAAGCAAAAGTTGTAATAATAATGATGTATGTATGTCTGATGATACACATTTCTATAATATAGACTTGAAAAAAATCCTGTGTGTGGGTTGAACCCATCATATTCAACAGGATATGTATGACGAATATTCCTCATCAATGGGGGTTTAGAAATTCCTAAAGTAAATTAAGAAACTTTTACAACTCTTTAAGTTCTAACCTAGGTTAATATGATGATGAGTCGTCTTATTTATTTTTTTGTATTTTTTTATTTAAAGAACAAAATTGTGATTTTTTATGGCGTTTAAATTGAAACGCTACAATTTTATTTTGTGTATACGTTTTGCATACTAATTTTACCAAAAAGTCCAGTATATTGACTCTATGCGATCCTATAAACTGTTTTTATTTAGAATTGTTTTTGGTGTACGTGCATTTTGAATCGTATCGTAGTTATTAACCATAGAATTGGTGATTTTTTTTATTAAAAAAAAAAATATATATTTTTTGTACTTTTTTTTCGAAGTCTGTTTTAAGACATCTTTAGCTGTTTTGTAAAATCAGTTTTATTAGTTATTAAAACCTATTTACATATAATATGTCTGTTATCATATACAATTCTGTTTATTAATACCCTGACATTATATAAATCGACAAATTTTTTGGTGTTGTTAATTGTACTACACTCAAAAATTCATATTTTCGTGTGGCCCCACGTTGGGCGCCAATCGAAATGCTAGTGGTTTTTCGATTTTGAAAAGAACAGTTGTATTTTTCTATATATTTTTATGAACTCGCTAGGTCTCTTGGCGATCATTATGCTATTGGTTTTGTTTTGTAGAGCACACACCCCTCTTTAACCAAGTTTAGGTTGTGTTAAAATGGTGACAAAATCGGGTAGTGACATTTCACTCCACTTTATTTTGAACTTTAAAAATCGTTAACACGAAAATCCTATCTGATCCTGTTTTCGAGTTATTGCTAAATAATTATACTGCTTCGCAACAAAACTCCCAGTGAAATATCCGACTGATTCTTATAGATTATGATCTCCTGAATCCAAATCTGTCATCCAATTTTTTCTAGCACATACCGTTTTTGAGATTTTCTCTTTTAAAAAGTCAAAAAACCAATAGTTTCGCCCTTTTGGTGGTTCGCTGTTACTGATTCTTCCTAAAATTCTACTTGATTTCATATAAAATGGATCTTCTGATTCCAAAATTGCAATCCAAATTTTTCTAACATATTCCGTTTTCGAAATATTCGCGATTGAAAATTTTTCCACGCGAAAATTTCGAACGAGAATATTTTGAAAACGGAACATGCTATAAAAAATTTGAATGCAGTTTTGGATTCATGAGGTGCAATTTATATGAAATCAAGTCCTATTTGTTGGAAGCAAAATAACAGTGGACCTCCAAAAGTGCGAAATTATTAGTTTTTTGACTTTTTAACAGCGAATATTTTAAAAATGTTCCATGTTCCGTTTTCAAAATATTCGCGATTGAAAATTTTTCCACGCAAAAACCTCGAACGCGTATATCTTAAAAATAGAACATGCTCGAAAAATGTGGAATGTAGTGTTAGAATCAGGAGGTGCAATTTACATGAAATCATGTCCTATTTGTTGGAAGAAAAATAACAGTGGACCCCCAAAAGTACGAAATTATTAGTTTTTTGACTTTTTAAGAGAGAATATCTAAAATATTTAATGGCAGATTTGGATTCAAAAGAACAAAATTTATGAGAATTTGTTGGATATAATGAGTTTGGTCCGTTAAAAAAAATACGTGTCGAATTAACTTTCGTTTTGAACAACATATCCAAATTCCATGAAGACCGAAGGATGACACCAGGGAGACTACCTTTGTTAATGGTATTGTGACCTCACTTTAGGAGCCAATCGATAATTTTGTGTCTTTGAAAAAAAAATTATACATATATGATTTTTTATGCTTATTCTCTGATCAATACCCAAATCAAAATTATTCCGATACGTGTCAAAAAATAAACAACTTGTTAATTGGCCCCACGTTGGGAGCCTAAAAAGAATTTAAATTTTGTATGCCCATTTTATTTTTATTCTCTCCAACTACTAGCGAACGTAAGCCGCGAACGGGAAAGTGACTTCTGCTGACCCCCCTCCCCCTACACAAAAAGCGCACCTGTATTTTTTTTTTAATTTTCTTACATGTTGGAGGGTATCAAAGATTTGGCACAGCTAATTTTAAAACTCTTACTTTTTTTTGCTATTTCTTCTTATAAAATAGTTGTCGTACGATTTTTTTATTGCCCAAGTACATTTAACATAACGTTTAATGTAGATATGATTCATTAATGTTAAAGTTAGCTCGAGAAACTACAGCGAAACCTTCTTAAACCCTCCTACCACAGTAAGGGGGTATACTCACATTCCGTGTGTAACGCATCAACATATCTGTCTAGGAGCCCATAAAATATATCAGGGGCTGCAAAATAAACATTTTTTAGGAGATTAAAAAAAACCGTTATTAGCAGGGACAGAACCCTCATGCACTAATAAACTATGTTTTAAGCGCCTAAAATATGCACTCAAAATCTTGAAATATGCACTAAAAACTACAAAAATATGCACTTAAAATTGTGCATTTTACACTTTTATAAAAAAATTTTTTTTTTGATAATTTTTTATTTTGTTAACCCATAAAAAGTCATTTCGGTCAAACAAGTATTTGACCTTGAAAAAAATTGTGAAACTTGCCCAAAAAGCAAATTAATGATGTTGGGGTAAAAAAAAATTAATAGAAACAAGTAAGTTATAGTCGGTCAAAACCGACCATATAATACCCTAATTCCAGTGCTTTACGGAAAATGGGTCCCAGTCAAACATTGACCGATTAGATATTTCTTTGGTTAGATCTTTTATAGTGTAAAAACACACAAAAACCAAATTTTAGTGAAAAGAGTTTATTTTTGTTGCCGTTGGACCGATTAAACAGAATATCGAGGAACTAACAATAAGTACAAAATTGGTCCAACTACAATAAGATTTATTTATGACATGGTGAAATGTGTCATCGCTTGTTTCTTTAATAGTGATGACATGTTTCATCATATTAAAGAAAATTTTCATCAATATGATGCAATTTGTCATCAAAATTGATTACAGCAAGTGATGAAACTGTTTCATCAATATGATGAAGTATTTTTTCTTTGAGTGTAGGGTATTATATGGTTGGTCTTGACCGACTGTCATTTTCTTACTTGTTATTTTATTTTTGTTAAATTTTCAAATTCTCGCATATTAAGGTTTACCTGTCCATTGTTAAATTATTCTTGTAGTTAACGTTTATATATTTAATCAGTTTAATTAAAACAACAAAATCTTACCTAATGCATATTTTTCAATTATTTTTATCTTGAGCTAAGGTTTTGGAAAATCCAAGAGAATTTTTAAAATTATGATAAAATTTAACACTCTTATAATTTTTATATTAAACATTACTTTTAACATTTTTAATCAGTTTATTTTGAGAAACTAAATTATGTTGGAAAGTCCAAATTTATTTTTATATTACGTGGAATTAACTAAAGAAAGCAGAAAACCTTTTTTTTATAACATTTTATCAAATTGTAAAATCTTTAAAGAAATTTAATTACACTCTCATAACATTAAATATAAATGCACGTATGATTAATTTTTATTTTTTAAATAAACCACGATTTTGTCGCTAATTTTATTAAATTAGTATTTTCCTCAATTCTTTTTCAAATGCGCTGTGCCATTGCAAAAAACCGCTAACATCCTCTTCATTTCTCTTTACCATTTTCCAATAGAAAAATCTAATTTTTCAATTAACACAATTTAAATGTGTGTAATTTAGTGATGACAAAAATAATGAATAATGGTTATCAAGTACTTATTACAGTGGTTCTCACTAGCGTTTTTTGATTATCTCCTTTTGGCATTTGAATGGACTTTTTTTATAAAACAGATGCATAAGGTAAAAGAACTCCTCAATATGTTCTCAAAACTATTTTTTCAAAAATCTTTTAAGTCTTTCTGGATTGCTGCTATAATATCCTGGGGGTCGCGACCCCCCTTTTGAGAAGCATTGACTTATAAGTACTCGATATCGAAATGTAAGTAATTTATTTAATATATAAAATTTCGAAACAGATCTTTCGAAAATTTTAAACAATTGACTAAAATTTAATAAATTTCAATTGAAACTCAGAAAAAAATCTGTTAAATTTTGTAAAAGGAACAATTAAACTTCGAAGAAGAACAATTGAAATAAAAACAAGTAAAAAAGTTTAATTCGACTTGGCTGAATCTATGAATACCCTTTACAATGCGCTTTTTAAGTGATAGTAAATTTTCTAACGTGAAAAATATACATTGTTTATTCGAAATATTTTATTTTATGTAAAAAAAATTTTATTTAATGTAATTTTTGAAAAAAAAAAAAAAAAAAAATTTACTAAATTTTTTTTGAGTGTACAATATTTTTTGAGTGTACAATTTTTTTCGAGTGTATTTCTTTAGTGTAAAAATATTTTTGAGTAACAAAAATGCCTCGTAAAATATTTTTGTGACTTACCAATGTTTTTAAAACATGTTCAACGTGAATATAAGGTGAAACTAATTTGAAATTCACGGTTTTGCTAATAACTTTAGAACCACTGGACCGATTTGGCTGAAATTCAATACCAATCAGGCCAGGAAAACGACAAATATATATGCCAAGCCTCAGCATCAGCTCAGTATTGCCTTTCGAAGTTAGCGTGTTTTTTATCTCGTAAATTCACGAAAAACCCTTGCCGAAATTTAGTCTTTTGCTCATAACTAGGGATGAGATTTCTATGCAAATGCATGTTTTTTATCGATATCGACCAATTATCTTTCCGAATCAAGAAATTTGCTTTAAAATGGCATTGATTTGTTTTTGCATATATTTGCATATTTTACTGAAAATGCATATTTTTGCATATTTTGATTTTAAATGCATATTTTGTGCATATTTCCAACTTTTAAGTGCATATTTTTGCATAAATTAGCAAAAACACAAATTGAATTTTTTTTTTAAAAAAATATTTTAAATTTATAAAAATTTATTGGGCAAATAGGAAAAACAATTTTTTGTTGTTTTTAACTTTTTTATAGATTTTCTTAATTTCCAAAAAAATCGTGCTTACATAAAGTTTTTAATGTTGCTATTTACACCCGGCGTTATTTTTATACCCTACACCACTCTGTGGTACAGGGTATATTGAGTTTGTGCTGATGTTTGTAACTACCCGAAATATTGGTCCCAGTCCTACCTTCAAGTATACCGATCGGCTCAGAATTACTTTTTGAGTCGATTTAGCGATGTCCGTCCGTCCGTCTGTCCATCTATTGGTTTAAGCACGATACAATTGACTTGAAATTTGAAACTTAAGCATCTTTTGGCCCAAGGACGAAGCCTATTGAAATTGGAAAAAATCGTTCCATGTTAAGACCTAGCCCCCATACAAACGCCCCATTTGGATTCAGCTTAAATGATTCTAATAACCGTATTATAACAGATATCGCTTTGAAATTTAGCAGGTAATTAAATTTTGAATGCACAAATCACCAGTCCAAATTTCTAAAGGAATCGGGTCAGTCCTTCTGGTAGTCCCCATACAAACCACCATCCAGATATTCACATAATTCCCTCAAAATTCATAAAAATGGAAATATTTGATAAAAATTGTATTTTTAGGTGTTAAACGCGTCCTTTAGTAACCTAATCAAATCGGAATATAATTAGACCATTTTTGGACTTAGTCCCCCATATAAAAATTTCGACCGATATTCAGTTAAATCGGTCTATTGACAAAAAATACACCAATTCCTCTAAAATTTGATCTGTGGGTGTATTCTACACTAAATAAATATCTAACAAAAGACAGATACAATAGGTCCATGTTTGGACTTGGGACCCATTTTCCGAAAAACACTGGTGTAGGGTATCATATGGTCGGTCTTGACCGACTATAACTTTTTTACTTGTTTGCTTTTTGAGAAGTTTTTCCTATGAAAACAAGATTTTTATTTCACACATTTTTATTAATGACTACTTCTGTCCTTTGTCTCAAAAATAACCCACTAAAAAATAAAGACTTTCATTAACATTTAATTTTTAAAGTCATTTATTTTTGTTCTGTAAGTAAAAACTACTGATTATTCTTTTAATTTTTAATGATTTGTGTAAGTATTTTTTTTTTAATTGTTGCTATTTTTTAATGAGATATCATTAGTTTTGACCTACACAAGCAGGTTATTTTTTTGTAGAAAAAAAAATTCAAAAAGTTATTTATAGAAATATAAAAATATATATGTATTAAGTGACTTTGGCACAATGGGCAGAGTGTTTGGCCAGAATGTAGTTGATTGCGGGATCGATTCCCCAAAATTTTATTAAAAATTTTTAAAAAAATATTTCAATAGAAAATTATAAAAAATAACCTACGAAATCATTAATTTTTAATGTTTTTGAAGGTTATTTTTTTGGAATTTGTTGGTAAAAATAACAGAACTATCATTAATTTTTAATATTTTCGTAGCTTATTTTTTCGATTTTGTTGGTAAAAAAGAATGAAATGAATTAATGTTAAATGTTATTTATTTTGTAAAATTTTGTTAACAGTAAAAAATAAATGTTGATGTTTGTTAAAACAAATGAATAATTACTGGGATGGTTTTCAATTGTTTGTTCACTGGTTTTAAATATGTTTTTCATTGATTTTTGCCTACAAAATATTTTGAGTGTATGTAAAGTTCAAGTCTGATTTATTACGAAGAAAATATGGCGTTTTGTAATAATATCTGTCAAAAATTGCGGAAGTTACATTCATTTGAACCAAAGAGCATAAGTTCAGTTTTATTTCGGGTGTGCCGAAATAAAACTTCCACAATTTTCGACGGATATTATTAAAAACCCCTTATTTTCTTCGTAATAAATCAGACTTGAACTTTACATACAGAAATAAAATTTAAAAATATTTTAACTTGGTCAAATTTACAAATTATGTAGGTACACTTTGCGGACATTCCTTGTTAATTACAGAAAAACCCAACGATAGAATTCAATTCTGATAGCGGAATCAAATTCAGGAGGCCAAAATAAATACAATGTAGTGGATCTGGTTTCTGGATCAGAACCTTTTTATATAAAAAATAAAATTAGTGGATCTGGTTTCTGGATCAGAACGTTTTTTTATTTTCAAAAGTCGTTTGATATTAATCGTATTTTAATTGAAATCTTTAAAACTTCGAATAATTTTTCCCGAATTTCCATTAATTTTTGTCAAATTTTAACTGATATTTAACGAATTTCTATTAATATTTTTTTTTCGATTAAAAATAAGATCTTGTAATAATTTCAAGAATTATTGTAAAATTTTATAATATTGAATTTCAAATAAAGTTGATTATTTCTCATTTTATTCTAATTTTATATATTTCGTTGCTGAAAAGTAACCAACATTTTACAGCACTATTAACTATTGATTTACCATGATATTTGTTGTTTTTTAGTTGTTTCTTTAATAGTTAATAAGCGGTTAAAATTTCAAAGCTAAAATCTATTTAGCTTTGAATTTTTTAAATATTTGTGATTGGTAGACATCCTAAATTTAAAAACGTTATCGTTGGATTAGAAACGGTTTATGATTTATTAGGAAACGTCTGATGTTTAAATTGATTAAACAAATGGTTTGGTGACACCGAAAGAAAAAGCTTCATCATAATGATGAATGTTTACCTCAATATGATGAAATGTTTTGTTTTTAGGTCAAGTGTAACGTATTATCATTATGATAAAGAGGTGTCATTATAAGCAAAATTGATGACAATGTCATTACAATTGATGAGACTTTGCAACACATTGACGACAACTTGTTATGAATTTGGATGAAATTTTTAATCATATTACAAAAATATTCATTAGACGAAAAATAATCAAATTTTTAATAATATCAATGAAACTTTTATTTAATATGAAGAACTTGTTTAGAAAAAATGTTAGAAAAACAAAAACGGAACGTTTTTGGAGACACTCAAAAATTTTATGGAAAGAAGTATTAAATTCAGCGTTTATAAAAAAATGGTAAAGCGTGTTTTTTCGTTTTGATATTACTCTACGTTGACTCTTATGGTGATTATGCTTTCAACTAAAACATCTTACAATTCAGTGACGTTTTTCTCAACTTTCTTTTCAACGGTAACGTTTTTCGATATTTCCATATATTTTTTTTTTGCAAAAAATTAATTTTAACTCAAACAACAAACAAATAAATAAATACGCGCTAAACAACAGCAAAAACAGCAAAAAAAAAAACTATGTAAACATGTCAAAAACTTTAGCCAAAATAACCGCTAATCAAGTTCACAGGTCATGTTTGGCCGCAACATTACAAAACAAAACATGGTGTAAATTGCAGTCAGTCGGTAGTCAAATCAACCAACAAACATCATATGAGGCCAAAACACTCTCACACACACCACAAACACAAAACACATTTAATCACGCAGTTTAGTTTTAGCCTTGATTGCAATGATGATGATGATGATGAAGACTACACTGATGATGGTAATGATGGCTATGATGACTATGATTTACCAACGAAACGGAAATTGTGACATAAATTGTGCTAACTTTAAATTGTTTTTTTTTTAACGATTTTCAATAATTGGTTTCCTTTTAAGAGAAATGATGATATATGGAGGGAAAACTGTGTCAATGTTTTTCAAATCGAAATCAATGATTGGTCAAAAATATTTATTATCACAGGCTCTGTTTTGCATTTTTTAATCAAAAAATTCAAATTTTTAAGACGCCGGTCTGACACTTCCTCACCGGATAATAAATGTTTCAGGATTACGGTCCCTGTTTATAAAATTTTCCCCAATGGATCTCCGGAATTTTCTTAAAAATTTCCGAGTTCCTGATTTCATGAATAACCCTATGCATAGGGCTATTTTGAAATAATATCCCTATGAATTTGGACAATTTTGAGTGAACAAAATTTTAAGTAAAATATAAAGTGAAAAAATAATGGCTGGAAACTATTTTGAGTGAAAAACGTCAGTAAAAAAATTTGAAAAACAAAATTTGAGTGAAAAAAATTTGAAAAACAAAATTTCCCTGTTCCATTTCATTTCGGTTGCTGTTATATTCCAATTCATCCCCAGTTCCATTTCGTTTCGTTATTTTTCAGAATGTTTTGTTTCGATGGAGGATTTTACATTTCAAAAATTTAGTTTTTGTGACCATTATTTTAGGAGATCGAAAAAAGTATTTTTGTCGAAATTTTTTATCACTGTATGATCCTACAAGACATGTGCACGAATGCATTAAAAAGTCATTTAAAGACATTTCAAAAGTTCGTAATGAAAAAATCATTGAAATGATAGAAAAACAAGTGAGAGTGTTACGTTCGGCTGTGCCGAATCTTTTATACCCTCCAAAATGTAAAAAAATATAAAAAAAAATCAAGGGGCGACTTATTTTTTTTGGGGGGTTGGTGGGAGACGTTAGGGAGCCCCTAGACCGATATTTCGATGCGTTACACACGGAAAGACAAAGTGAGTATACCCCCATACTGAGGTTGGAGGGTATAAAAACGAGTGAAGAAACATTAAGGGCCCATGAGATGAGAGACAAATCTTACAATTTGTCTTCCAACCGCTCATTTTTTTTCTGAAATTATTTGCATTCGGTCTTTAGACTAATTGTAAGATTTGTCTGTCGTCTGATTGTCGCTTTAGAATTTAAAATATTCTAAAATACTGTACTCTGTTTTTTGAGTGTAAAACTTTTTTGAGTGTATTTTTTTTTTAAGTGTAAAAATATTTTTGAGTGACAAAATACGTTGTAAAATATTTTTTTGACTTAACAATGTTTTTAAAATATGTTTAACGGGATTTCAACACGTGACTTTAAGGTGAAACTAATCTGAAATTCACGGTTTTGCTAAAAACTTCTGAACCACTGGACCGATTTGGCTGAAACTCAATACGAACCAGGCCATGGGAATGAAAAATATATATTCCAAGCTTCATCATTCTAAGATGCTGCCTTTTGAAAGTTAGCGTGTAAACTCACGAAAACCCTTGCCGAATTCAGCCTTTTGCTTATAACTTTTGAACCACTGGATCGATTTCGCTGGATTGCAATAGCAACCTGACCAGTTAAATAGCAAACATATCGCTCATTTACTTATATAGTGTGATAACTCAAAATATGTCGTTTATTAATATCTTCTTAACTTACCGCTTGAGAAAAGAATACGCCATTATAACATTTTCTATGTACGGGCCTTTTGCAATGTAAAACAAGTTTCAACTGTAAACTTTATACAGGTTTTCTGTAAAATCAAACATTTTGCGTTATGACACTATACAAGTAAATGAGCGATATATGTATACCAAACTTCAGGAGCCTCCGTAAAGTCTTTTAAAAGTTAGCGTGTTTTCATCATATATACTTTATGGGGTTCTAGATCAATATTTCGATGTGTTACAAACGGAATGGCAAATGGGGCATTCCATGTCAAATCGGACACTTTGAACAATTTTTTTTTTTAGATTTTCCCAATTTGTTTACAATTTTTAGTACCCTTCGAAAACTCTTTCGTGGTAAATTTTCAGATTTTTTTGATGACCCCTTCAAAAGATATCGAATTCTTAAAAATTGGTAGTTTGTTCCTTTACTCAAACTTCTTTTACTCATAACTTCTTCAATAATGGTCAAAATTTAATTTTTTTTTTCAAAATTTTTGTTTTATACGTACTTTTTAAGAAAAAATCCCCAAAAATTCTTAAAACCGCTCTAGTATGCGATTTTTAAGTTTTAAAATTTAAATCTAATTTCTGAAAATGTTTGTACTCTTCGATTTTTTTTTTTTAATTTTTTTGTGTAAAACTTCTATCGATTCTACAGATTTTTCGCCCAGGAGGATCGTGGGATAACGATTATTACTATTTTTTAAATTTTTTTTAAAAACTTTTATTGTAATTTTCCACTATTAAAATCATTTCTACTACTCCAATGGTGCGTCATAGAGGGGTCATTTATGAAACCGACGCCCCATTAATTTTTACGTCTTAACATTTCTTTGGAACAAACTAATACCCTATCACCAATTTCTAAGGGGGCTCCCACACAAAATGACATTTTTTTTAATTTGCTCCAACCGCTCTAACTGCTCTATAAGTGACCTTAGAGCAACAAAATGTATGACCGACCCACAATATTTTTTTAGTCCACACATTTTCTCTGAACACACCTACCCTACATTTTTTTTATTTTTTGTTAATGTGCTTTATTTAATCAGCTTCTACCGGTCCAATGGTGCGTCCGAGAGGGGTCATTAGTGAGACCGACACTAGATTATTTTTACCCTACAACATTTTTTTAAAACATACCTACGCCCTATCTCCACTCCCTAAGTAGTCTTCCACTCAAAATTACATTTTTATAAAATTTGCTCCAACTGTTTGTATGAAAGCCTACTTAGGGAGTGGAGATAGGGCGTAGGTATGTTTTAAAAAAGTACACTCCATTCTCTTTCTTTTGCAATCTTAAGAAATTAAACTTGTCGTTCAATTTTTTAAAGTTTTTTTTTCTAAAATTTTATTTTAAATTTGCTTAAGTAGATCTCCAGTATTTTATTGCAAAAAAAACACCAAAGAGTCCTTTATCAAAATATGTGAGATAATTTAATTGGTGCGATACCGCAAAATTAGCATATGTTTAAGTAAATTCTTATTTGCACATCTTTTAAATTTTTTTCAAACAGATGTGTTGTTTGTTAAAATGGCAGGTGCCTGAAACACTTTTATTGAACTTTAAAAAAAAAAATATCCCAAAAAACTGTTGAAGCAGTTTTTTCTACAGCTTTTTAGACGAAAATTCATAAAATTGATTGAAGTTCTGACAATTTGATTAGCGGCTTATAGCTGGCTATTTTAGAAAATGTTTTTTATAAGTCTCTGGTGCGTGTGCCAAGACACCTTAACAAGTGAACAGATTTAAATCAATGACCTGGGAAGTACGCAAACATTTTTGTTTTCATACATTATTCATAATTTATGCTTAATTTCAAATACATAGTTTATAAAATCTTAGTTTTTTTGTATTCAAAAACTTATTACTCACTTTAATTTTTTTTCCACTACCTAGTGGAAATTTATATTTACCTGATAAATTTTTAAGTATTTTATTTGTTTTTTTACCAGACACTTTAAGAGAGAATTTATATCTTCCAGTATTCTATATAAAATTAGAAAAATTCCCTTTAATTTAATAAGACGAGTTTAAATTAGCATTTTCATAAGTTAGCACTTGATTAAAATGTGACCAACTTTAAAGTGTTTGACGGGATTGTCTATAGTAAGTTGGATATGGGGCGAACAGGTTTAAAAAGATCCATTAAACGGTAGCAAAGATTAATGTTTACACATTTATTTATGCGTTTTGTACTAAAGTATTATATTTTTATCATTATTTAAACTTTTTTAAAAATTTTTTTTTTATATCCACGCCCACAAAAGGGGGAGGACCGAAAAAAACACCACTCTGTGGTACAGGGTATAATGAGTTTGTGCTGATGTTTGTAACTACCCGAAATCAAGTGTACGAAAAACCACCCTCCCGATGTTCACATAATTCCCTCAAAATTCATAAAAATGGAAATATTTGATTAAAATTGTACTTGTAGGTGTTAAACGTGTACTTCGGCAACCTAATCAAATCCGAATATAATTAAACCATTTTTGGACTGACTCCCACATATACAAATTTTGACCGATATTCAGGTAAATACGTCTATTGGCAAAAAAAATAAACCAATTCCACTAAAATTTGAATTGTGGGTGTTTTTTCTTGAGACATATTTTCCGGAAACACTGGTGTAGGGTATCATATGGTCGGTCTTGACTGACTATAACTTTCTTACTTGTTTAGGTTTATATTAATGCAAATTTGGATAAAATCGTGTTATTAATATGAAAAATCTCTCGGGGCACCCTATGGGCAGTTAGAGCGGTAGGAGCAAATTTTATAAAAATGCCATTTGGTATGGAAGCCCCTTAGGAAGTGGAAATAGAGGTTAGGTATATTTAAGAAAAATGTTGGGGGCGGAAAAATAATGGAGGTCGGTCTCACATTGCACCCCTCCATGAGCAGTTCTAGGGCATTTTTGGGTCTTTTTGAGGATTTTTACCTCTCTACGCCCAATTTTAACCCCGATGAGGAGCCATATGGCCCCATCCCACCGCCCTTATTTTTTAACTCATTCTTTCTTTTTCGAACCTATCAAAATTAGTTTTTTTTGTATTAAAAAATTATTAAGGAAATTACCCAAAAAAAAGGGCCCGATTTGAGGAAAAAGTCAAAAAAGTTTTGGATTTTTAAGACTGAAGAAATAGCTATCTAAACTATTTGGGACACATTTTGCTTAAAACAATAATTTAGAAGTAACATGGATGAGAATAAACACCTCTTTGGCCAAAATGTAAAATTTCGACCCCCTCTAACTCAGAGTCCTTGACCGATCTCGTTGAAAAATTGTGTCTGAACTACTATCCAATAGGACTAACCTTGGTACAAATTTCATCCCGATCGGAAGATATCGGTTTTAAAAGTTGTGTCAGTTGACACGATAACCCCCTTATAAGTTTTGTCATTCCATTTGTAACACCTGGAAATATTGGTCTAGGACCCCATAAAGTATATATGAGGCATTCCACACCAAATGTCCCGCTACAGAAAAACATGTGTCCCGTAAATTTCTGAATAGGTTGTTTGGATAGCCCTATATGTAACTAAGAAAATTGCGTTTTTGGTGTTTCAAATTTTCGAAAACTTGGCTTTGGAGGCGTGGTCAAATATTGGAAAAATGGTAAAATTTGTGGCGAGTTGCATTGATTAAATATTTATCACATTAAAACGGAATGCACCACAATGTCAAAAATTTACGTTCTTATATAGTTTTGTATGGGCTATCGATTAAAATTTTTTTTTTTTGGAAAATTTTCAGAACCCGTTCTGAAATTTTCCATTTTTTAAAAAAGTCAATTTATCAAAAATCCGGCCACTTTTATTTTTCTTTTTTATTTATTTTTTTAAAAGTTTAGATGTTTGTCCATCCACACAAAAAAAATCAGAAACACGTTCATCGTTTTTTTTCGAGAAAATCGCATTTGAACTTTAAATTTCATAACAATTTTGTTATTTGCTTGTATTTTTTTGTTTTAAAGTTGCGAATGAGTAATATTAATTGCATAAATATTCGTCATACGCTCTGTTGACACAAGAAAATACAAGCAAATTACTAAATTGTTATGAAATTTAAAATTCAAATGCGATTTTCTCGAAAAAAACGATGAACGTGTTTCTGATAGCCCATAACTATATAAGACTGTAAATTTTTGAGATTGTGGTGCATTCCGTTTTAATGTGATAAATATTTAATCAAGGCAACTCGCCACAAATTTGACCATTTTTCCAATATTTGACCACGCCTTCTAAGACCAGTTTTTGAAAAAATGAAAAACCACAAACGCAATTTTCTAAGTTCCATATAGGGCTATCCATATCACCTATTCGGAAGTTTACGGTACACATGTTTTTTTTCTCTGGTCATTTGGTGTGGAATGCCTCATATATTCATGATCCTTGATCGATTTTAAGACGATCTAGCGATGTCAGTCCGTCCGTCCGTCTGTCTGTCTGTCTGTTGAAAACACGCTAACTTTAGAAAGACTTTACGGAGGCTCCTAAAGTTTGGCATTTACCTGGTCAGGTTGGTATTGCAATCAAGCGAAATCGGTCAAGTGGTTCAAAAGACTGAATTTCGGCAAGGGTTTTTCGTGAATTTTAGAGATAAAAACACGCTAACTTTCGAAAGACAATTCTGAGTATGGTGAAGCTTGGTATATGGCCTGATTCGTATTAAGTTTTAGCCAAATCGGTCCAGGGGTTCAACAGTTATTAGCGAAACCGTGAATTTCAGATTAGTTTCACCTTAAATTCACGTGTTGAAAATCCGTTAAACATGTTTTAAAAACATTGGTAAGTCACAAAAATATTTTACAACGTATTTTTGTCACTAAAAAATATGTTTACACTAAAAAAAAAATACACTCGAAAAAAATTTTATACTCAAAAAAATTTTACACTCAAAAAAAAATTTAGTAAATTATTTTTTTTTGTTTTTCAAAAATTACTTAAAAAAATTTTTTTTACACAAAATAAAATATTTCTAATAAAAATGAATATTTTTCACGTTAGAAAATTTACTATCACTTGAAAGGGCATTGTGGATTCATAGATTCGGCCAAGTCGAATTTAACTTTTCTACTTGTTTTTTTATTAATTTAAGCTTCGTGAGTCAACGTGAGTATGAGTGAAGCTTGTGTGACATCACGGGATTGTCTTAAATTTACTCATGCGGGGGAAAATTGTTAAATACCCGTCGTGAGCGTGAGTGGTTAGGTTAGGTTGGATGGGCGTCATCCAATTTGGCGAATTCACTCGGAGGCCATAAGGCCCATTGTGATTCCCCTAAAGTTGTCTCCCTACTCCCCTGATATACAAAATTCTACCTCTCAAACCACCCTGATTCCCTAAGGTATTCTGCTAGAGACGTCAATGGGACACTGTTTAGGCTTAGATCATCAAAAAATCGTTGCCCCAAATACTTAAGACGACGTTTCATCAGACCCGGACATTCACACAACAAGTGCCTCACTGACTCCTCCTCCTACACCTCTCCACAACTTCTGCAAAAGTCCCTGTCAGAAATTCCCATACGAACGGCCATTTGGCCGATTATACAGTGTCCTGTCAGTACTCCTACTAATTGGCTAACCGTCCGTTTGCCAAAGGTGAGAAGACTTTCTGTTCTCTTAGGATTTGGCAGTGGCCGCATGGTCCGCGATATCCTGCACGTGGCCAGCGATATCCACCTATCCCTCATCATATTCTCCGATATCCTATCAATTTCGTTCATCAACTCCACTATGGGAACCGAGATATCAGGTTCGACACGTTCCCCCACCGACTCGGAGCCACCTCTTGCACACTCATCAGCTAATTCGTTACCATCGACCCCACTATGTCCAGGGACCCAGATTAGCTTGACTGTGTGCTGACCGATTCGATGAAGGGATTGTATACAATTACTTACAATTCTCGATTTTACAGTGTGTGACCCTAAGGCCTTCAGAGCTGCAAGACTGTCCACAAAAATGTTGATGGCGCAAGGACTTAGGTCCTTTGTCATAATCATCTGCGCGGCTTTGTCAATTGCAAAAACCTTGGCCTGGAAAACACTACACTTGTCCGGGAGCCTTACTGAGGCCCTAATTTCGAGGCATTCAGAGTATACCCCCGAACCCGTACCCAACTCCATCTTCAATCCGTCCGTGAAAATTGAGATCGCATTCCCCGTTATAACAGAGTTTGCCGCCCAGTCTTCCCTAGTTGGTATTTGGACTTCGAAGTTCCTATTAAAGTTCGTCTGCGGTGAGATATAGTCGGTTTTCCGTTCTAGTTCCGACCCGCCCACCGTACTTAATATGGTCGAGTGTCCCCAAGAGTGTTGCTTAAGCATTTGTGACTCTCTTAACCTAAGAGCCGATTTTGCTGCTGTGCTGATTCAAAAGTCACGTGCCTTCTCTAGTTACAATGACAAACAAAATTTTTCTAATGAACTGAGATAAGTAATCATCTCATTTCCTAAACCGAGTTTGTTTAAAAACTTTCCACATTTATAACAAAAAATCCCCATTATTTCCACTCCAAATCTAGTTGGTCTTCTTTTAATTCCCCTGCACAAGGTGCTATTTGTCACTTCAATTTAAAACAAATCTCAATGTTTAAATATTTAATTGGTTCTATTTTTTTTTGTTTACACAAACCACAATAGAGCAACACTCTGCTAATTTGCATAAGAGCTTTTTCAATTTTTAAAAGTTTGGAAATTCTAATTCACACACTAAACTTTTGCTAGCTTATTTTTTATTCAATTCATGTTTTGTTGTTAAAAAAATTTCTTAAAAGCCGGCTAGACAGCTGTTTTGTGCTGTGTACCTACAACATTGTACGGAAGCTTAACTTACCTTACGTTATAGTAGGTACAAGTTTTACAATTTGGCCTTTGTTATTGTTGTTATTGTCATTGCTACGTCATTTTATTACCTGAATGATTCACCTCACTGACCGTTTTTAACAACAATTTAAATATTATGACACCACGCAAAGCAGAAAAACCCCGTTTTTTTTTGGTGGAGATCCGATTAAAATAAGCTTTGCTTTAAAGAGTAAATTAAGAGCGAGAATATGAAATCGAGAGTTATTGTTGATTTTAAATGACAGTTTTCTGTTAATTGAGTATTGATGTTTTAGTTTAAAGAGTTACTAGAATTTTAAGAGATTATTGTTTGAAATGTTATTTGTAAATACTCTTTTGTTAAAATGGGAGTTAACATTAATGATTTTTATTCCAACGAAATAAGCAATAAACAAAAAACTAAGCTCCAGATTTTTTAGCTTTAGAGAAATATCCAGGTCAGAATCAGTTAAATATTTTAGGGACCTTTCTGTAAAGAATGTTAAAATTGTAAAGTCCTGCACATTATGAGCCTGATTATTTCTGCAGTGTATGCAATGCGTGGAAGGTCAAATTTGTTTGCAGGTTTCCAGTGACTGCGAAATAATTTTGTATGTTCATCAGAGAAGATGCCATCCATAGGTTTGGTAAGGTTAGGTTGTAAGTGGCTGCTGATGTTTTACGTGTGCACACATAGACTCTGATGTCCGTTGTAATACCATGGGACTGTTATAGGTTCCCCTACTAGTCCCTGCCGTTAATCCAATTTGAACTTCTTATGAAACTCTTAAAATATGGAATTTCCACATCCGACAAATCAGAAAGATCGTGCAGCTTCCTAGATCCCAGTAAAGCAAGTCACTGACCAGAAAGGGCCGGGAAACGGCAGATAAAGTGCTAGATAGTTTGCAACTCCTTTTCAACCATGCAACTCCGGCAAAAATCATTTAACGGCACATTTAGCCGCTCTGGGTGCTTCCCTATAAGACAGTGTCCGGTAATTATAGCAACCACTGTCGAAATCTCTCCTTTTGGAAGCGATATCAGCCCACTTGTGCGCTTCTGATTAAGAGAAGGCTAAATCTGTCGTGTTGTCTCACACGTTCATCCATGTGCCCATCTCTGATTAGTTTCCGTTGGAACCTGTAAGGTAGTTCCCAGTCTTGAAAGCTCATGGCTTTGCAGTTCCCTGCAATGTCTCTGTGCCCTGGGACCCATATGCATCGAATGTCAAACTGCTTGTCAAACTGATGTCCGACAGTTAAGGGCATACTGTCAGAAAAGCTGTTGACTGCGGTTAAAGATAAGACATTGCAACTTAATCAGTCAGCCACTTCCTTTGTTGCCAATATCTCTGCCTGGTAAACACTGCAATGATGTGACAATCTTAGAGCCAGGCTTAATCCATGCTTTTCCGAATATACTCCAGAGAATACTTGTTCGAGCAGCCGCCATCTTTGAACACGGTCCAGAAGTTTCATAATAGATTCTGAAACCTTGCCCATATATGGAAGTTATGTTCCATTTTGCCTAACAGGTTTTATTTAGCCTTGTGCCGATTTAGAAACCGATCCTATTTGAGTGATTTTTTTAACACTTTAAAAACGTGTGTATCTAACGGACCTCGCAGTGCGAGGTCCGTCCGTGCGAGGCTCGCACTGATTCTAAAATACTGATACCACCCATAAATGTGTGTATTTAATTCGATCCTAAGTATTCGCTTGAGCTTGCTCAAAGATTGGCATTTTATTAGTCATTTATAATCTGAATTATGCTCTACTACCTCCTCTCATATGTTGAAAATCGAGTGAAATCATTGAAAAAACCTAAAGCTATTAAAGTTCCTGAAACGAACGCCTACTAGAGATCATAAAGAAGTGAGTAAATTGCTTAAGTTTACCATGATCACCATCTCCTTAGGGCAGAGCATACTGCGATTGGTCGGTTGTTTTTATCCGCTTATGATATTGGCTAAACATTGACCACATCTTCTGTTCTAGTTGGTCAGTCCAATGCAGGGAAAAACTATCAAGCCTTGGTCGTCGGTCAACAATCACACTAGTATGGTTCCCTGGTCATACGGATTTCTACGGGAATGAGGTGGCATACCAATGGGTCAGAGCAACTCCGTTCTGATCTGTCTAGAGTTGCATATATTCAGAAGGTGGTTGAAGTGGCATCATTTGGACCCTTGTAGGGGCGCAAAACAAACGATGGTTACTTATGATACTAAGCTCACAAAATATCTTCTCAATAGAGGTCAAAAGTTTAATCGAGACTCTTCTATCTTCGGTCGCATTTAGGTGATATAAATAAGATATTAGATGGGATAAATGCTTTGTTCTACAACTATAAAACATGCTTATTCCAAAGTACATCACACTGAATTGACATGCCCAGAACATCAAGAATGCCCGTTTCCTCGATATCTATAGCCCTCATGTGTACAGATAACGCTGTTGGCTCCACAGTCCTGTAGGTCAACATACGACATTGGGTCTTACGTGCATTAAACCTGAACCTATTCGCAAGACCTCATTGCAATTGGTCACGGTTCCAATGCATTGGAAGATAGTCAACAGGTTCTGATTAAGTGGGTAACTCATGATCTGCCTTCTTCCCTCAACCTAAAAAAAGACTCTGCTTACGGTAAAATGGGAATGAACGGCAAATGTTGCTGTCATCTGCAAAACAGTAGAAAGGATTTGAAATTTGACTAAGAAGGTCGATAAGAAAATAAGAAAAAGGGTAAGAGAAAGAATAGAGCCTTGCGGTACTCCTAAATGAAGCTGAAACGCCTTGGAAACATATAAACAAACTTTCCCCAAAATGATTGATCAAACGACTTCAACGTTCCGAAAGGAACGCCAACAGGTCTCCTGTAGAACAAGTTCCACGAAAACCATACTGTCGATCGCTTAAAAGAAAGTTAGCCTTTATATACTTCGCAAGATGGCAATTTGCCATGCTCTCCATTACCTTCGAGAGTGCTAAGCATATTGCTATTGGGCGCACTGATGCCAAATGCTCTTTTGGCCATCTTTGAAGCATATTTTTTTAAACACTTTTTCTTATAAATGGCTCATTTTTAAAGAGATTTTTTTAAGAAAAAGTATTTAAAAAAAATTAATTCCAAGAAGGTCAAAAGAGCCTAAGAGAATCCAAAAAAGCGCTAAATGGCATCAGTGATTGGGCGGTAATTATTAGGGTTTTTAGCCGCACTTTTATTAGGGATTGGCTGTACATTGACAGCATTCCAACAAGCGGGAAAGACTCCAGCACGGCATGACGAAATGAAAAGTTTAACCAGTGGACGCGGTAACGTCGAACGGCACTGTTTCAGGTACCATCCGGCCTCGGTGACTTATTTACGTTAAGATCCGCAAGAACCATTTTAACTGCATTTCAAGCTCTATAATATTTTCCACCATTTTCGCAGCGGTGTCGATGTTGTCATCGAGGAAACAAAGTTTCCAATTGAAATGCCGGAAAAAGTCATTAAGAACTGACCAACGAGCCATCTCATGTATGAAAACTGAACGTAAATGTTGTTGAAATGTTACGAATTTCGAAGTATGGGAAGGATGTGGAAATAATGCAGTGATCCGAATTACCCAGAGGTGCAATTTGAAAACCACAAGAAACCTTTTCAACAGCCCAATTATACTTACTTATTCCTTACCTCTTCTGGGATCTGGGATCGACATTTAGCTTTATAAATATCTCATTCATTGAGTCCGACCAGGTTGTTCTTTTTTTTTCCTCTTTGTCGTACACCTATTGGTTTCGTCTGTAGTGAAAGTTTGGGAGTTATAGAGTCTTCCATTCTCATGACATGACCGTACCATCTTGTTATGCATTTGCCAATTTTGTTGTCGACAGGCTATATCTGTAAGTTTAAACTACCAGCTTTTGCTGATAGTTGTTCTCCTTCAGCAACTTGAATATTATACACACTTCCAAATTTTATTGCATTGTTGACGAACTGAACTCTAAAATATAGTATTTGAGATTAATTAGCGTAGTTATTTGAAACCTATTCCTTCCTCAACATCCCACACTTCCAATAATTTTCTCTTCTTTTCAATACAATAAAAAAAATATTATCAACTGATTTTTAAGACCACCATCATAGAATTACAGAAGTTCAGTCAGCTATCACAATTAACAATTTAGCCCACCCTGTCGATGCTTTGGAAACACTTACTTCATGCAAATGCAAAACTAATTGAATAGATTTTTGAATTTACTGGAGTATGTCTTTCCAAAAGAGTTTATTAGAGTTTAATGTTACATTAGAACTTTATTACGAAGTACGACTACACAGTACATGCGAGTACATGCGAGACTGACTGTTAGAAAGTTTATTTACATGTAGTTACCGCAAGGTGATCAAATGTACGCATAACGACATTTTCTTTCAACTTTTTTCAATTAACATACAGCTCAACTTCATCGGTCGTTGTTGCTGCACAGAGAAATATTGTCAACGATGCGTAGGATCAGTTACATGCTTAACAGGGAAGAATATGTTCCCCTTTTTAGTTGTGTTTATTTTTTAAAATTTTATTATTACAAAGCGCGTGTTTCTTGTTTGTGTGTTTCTTCTACAGAAGAAGAATTAAGAAAAAAGAAGCCCTTCTTTCATTTCTTATTTTTCAGTTTCAGCAGTTTTTTTTTTGCATGCGTATGCATGCATGGCTAAATATATTCTCTAGTTACAAAAAAATATGTTTTCCTTTTTTATCGTAAGTATTTTATATCGGATCAAGTTAGAAATTTTTTAACCCTTAAATGACATGGAAGAATTTATTTTAATGGAGATCGGAATTTTAATTAGGAGATGACTTACGGGAGTCGAATACTTGGAGTTGTAAAAATTCTACTAATACGTGACATTTAAATTTCTATCGGGTTGTAAAAAGAATTGCGATCGTTTAAGCAGAATTTAAATATTTCATCCGATTTTGCCCATTTTCGAACTTATAAGGCCTATGACAATAAGACATATTCGTGCAAAATTTCAGGAGTCTAGCTCTTTTATTTTGGACTGTATCGTGTCCTCCACAGACGGACAGACAGACGAACATAGCTGGAATGTCTTAGAATCGATCAGTGATCAATAACATACATTATGGGGTCCCAACCGATATTTCGATGCGTTACACACGGAATGACAAAGTGAGTATGTCCCCATACTGTGGTTGGAGGGTATAAATAGAAAATTTTTGAGGAGGCATTTTATTGGAAGAGAGGGGGATCGACAGGGTCGTTGGGGGAAAATTTATTCCTAAATTTGTGCACCTCAGTAAGACAACATTATTAGTATTTGAATAAATTTTTAATATTCACTTCCAAAAGAGGTGCGGGCCAAAAAACGACATTTTCTTATTCCCTGGGTCCAAGTGCAGGACTTCGAACTTATTTTTCTTTGCTATAACACAACATTCACTGGATGTCCCTACTAGAGATGGGCACATAAGCATATTTTTTTCCTTTCGTACCAAAAAAAGCAACAAAAAAAATTTTGAAATTTTGCTCAAATTTAGATTTAGTCCCGAAAAACCAAGAAATATTGCAGTATTTCCCTGACTTTTAAATATTGCTTTTGTAAGATTTTTGAAATTTAATTTTTGAAATTTTTTTTGTATAAATAAGAGTTTCGTGAGTATCAATCAACGAAAGTGTGAGTGAAGCTTGTATGTGTGCACGTGAGTGTGTGGTGTATTTAATTTACTCACGTGATTGTAGGTGAGTGTGATTAGAAAAAATATGCTCGTGAGTGAGTGAGTGTGCGTGATTCAAAAAGTCCTGTTGTGAGCGTGAGTGAGTGTGAGTCAAAAGTCACTCACACGCCCATCTCAAGCCCCTTCTAATGCAATGCATTGTGTTGGTATTAGGAAAATTGGTTATTTGGAGAAGGATAAATTGAGTAGTGTTTGTGAACATTAAATTTTTCCAAATTGTAGCTGATTGGAAAGACGAATGCGGGTAGGTTATTCGATAAACGGCTACTTCAACCGAAAATTTTCGCTGTAATTTTCGCGTTGTGCGATACATTGGACTGTACACCATTTACAGATGTAATTCGAAAAAGATCAATTGTAATTCGAAGATTCTATTTGTAATTCGAAGATTCCATTTGTAATTCGAAGATTCCATTTGTAATTCGAAGATTCCATTTGTAATTCGAATACTCCAATTGTAATTCGAAGATTCCATTTGTAATTCGAAGATTCCAATTGTAATTCGTAAAAGATCAATTGTAATTCGTAAAAGATCAATTGTAATTCGAAGATTCCAATTGTAATTCGTAAATTATCAATGTAAATTCAGTTGATGTTTTTCGAATTACAATTGATCTTTTACGAATTACAATTGATCTTTAACGAATTACAATTGATCTTTTTCGAATTACAATTGATCTTTTACGAATTACAATTGATCTTTTACGAATTACAATTGATCTTTTACGAATTACAATTGATCTTTTTCGAATTACAATTGATCTTTTTCGAATTACAATTGATCTTTTACGAAATACAATTGATCTTTTTCGAATTACAATTGATCTTTTACGAATTACAATTGATCTTTTACGAATTACAATTGATCTTTTACGAATTACAATTGATCTTTTTCGAATTACAATTGATCTTTTACGAATTACAATTGATCTTTTACGAATTACAATTGATCTTTTACGAATTACAAATGGAATCTTCGAATTACAATTGATCTTTTACGAATTACAATTGATCTTTTACGAATTACAATTGATCTTTTTCGAATTACAATTGATCTTTTACGAATTACAATTGATCTTTTTCGAATTACAATTGATCTTTTTCAAATTACAATTGATCTTTTACGAATTACAATTGATCTTTTACGAATTACAATTGATCTTTTACGAATTACAACTGGAGTATTCGAATTACAATTGGAATCTTCGAATTACAATTGGAGTATTGGAATTACAAATGGAATCTTCGAACTACAAATGGAATCTTCGAATTACAAATAGAATCTTCGAATTACAAATAGAATCTTCGAATTTCAATTGATCTTTTTCGAATTACATCTGTAAATGGTGTAGACAACTCATGGAAAGTCGAGTACTACACTCAAAAAAAAAAAACTGTAATGTTAGCAAAAAAAGCTTGTAAACCTACAAGAAAATTTGCTGATTTTGAACCCACAATTTTTTTGCTAAAGTTAGCAAAAATGTTTTGCCAATAATTAGTTAACTAAATTTATTTTTTTTTGACACATTTGAAGACCCCATTGGGTTCGGACCCGATAGGTCCAGACCCCGATGGCCCTAGACCTAGTTGGGTTCCTTAAAAATCGTCATATTTTTTGATC
Source organism: Pegoplata infirma (assembly GCA_963921195.1). Taxonomy (NCBI): domain Eukaryota; kingdom Metazoa; phylum Arthropoda; class Insecta; order Diptera; family Anthomyiidae; genus Pegoplata; species Pegoplata infirma. Next base: position 20,691,316 of record OY992540.1, read on the forward strand.
CAAAATTTGTGTCCGTTTCGCTCTACCTTGCTTAGTTTTTGAGATACGTGATTATAGGGGACCACTGGGGTCTTGAGAATTAAAAAACTCGATAACTTCCAAAATATTACTCGGAGAGCTGCGGTCTTGTTCTACGTATTGAGAGCTACAAAAATGCTTTTGGACTTTTTGTTGTGTCGGCAATATTTACCGAGATATGAGCGTTTTAAAATTTTCGGGAATGCTAACTTTTTAGGATCCAAAGTTAGGGCCCATTAGGGTCCACACATGTGAAGAGGACCCGCGAAAGTATGGAAATTCTAAGAACCAAAAATGCCCTCCATTTTGCTCTATCTGGCTTAGTTTCCGAGATAGAGCCATTTTAAGTTTTCTGAAAATAAAAAAAATTTACCATTTATTTTTGCTAATGTTAGCAAAAAATCTTGTAAAAATGTTGTCAACTCAATTTCAAATCTTAGCAAAAGAAATTAGTTCAACGTTTGTTTAAAATTGCTAATGTGCTAAATGAAGTTTACAAGAATTTTTTGCTAACATGCTAATCTCAACTAAAAATTTGCTAAAAGTTAGCTAACTAGCATTAGCAAAAAAAAATTAGTAAATCTACTAACGTATTTTTTTGAGTGTATGGCATACACCCGTGTCTCAGGGATGAGTTCGTCTATCTCAGCTGAACACTTACCGTGGATGTATCGTTAAAACAATGACGTACAACCTATATTCCGACGATGCTCCAATGAGTCAATAGAGCTGAATACCCTACTGTCATTGATTAGCTTTAACGCATTCACTTGCACCCGATACAGGAGCTTTAAGATAGACCATGAAGCACCTGGCCAGATATGGGAGTTGCTTTCCATTTTCGTTCGGATATAAGCGGTATAAATAGTGAGGAGATCAGGCGGAGTAAAGTAATTCTTATACCGTTTCAAGAAATTGAATGTTTTTCTCAACACTTGAAAAACATGTTGGTTCCAACGAACAGCACATTGAATTTTCATGCCTAGAACATCAAGAGTTCCTCAATTGCTATACCACCCATGGATACAGATGACGCTAAAAAAAGATCCACGTTTAATCGCTCGGAGTAGCGGATGAACGAGTTTATCCTACTGCCATCCATACCAGATAAACATGTCAAGTTCGCCTGTATCGGGCTACCAAAATTATCTGCCTTTTGGGCAGAACATCGTGTTGGAGCACGTGTGTTCACGTTGCCACCCGTCGTTGGCGATCTGTAATAGCATGTCAAGTTCGCCTGTATCGGGCTACCAAAATTTTCTGCCTTTTGGGCAGAACATCGTGTTGGAGCACGTGTGTTCACGTTGCCACCCGTCGTTGGCGATCTGTAATAGCGAAGTTTCTCCCATTCGGCCATTCATTTTGGAGCCATTGTCGAGTTTCCTGGTTTCAAACACGGTTTCGAACGAGGGTATTGGGGTGTAATAGTCAATTTTCGCTGCGGCATGCCCCAGGATTCTTGCACGTCCGTATGGTTTGTACTAGAGTTGGGTACGTAAGTGATTTTTGACTCACAATCACGCTCACGACAGGAATTTTTGAATCACGCACACTCACTCACGAGCATATTTTTAAACCCTCCATTTAGTGGTAGAGGGTATATATAAGTTTGTTATTTCGTTTGTAACTTATCGAAATATCGGTCTGGGACCCCATAAAGTATATATATTCATGATCCCCGATCGATTTTAAGACATTCTAGCGATGTCCGTCTGTCTGTCTGTGGAAATCGTGATCACGGCCAAATTAGTACATGGAGATGACTGAAACTTAACGCATTTATTGGAAGTTCTCCCGAGAAGTTTGGTATTGCATTTGAGCGATATCGGTTAAGCGGTTCAAAAGTTATGAACGAAATTATAAGGACACCTCAAAAATTTTAGTAAACTCAACATAACCTAAAAATACAAAATGCTTTAATTCGACTGCTGGTTGACATATGTGAACACAATTGATCACCAAATTGTATTTAAACAGGTACGAACATAATTTTTGACAAAAAAGAAAAAAATCGCGGATTTTTTTTTAACAAATTTTTTTTTTCGCGAAATTTTTTTTCAAAATATTTTTTTTTTCAAAAGTAATTTCCTTTTAAATAAAGTTTTTTGCAATAATCTTTTTGAAATTGTGGAGGGTATCACTACATTCGGCAAGGTCGAATTTAACTTTTTTACTTGTTTCTACTCACACTCACTTACAATAACGTGAGTAAATTTAATACAACTCACACTCACGTGCACTCACGCAAGCTTCGCTGACATTCACGTTGGCTCACACTCACGAAACACTTATTTTTTATAAAAAAAAATTGAAAACTTAAATTTCAAAAATCTTTCAAAATTTTTTGCAAAATTTAAAGTTCAACGAAATTTTACATTTTTTTCTTTTTTCGAGACGAAATATAAAATTAAGCCATATTTTAGAATTTTTTGTTACTTTTTTTGGTACAAAAGTAAATTAGAAGAGAAAATAAATCACGCAAACTCACGCAAAAAAATCTGCTCGCACACACTCACTCACGCAAAATTTTTACTCACGCACACTCACTCATGCAATTTTTTTCTACACTCACACTCACTCACAATTACGTGAGTAAAATTGAAATCAGTCACACTAACGCGTGATCACGCGAATTACGCTCTAATCTGCTCATGTGCCATCTCTTGTTTGTACATCCATGTATTTATTCTAGTTCGAGGTTATTTTTTTGTTGGTTCTTTGACAGTCGTGATCTAACTAAGGGAATAAACAATTTTCTTCTTCCAATTCTTAGTGAGGGCAGAGTATTAATATTTTTGTTTCAATATTAGCGATATGGCATTTAAATTTGGCATTTAAATTCATCATATTGATAAAAATTTCCAATCTACTTACATTCAAGGGTTAAAGTTTACCAACATAGGAATGAATACCAGTTGTAAAGTTGAGACTTTTCAAGTCTTTACAATTTTCCACATGACTGATGATATGAATGATGATCGATCGTGTTGTACGTACGTACTTTTATTTTCATACGTTCATACGTTTCATTCCCTACATACTCTCAGATCGTAAGTAACGTAACATACATGTTGACAATTTATATTTGTACTTAAAAGTTAAGCTTGTGATCAACCGATGTTATAATGATGTCCATGTGTCCTACTGTACGTTTGGCATCAAGTTGCTGTTAAAATAAATAATAAAAAAAACACAGTCTCGAGTTCACATTTTATTAATTCATACTTTGTTAAAAGTATAAAATTAAGAATGTTGCCAATGTTTTTTTTTTAAATTTTTTTCATTAAAGTTCGAAAGGCATAAAGTTACCAACAATCTTTGTTGTTGTAGGGCTTCTTGAAATCTTAAAATAAATATTGTTAAAAAGAAACGAATAGAAATCTTTACATGATTTCGAAATACAAAAATTCTTATCAAGTTTGAAAAAATCTTTTCAATTGTTAAACACCATACGATTTTTATTGTGTTTAATTTTGAAAAGAGTTTTCCACACAAATCACACCTACAATAGTTTTGAATGTTCATTGGATAGTAAACCATTCGTGTTATTTTAGGCACGTTGCTCAATGTCTGTATTATCTGTAGAGATATGATTGTATTTATTTTAATGTAGATGTATACTTTTATACAAGTGTGTATATATTTTACATATATCTTCTGTTCCAAATCCACTGGAACAAAATTTGTATGAAAGATTTATGAGTTTTAATATCTTAGTTACTCAATTGGTATCCCTATTCGACACCAAAAACCTCCCAGTAACACATCTATCCTAATAGGTGTTAGTTTCCCAATTCCAAATCTGCCATCCAAATCTTTCTAGCAAATACCGTTTTTGAGATATTCGCTTTTTAAAGTAACAAAACCTATAAGCATGTGCAAGAAATTTTGGGTTATTGTCTTAAACCCCAATGGATCTAATGCCAAAAAATCACCAAAGCGTTTGGCAAAGTTAGGTTAGGTTGTAAGTGTTTACTGACGTTTTATGTAAACACACGTTGACTATGAGGTCTACACACGTTGACTATGAGGTCTATTGCAATAGGTTTCCCTACTGGTCCCAGCCGTTTAACAAATTTGAACTTCTTATAAAACTCCTAAAATATTGAATTTTGACATCTGACAAATCAGAAAGATCGGGCACCTCCCAAGATCCCAGAGCTGCAAGTCTCTGACCAGAAAGTGCCGGGCAATGGCAGATTAAGTGTTCGAAAGTTTCCAACTCCTCTTCATCCTTGCACTCCGGCGAAAGTCATTTGACGGCAAATTTAACCGCTCTGCGTGCTTCCCTATAAGACATTTTCCAGTAATAACAGCAACCACAGCCGAAATCTCTCCCCTTGGACGCTATATCAACTCACTTGTGCACTTCTGATTAAGAGAAATCTGTCGTGTTGTCTCACACGTCCATCATTGTGCCAATCTCTGATTAGTCTCCGTCCGAAGATTTTATTTGCATACCAACACATTGCAATTTTTTTGGAACCTGTAAGATAGTTCCCAGTCTTGCAAGCTCATCGACTTTGCAATTCCCTGGAATGTCTCTGTGCCTGACCCATATGAGGCTTATGCCAAACTGCTTGCAAATCTTGTTTTCAGAAACATTGACTCTATGGAATTCACTTGACTGTCAGAATAGATGTTGAGTGCGGTTGTAGACAATACATTGCAACGGATGAAAAAGTTGTTATATGCTTTTTACACCTGCAGAAGAAATTTCGGTAGAAGGTGGGGTCTAAAACCGTATATTATACACTGGATGTATGGTGCGATAATTATACCAATACTTACCTATAGTGCCCTTGTGTGGTGGAAAGCAGTGGATAAGAAATCATATTTCTGCAATCTACAGAAGGTACAACGACTGGCGTGTGTGGGTATCACTGTTGCTATTATATCAGCACCCCAAGCCGGTCTGGAAGTGATACTAAACATTCAACCTGTGGATTTTTACGTCAAGAGTACAGCTGCAAAATCGGCTCTCAGGTTAAGAGAGTCGCAAATGCTTAAGCAACGCTCCTGGGGACACTCGACTTTATTAAGTACGGTGGGCGGGGCCGAACTGGAACAGAGAAAAGATTTTATCTCAACACAGACGAACTTTGACAGAACCTTCGAAGTCCAAATACCGACTAGGGAAGACTGGGCGGAAAACTCTGCTATAACAGAGAATGCGATCTCAATCTTTACGGACGCATCAAAGCTGGAGATAGGTACGGGTTCGGGAGTTTACTCTGAATGCCTTGAAATCGGTGTATCGTTGAGACTTCCGCATAAGTGTAGTGTTTTCCAGGCAGAGAAACTTGCAATTGATAAAGCCGCGCAGATGATTATGACAGGGACCTTCGTCCTTGCGTCATTAACATTTTCGTTGATAGTCTCACAGCTCTGAAGGCCTTAGAATCAAACACTAATCCTAAGAGGACAAAAAGTCTTCTTACTTTTGGCAAACGGACGGTTAGCTTATTAGTAGGAGTAATTACAGGACACTTTATAATTGGCCAAATGGCCGAGCGTATGGGAATTTCTGATAGTGACTATTGTAGAAGTTGTGGGGAAGTGGAGGATGAGGAGTCAGTGAATAACTTGCTATGTGAATGCCCAAGTCTAATGAGAAGCCGCCTTAAGCATTTGGGGAAAGATTTTTCGATGACCTGGATTATCTAAGCGGTGCCTCATTGACGGCTCTGGCAGAATACCTTAGGGAAACGGGGTGGTTTAAGAAATAGAACTTTGCATCAGAGGGAAATATAATTAGGGGAATCCCTAATTATATTTCCCTCTTTATGGCCTGCGAGTGAATTTTCCAAATGGCGAACGCCCATCCAACCTAACATAACCAAACATAAGGAGCAACCGTAAATTTCTATGTGGATAGTCAGGCTGCTCTAAAGGCACTCTTGGAGCAGATGGCATATGTACCACTATAATGCTTTTACTGCCACTCAAGCATTACAAACTAAAACGAAATTCCCTCACTGTCGCCAAGGCAAATCGAAAATGGAGGGAACTTGGGACAAGTCGTATTTGCAGAATTTAGTGGCCATTCTATGAGTTAGGAAGGACAAAATTCTTACTTTTGCTAACGAGAACAGAATGTCGTATGTTGACAGGTTTAATAACGGGAAACATGCAAAAAGCATGAATCTTATTACGAACGCAAGCTGCAAAATGTGCGAGACACTAGGCGTTGAGGAGACCATAGAACACGTTCTGTGTCACTGTTCAGCTTTGGCACGAAATCGACTATTAATTATAGGGAGTTCACACTTCGAGACTTTGGAGGAAATTATGAGTATAGACCTGAAAAGTTTGTAGCAATTTGAAATGAAGTTTAATGTATTTAGTCTACGTCGATAAGCGGAAAAAGTTTTGAGTTATCGCTATGGCCCAACTGGTCTACCGATCTAGCACCGCCATACTAACCTAACCATTGCAACTCAACCAGTCAGCCACTTCCTTTATTGCCAGCATCTCTGCCTAGTAAACACTGCAATGATTTGGCAATCTTCAAGGCTCAACACAAGCTCTTCCAAATAGGCTCCAAAGCAGACTTGTTCGTTTAGCCATGATATTTCTCTGTTAAAATTTATGAAGACTCCACTACCCGTAATGACTCTCATCCAAGACTCACTTAATGGTATCAGTGTCGCTCAAGAAGGCTCAAGAGGGAGCGCAGTCCACATTTTGTGGTATTGATTTATTGTGCAAGATCGCGCTATGGCCATAATCGCTGATCTTCCATTGCAGTGTGTTATTCAGTCGGATTGCCGATGTAGCCGCATACTGCCTACGCTATATGTCCAATGGTATCAGGTGAAGCATGATTTCTAATACAGCCGTAGATGTAGTACGAAGAGCACCAGTGATGTACATTGACTCCATTCTCTGTGCTTTCATGATAAAACCACAGTTTTCTTTTGTCTCTAAAGCAGGCAACCAAACAATGATTCCATACAGCAGAATTGGACGCGGCACTGCTGTATAAATCCAATAAACCACTTAAGGGCTACACCCATATTGTTTTCAATAGTTTTTTTTAACAGGAATATAAAGAAATCGTTGTTTTTCTCACCCGTTTCTTAATATTACGCCTGAAATTCAACTTCATGTCTAGAAATACTCCAAGATACTTGGCTCAACTTGAGAAGGCGATTTCAGTGCCTTCCGGAGACATTAGATTAAAAGCACTATTTTTTCCATTGTGAACAAGACAAGCCCTGTTTTACTTGGATTAACTCCCAGACCAGAGTCTCTTGCCAATTTAGACAGATCTTTCAGAGGAGGGAATGTCGAGCTCTGACAGTGATAGTAACTGGTCATTGTCTTATCGGGTTTTTATTTCAGAAGCTAGTTGTAAAAGATGCTCTTCGCCAGGAGTGAATGAATCGATGGAACACATACTTAGTCACTGACCAGTGGTGGCAAAGAGTCGCCAATCCATTACCGGTCTGATAAGTTTCGGTACTTTGGAGGATATTGAAAAGATTAGAAATGACTTTAAACGTGTTTAACTTGCTAGCGGAGAAAGTTTTGTGGTATAGCTATGGACCAAGACATCTATGGGAGGTGTCAATCGGACACCGTCCCCTAACATTACTTAACTCGAACACAAGATCACTCACAAACCCGAATATTAGCCACACCAGTTGCTTTCTCCTCAGCAGACTTTTAACAGATTTTTCGGTATACAGGCTTGGTTACAGGTCTATCCCTTTAACTAGACAAATCTTACAATTTTGAAATTTTAATATCAGAGCCTCATTAGAATTCTCTCAATTTTCCATTACTTCTTATGACCGCTCTGGTGGGCTGAAGGAGTCTTTAATAAAGACAGAGGATGTCGCTGATATGCTATCTCGTTCTCTCTAAAATTTTTTCACAGAAGTCTGACTTTTGACAAACGAGCTTTCATAAGCAAGTTTTCGATGATCGAAATATTTAAGTTACCAATTTCCAACTAACATACAGTCGATACAACAAAAATTCGGTTAATACATCAACATAGGTTGTCATAATTGAATATCGGTAGTCACAACTGAATTTGTTAAATTTAATTAGCTTTCAATTGCAACAACCAAACTATTTGGCTATCACAATATGTATCTCGCAGAATCATGCTATTTTTGAACAAAGTTCCAGCAAATTTGGTTCAGATGTATTATATATCTATGCGTTTGGGTAATTACATACATTCATATGTATTTGTTAACTGTTTTTGTTTATTTGGGGTGTTCAAAAATAGTGTATGCCTGTATGTATATTTTATTTATTAATGCCATAGTTTAAAACCGCAAAAAATTTACATGATCCTCCGCCTCTTTTTTCACATTTATTTGTGGTTGTTCATTGTTGGTGTTTGCGTTATTGTTGTTGTTGTTTATTATCTATTCTATTATATTTATTCATATGCAATTGTTTATTTTTATAATTTTTCTTTAATTTCCATATTAATTTTATTTGCAATGGTGATTATTTGAGATTTTCTAAGGTTTCATTTGAAAAAATTTTGCAATTATAAATTCTACTGAGATTGTATTAGGTGTTGTTTTGAAAGATTCAAAATATTATTTGTATGAAATTTAATAATATTTATAGTTGTGACAGTATAAAAATAATGATTTTATAAAAGTTGAAGAAATTCAAAACACAATTAATTTTTTTTTTTGTGTTTAATTAAAAGAAAACACAATTTTACATAGCCGCAACCGAATAATAAATTAGCACAACCGAGTTTCATTTTGATACAAATAAAGAAATTCAGTTAAAAATATATTTATCTGGGTGTTTGAACCCAAAAGAATTCGTAAAAAAAATTCATGTGTATCAATTCCGAATTTCTTATCAAAGTTTTTCTAATTAACAAATGGCGCCCGAGCTGGGGCCTGTTTCAAAAACAAAAAAAATATACCGAAACCAACGAATATG